>JAJPUD010001605.1:396399-412376 GCA_023553655.1 Myrmecobius fasciatus
TATAATGGTAAGAGGGTTGGATTTGGATGTGGAAGACCTAGGTTTGAACCCTTGGGCTCCCTCTTTTCTTCTGCTGGAACTTGGCCAAGTTCTTTTACCTGCCTGGCTCCTAATTTCTTCATCTGTAAAATGAGTGAGTCACTTTTTTGCTCTAAAGTCAGAGGAGGAATGATTTCCATGTTTCATCTGTTGACATGATTGAAAGACCAGGACCAGGCAGAGGATAGAATTCTGGATCAGGGTTCCTGCACATGGACCTGGACTAGACAGCCACTCATAGGGCAAAGATCAGGGAGTTTAGGTTTGAATCCCCCGCCTGCTACTTGCTGTGAGATACATTAGGCATTTTCCTCTTTTAAGAAGCCTCCGTTTTCTCATTACATTTGGATTCTAAGAGTTGGTCATATATATGTATGTATACGTACATCTATAATAAATATACACATATTATATTTGTGTGTCTGTAGCTATATCTGAAAAACTATGGAAATATATGTATATATATTTATATGACAGATTCTATATGTGTATTGATGTGTGTATCTCTTTCTATCTCTCTTTCTCTGTCTCTTCCTCTCTCTCTCTCTTGCAGACTCTTGAAAATCTAATAAGAAAAGAACATTCTCTGCCCGAGAAAGCAGCCAAATCTCTTTGGCCCCAAGGGTTCATAGAGTTTCCCAAAGGAGCTTATACACGATCTGTTCCAATTCACCCTTTCCCCAACAGTGTGTAGATGAGGAAACTAAAGCCAAAAGAAGTGAAATATGTGTGTATATGTATATACATGTGTGCGAAGACTCACATATATGTGTATACACGCAATAATTTATATTAATAGAGGATGGGTAGTTAGTGACTGATGATAGAATATTTTTTATAGCATCAGATAGGTTTTCCATTGCCTACATTTCATTATTTACTCCACTAGTGAATGGTAATTAAAAAAAAATTCTGTTGGATAAGACAAGTAAAAGCTTTTGTTCTAAGGTTCATTGGAACAGGGAACTACATTTATAAAATAGCATTATTGATTGAACTGAGGTGAGGTCACTGTTTTTAGCACTGGGCATTTCTGTCTGTTGATTTCGTGATAACATTTGAACTAATTGAATGATTTCATTGAGGTTTAAGATACCATTAATGGCTAGTTAATAGTTAATACACATTTGTTGACATTTATTGGTTTTGATGCACAATGGCAACTGAAAAGTTTTAGGTTTAGAACCACAGAACACAATACCAGAAGTGCTCTTAGAAATAAATCTGATCTAACCCATTCCACAGAAAAAGAAACTGAGGCCCAAAGCGGAGTGATTTCCCCAGATTTACACGGAGAAGTAGGGGCTGAGCTGGCATTAGAATGGAGCTCTTGGATTCTTTCGATCCCAGGGGGCTGCATTTCAGTGAAATTGGGGAGGTGGAAAGAGGCTGCAGAGTGAGGAGCAAATTCAATGATGCATTTTGTCATGGATAATGAAATGATCTTGGGGAGGAAATTGAGCTGGAAGGGACCCTGGAGGTCATTCTGTACAACCCTTGGATTTTAGATGAAGAGACTGAGAAGACCCAGAGGGATTACATGACTTACTCAAGATTATACATATGCTACGGGACTCACAGCCGGGAGTCTGCTATCCCACGTTGTCTGGAAGAATCGGTCCCGAGCCAATGGAGAGTTGAGTTGAATTATGTGCTTCTTTGCTAGGGGTGGGAATGGAAGGAAGCTTGGAGATCTTTTAATCCAAACATCTTGTTTTACAAATGAGGAAGCCCCTGATCTAGAGGAGTGTCTGTGACATCCCATGGTGTTCAAGTCAATACCAGAACACTGATCTCCTGGCTTCTAGTGCTACCCACCCCCCCTCCCCCATTGCTCTGTGTTTGTAACAGGAGAGGAGGACAAATGTGGGAGATTAGACAATAGAGCTGGCAGAACTCCAGGAGGCTGGCCATTAAGGAGAGCAAGATACCTTAAAATAACCAGTCTGACCCACCCTGACTCAGTCATTTTTAGGGCAGGCGAAGGAGCAGGGGCAAATCTGAGAGCTCAGAGATATAAAGCCATCTCCTCCATCCTGCCCAAATCACACAGGACATAAGCAGCAGAGCTGAGATCTAAGGTTTCTAAATCGAGTCCTTGCGATTTTCCTCTGCCGTAAGTGACTTTTATACATGGTTCAATTAAAAATCTATTAAAGCCCACAATCTCTTTGCTGACTGTCGCTCTTACATCTCCATTTGCCCTTCTGACTTCCTGAACCAGATGCCACCAGGTACAAAACAGAATTCTCTTTCTCCCTTGCCTCTCCCACCCTCCCCCTTTCTCTGTTACTACTACTCTTCGGCCATACTTGCAGGCTAGCAATCTAGGAGCATCCTGGACTCCTTATTCTCATTCTGTCCTCTCCCTTCTGCCCTTTGATATTCAAACTCTCGTCAAAACCCGCCAGTTTTACCACTGTACCATTTGATTACCCCCTCTTCTCTCCTTTGCACTACTCAGCAGCTGCCTCAGTCTCCATCCATCCTAAAGTGATTTTCCTAAAGCACAGGTTTGAGCATAGCATCCCCCTGCTCAAGAAACTCCAGTGGCTTCCTATTGCCTCCCAGAGCAAATACAAGAATGCTGTTTGCCATTCAAAGCCCCAACTCCCTTCTACCTTTCCTTCTTACAACTTACAACTTACTGTCTGGTGCTCTGCAATCCTCTAATCTTAGTTCTCCCTTGCTGTACCCCAATACCTCAAATGCCTCCAGTGCTCTTCCTTCTCAGCTTCCTTGAAGTCCCAGTTAAAATCTCACCTTCTACTGGAAGCTTTCCCTAACCCCTCTTAATTCCATTGCCCTCCCTCTGTTTCATTATTTCCTATTTATCCTACATATAGCTTGTTTTGTGATTTTGTTTGCATGTTGTCCCCCACCCTCGTTAGATTGTAAGCTCTTTGAGGACAGGGACTCTTTTGCCTCTTTTTATATATCCAATGCTTGGCACATAGCAGGTTTTTAATTAATTTTTATTGATTGATTATTTGATATTGGAATTGACATTGATCCTGCTATCCAGCGAGCTTGCATTATAAAAGGGAGTAAAATGAATGCTCAAATAAACATGATTCAAGGGGGTGTGAAGTGAGATAAGTGTGAAGAAGCCATCCACTTAAAATCCTGCTGGAAATCTGGGAAGGGAGAGAACTCTTTTACTCTACAGATGTCAGGCAAAGTTGTTTTTCTTTATAGTATTTTTGTCCTTTTATAAATTGTTTCTCTTGGTCATGCTGATTTCACTCTGTATCAGTTCGTGTTCCCCAGTATCCTTTGTCTTTTCTTTCTTTTTTATGGTGCAGTAATATTCCATTCCATTTATATGTGTATGAATAATCTAACCATTCCCCAAATGATGGGCACCCATAGTTCTTTGCTTTTTCTTTCTTTCACTTTTAATTATTTCTTCAGAAGCAGGAAATTTTGCTTATGACAATTCACTCTGATATTATTCTTATTCTTAAACCTATCCTTCTATCTTCATTTCTTTCCATGTTAAGTTTAATCTACTGCTACATCAAATGTGTGTGTGTGTGTGTGTGTGTGTGTGTGTGTGTGTGTGTGTGTGCTTTTATTGCTTTATGGCAGGACTGAATTTCATCTGATGCCCACACTTTTACCCCCTTTTCCATGTTTGTATATTTTTCTTCTCATGTATCCCAATTATTAGAGATAATTTCTTCTCCCTTCTTTCTCTTTTCTATGTGAATATTTTCCTCCTTTTATCTTCCCTTCTTTTATTCACTTTAAACCCTTAAAACAAAACTATTCTGCTGCCAAATTGTTGATTTTTCTAATTTAATTCCTTCTATACCATTTGGAGACATTAAAGTTTTGACGAGACACTTGTCTCTTCTCCCTCAGTAAAATGTTAGAGTGACATCATCACACAGCCCTTTCCAATAGTTTCTCTGGGCTCCTGTTTTTGCCTTTAAAGATTTTACTCAGGTCTAGTCTTTTCTTTAGAAAAGCTTAAAAGCCCTGGTTTCCATTAAAGGTTCATCTCTCCTCATTGCCTCCAGGATCACATTTAGCTTCACATGGTAAATTATTCTTGGTTGTAGACCAAGATTTACCTTTTTCTCTTTTAAGTTATGTTCTTCTGTGTTTCTAGATTGGGTGCTTCAAGTTCTTTCACGTTAAGAGCTAGTTTATTTTTATTTTTTTATTTTTTTTGGAACCCTTTATGACATCTCAGGACAGAGTACTAGAGACCTTGGAGCTGCTGGACTCCTCTGCCCTTGCACTCTCCTAAATATGAGTATTGTAGAGGTAGTTACTCTCTGGTTATAAAATCCCTACTATACATTCTGAATAACTGGGAATTTCTGACCACTCTGGAGCTTTTATCCCTGGAGGCTACATATGTCTTTGACCGTGCTGAGAAGCTGCCTGCTTATTTTCTTTTCCAAAATAAAGCAGGACCTTGGCTGACCCTGGCTTTGCTGTAGGGGCCCTTTCCTGTTCTGTGTGGGGTATGTGTCTGACTTTTGACATAGTGAAAAAGTTACAAACCATAATTTTTTCATTGGATTTTTTAATCATTACGTGATCTGGTGTAAATTTCAGGTCTTGGCCAGGGAATATGCATGTGGGGACTGAGTGGCTTACTTATCGGCCATTTTGGTAGGAAGTTTTTTATTTGTACTTTACATGGCCAGATAACTAGAATTGAGATTTGGTTGAAGAAAAACAATTCCTAACTTCATTCTTATTGCATTTTCAGGTTTTTTCTTTTTTTTTCCTTCAAGAACAGGATAGAATATTCTGTTTTAGATTTTTGAGGGATCTCAACATTACAGCATTTTAGTTATCTTACCTGTATTGTATGAATATTGTATGAACATGCGATCTTATTAACTTCATATATAATTGATTTCATCCATTGTTGATAGAGATGTTCAAAAGCAAAAGCTAAAAACTTGGTCCACACCAATGGAAATCTCCACATTGGCCCATTAATGACTCTTTGGGTACAGCCATAGAACCAGGTCCAAATCCACCTAACTCTACTATAACATAGACCCCATCTTTCCATTTTATCCACAGAGCTAGCATGAGAGGCTTTGTCAGATGCTTTGCTAAAATTTAGGTAAATTATATGTATAGCATCCCCCTATCTCTTAATCATCTTAAAAAAACCAAAAGGAATCAAGTTACTATGACATGCCTTGTTCTTGATTAAACTATGTTGGTTCTTAGTGACCACTGCTTTTCTTTTTAAAATATTCACAAAATACTGCATATTTCATTAATACACTCCGGCTTTTCAAGAACAGAAATCAAGTTCATCAGCCTACAATTTGCAGATTTTTCCATTTTTTCCCTTTGAAAAGCCATGACATTTCCCATCCTCTACTCTAATGAAACATCTTCATTCCCCATAATTTTTCAGAGGGTACCAGCAGCCATCACAACCACTATTTTTTTTTTCCAGGATGCTGAGATGCGGTTCTTTTAAGCCTGGTGACATGAAGTCATTGAGGAAAGCTAGGCACTCTCTTGTTTCCTCAATCTGTGTTTCAGCTTCCTTATTAACCATTTCTTCCTTGTCTGAATATTAACTTCCTTGTTAGAGAGAATAACAACAACAACAAAAAGTTAGCGATTTCTGCTTTTTTTCCATCAGTTGGCTGTTATCATTCTATCCATCTTTAGTTGCATGACTGTCACTCCTTTGATCCTCGGCGGGCATCCAGCAATGAAAAGATCTCTCTTTTCCTTTTTCTTAGCATTTATCACTAGAAGAAGTAAGGCTTGACCTTGCCATCCCCCGATGGAGCTACCTGCTCTCTTGTTTAGTTAGCTTCCTGGCCCTAGCATGGATTTGGGAACACAATTTATTTCCTGAATCTTTTAGAGCTATTGAAGCCAGTGTCATTGTGGCTGTTCAGAGTTAATTCTCCTATCCCCACAGGCAGGGATTGGGGAGGGGGGACGGGATCTGGGTCTTTATAGCCTGGGGAAAAGTGAAAAGTACCAAATAAAGTTCTCTGAACATAGGACTATACATCCCTGGACTCTTTCTAGTTCGCCTAGTTCTCCTACTGTCTGTTGGTGAGCATGTCTGCATCATGTTTCTGAGAGGAAGAGGGAAAGAGAGGGAGAGAAGGAGGGAACGTGGATGCGGGAGAGGGACCGAGACAAAGCCCAGAGATGCTGTGGTGAGGAGCACCTGTCAGAGACATGGCCTTTGGCTCTGCAGCTTTCCCTGGACGTCTCTGTGGACAATCTCCTGTAGTGTCCCTGGAGAAGTGTTGTGTGCTTGGCCATAGTGCTGAGCTGCCCACGGTTTTGGACACAGGGACTGCCTGGAGGTTATGGCTTTGATGGATTTGTGTCCCAGAGAAGGCTGGATCCTTGACTTTCTGAGCCATTTGTCACTTATCCTTGAGTTTGTCAGTGTTGGGGTCACCTGCAGGTATTGCTCCGGTCCTTTTGAGAGGATCTGTTCTCAGGGGACACCATCTAATGTCTCTATCTCCAGGCTCAGATTGTTCGGTTACATCCATCTTCTCGGCTCTGAGGTTTCCTTTCTGTCCTTTGAGATGTTTAGTGTAGATGGCTCAGTGGATAGAGTTGTGGTTCTGGATTCAGGAGGATTCGAGTTCAAATTTAGCCTCAGACACTTAGTTCTGTGATCTTGGGCAAGTCATTTAACCCCAACTGCTTCACAAAAAAAGCCCTGGAGATAGTTGGTATACATCACCAGGGCTCCAAGGTGAATGTCCAGTCTTGTGTTCCAGGGGCCATCCTGGCTCCTTTCACAGCATCTTGCCCCAGGAAGCATGCACCAATCATGCAGGTTCTGGTTAACAGAGGGTTGTGTCATACAGCAGAATGCCTTCACTCTAAGTCACAGCTAGCTTTTATGGTTTCATTTTGGAATTCATATCTGCAGAAATTCTCTCTTGCAAGCCCTGTGATTACTGATCCACATGGCATTCTATGCTGCCGAAAGAGCCATTGCCCCAAGGAAGCAGATGATGGATGGTACCCAGCAATAGCATTGTAGCACCAAGGTGAGCGAATTAGCTCACAGAGCTTGCTTCCGTGGAACTTATAAATCTGGTGGGTGAGTAGACACATACCCAAGAAGTGATGATATACAGAAAAGTTAGGTAATTCAGAGGGGAAGAGGAGGTCCCAGCAAGTGCCAGGAGAAATGCAACTAGGCAGGAATCATTTCCATTTGAGGGGAGGGGGCCCTAAAAGATCAAACACCCTGAACTAGCAAGCTAGGTTCTGAGCCTTGGTGTTAGGTGGCTGAAGGAGGCTCAATGGAACACTTGACCACCTGATATACAATTTTTAATAGATGTCTTAAATACCTTAATTAAAGAGAAACTGATAATGAGATCCTCTAGATAGAAGGAGGGAGAAAGAGAGAGAGATAAAAAAAGTGGAGAGAGAGAGAGAGAGAGACAGACAGAGAGAGAGAGAATGAGAGAGAGAGAATGAGAGAGAGAGAGAGAGAGAGAGAGAGAGAGAGAGAGAGAGAGAGAGAGAGAGAGAGAGAGAGAGAGAGGGAAGGAGGGAGAGAGAGAGAGAAAAGATATTTTTGATCTTCCATAATTTGGAACGTTCTTTGACAAAGGTAGGATTTATTGTTCCTGTAGGAGTTGGCTTTGGAGAGCTTTCCCACTAGGTGCTGTGTTGTTTAGTCTGACAAGAATACAAGCCAATAAACATTATGACTCAACAGGCTCTGTGAAGCAATGGGCTTGCTGTATACAATTAGGAGTTAGAAGAGCCAAGTTCAAATTCTGTGTTGTTAAACATCAGACAAATTACCCAACTTCCCTGAAACTCAGTTTCCTTTTCTGTAAAAAGGAGCTCGTATCTACTCTGACAGTTTCACTGGATCTTGTAATGAGCTTATAGGTTAAATGATTATATATAAATGTCAGCAGTTTTGATCAGTCATTTGCAGATTATCCAGACCCTTAAAATACCAGGTTTGGGGGTGGGAGTGAGGCAGTTAAGTAGAAATAAGTTGTTCAAATCACTCTCTTCCAGTATTTATAATCTTGTGCCTCCATAGTCTTCTATCTTAAATGGCTGTTTTTTAAATAAAGACCTAGGGAGTGAGTGCTAGGCTCTCCTCTTCTTCTCCCCCTTTCCCCCATTTTTAAAGGTAAAGGAAAAAGAAAGATTACTATAGTGGAAATTAGAAGCTCTAGGGCTTCTCAAATCACTCCCCTGACCTGGACCTTAGTTTCTTTTTCAGTAAAGTGAGAAGATAGACTAGATAGTAATTAAGGGTCATCCTGTCATGGCATCGATTCTGAGAGGGAGGAAAAACTTTCTAGGAAACATTCAAATTTTTATTGAAACTATATATTGGATCTTTGTGTCCTCTGGAATTTTTTTCTTTAAATTTTTGTCTTTTCTCCCTCCCCTTCTCCAACATTTCTTTGGTCAGCGTTCGAAATCCTTTTGACATTCTACATATGGTGTACAAAGGTGTGTGTTGTATTTTCGGTTTCATTAGATTTTCTATCCTAAATGGTTCTTTGCTAGTGACTCATAAAACAATGTGCTACTTTGAGTTTGCATGTGAGACTCAAATGGCAAAGATGACGTTTAATTTGAGCCACTGGACAACTTTTTGCAGTTCTCCCTGGATCCTGAGCAGTTAGATGGTAGCTTGGACTTCGTGGAATGATATCACTACTATTCAAGTCATACGAGGTTACTGAGGTGCAGTGGCCCCCCAGTTTATAAGCTGAGAACCTTGAACTCACCCCTCACCCATTTCCTCTTTAGTGACATTATTGATGTGCAGGAATCTTTTAAAAACATTGTCAGCTTTGGGCAACAGCAGTTGGTTAGTCCATTTCAGGTGGGCTAGAGTTAGTATTATTCAAAGTAATTACATGATAATATTCTATGCACTCAGGAGCCTTTACTCTTTCAGGCTTTCTCCCTCCTCCTCTTCACCTCTCCTAGTATTTTCTGGACCTCCCCATCCCCCTCAAATTACATTATTTTTCTACCTATCTAAATCATTTGTGTACATGTCTACTCACCCATTAAATTTATAAACTCCATGAAATCAAGATCTATAAGATACTTATTTCTATCTATACCTATACCAATCCCTATATCTACATCTCTATATATTTATCATATGTACATTTCTCTCTCTCTCTCTCTCATATGTATCCCTATCTCTTTGTCTTTATTCTATCTTTATTTCTATTTCTTCTTTCAGTTCAATTGAATCCAATAAACATTTATTAGACAAATACTGGGGATACAAATGAGATAAAACAGCTCCTGTCTGTTAGTAGTACTCTCTTGTTTTCTCTCTCTGTCTTTGTCTCTGTCTCTTTCTTTCTCTGTCTCTGTCTGCCTCTCTGTCTGTCTGTCTGTCTGTTTTTGCCTCTCCTCCCCTCTTACTAGGGTCTTTATACTGTGAGTAGAATCACACACTCAGAGCAGGATAGGGCCTTAGAAGCCATCTCTATTAAGCCCCTCACTTACAGAGGAGAAAGCTGCTTCCCAGACAGGTGAAGAGTCCACAATCCCCCACACTGTGAAGCTGCCACCGAATTTTCATTTTAAACCAGATCTTCCACTTCCAAACTGAGCCCTCTTTCTCCTTCCAAGTCAATGACAGAGTAGATTGGAAGCTGAGCGCCTCGATTCCAAATTTCACCGATAGATAGAGTGCTGGACCTGGAGTCAAAATCTGAGTTCAAATCTGGTCTCAGACCCTTATTAGCTGTGTGACCATGGCAAATCCCTTTAATCTCTATTTGCCTCAGTTTCCTTAACTGTAAAATGGGGATAGGTAAGGCTCAAATGAGATATTTGTAAAAAAAACACAAATTCGGCTCTCTATATTGTCCCTTTTCTTCCCTGTTCCTGTTATAATAGATACGTAAAATTACGGACAGAATTCTGCCAATCCTCAAGCAGGCATCCTTGTGGGAACCTGGTCCTTGGACACTCTCAGAATTGGAAGGAATCTGAAAGGCCATCTCTTCCAGTTTCCTCCTGGGTCTAGGAATTCCCTCAGCAATAGGGATCCTTAACCTTCTTTGTGTCATGGACTCCTTTGGCAGTCCCATCAGGCCTTTGAAGCCTCCTCTCGGAATCATGTTTTTAAGTACATAAAATAGAATACCTAATAAGAACAAAGGCAACCAGTTATTGAAATACAGTTATAAAATATTAAAATAAAAACCAAGCTACGAGCTTGGACCCCGTCTCTAGAACTGTTCTGTCATCCTGGCTGAGTGATCAGTTCCGACTTCACTTGGACACCTCCAGTTGGAGGAGAGCCATCCCATACCAAGGCAGTCTGTTCTGTTGTTGGACAGCACTGGTCACTGAAGGTAGATCCCTCTTATTGAGCTGACTTTTTTTTTTTTTTTTTGGTGAGGTTTTATAAAGTTTCTGCCCCCTGGTCCTAGCTCCCTACTCTGGGGCAGGGCACAGTCAGCGTGATCCCTCTGATCTCCGACCTTTCTCAGTCATTTCAAGATGATTGTCATCTCCTGAATCTTCAAGCTGAAAAGCCCCAACTCTTTCACCTAAACCTTGACAGTCAGGATGGAGAGTTCTCTCACTAACCTTCTTGCCCTCTCTTGGACCTGCATTGGCTCATCCATTTTTCTCTTATAATTTAATAATGCTCCAGATTGAACATTCTAGGGCACTCCTGTCAGTCTTCAAAATGCCAATGATTTGGATCACTGACAGTGAAAGTGTGGAGATACATTTGTATACACACACGCTCACGTGCACACACACTTCCACTCCCTACATCCCTCCCTCTCCCATCTGTCTTGTTTAGAGTTCTGTAGTTTTAGGAGAATATGACTGTACCACAGTAAGGAGGAAGGTCTGAGGAAGGAGCGGTGCAGTGGGTTTAAACTAAAATACTAGAGGCTGGACACAATTTACTCAGTTCTACAACGTACTATTTATTCAGAAGTATAATGCTAAAATTTTTACTTGAGTATCCATAATGTCCTAGAAATTTTGAGGAAAAAATGCTATACCCTTCTTCATTTCTATTGAATGGAAGGGAAAAAAATCATTTATTAAACATTTATACTAAGCACTTCATTAAGTACTTTACAAATATCCCACTTGATCTTCACAGCAACTCAGAGATGAATGTTCTTACCCCCACTTTATAATTGATGAAACTGAGATCAATTGGTTAAATGTCTTGCCTAGGGTCACATAGCCAGTATGTAAATTTGAATTCTGGTCTTCCTGACTCTAGGCCCTAAACTATGGTTAGCAACTCTACATGAGGTCTTATAAGTGAACCTGGGGGATTGCAAAATTTTGATTTATTATCAGTAAAATCTGATTTGTAAACTTATTTTACATATCAATATACCCAGGGTCATGTGAAAATTTCTTGGGTGAAAAAGGGTTGAGAGTAGAAAAAATTTAAGAAGCCCTGTCCAAATCCCTACGGAATTACCTGTATTGCTTGTATTGGTTAATCAATAAAAGTGTCTGCTATGTGCCAGGCATTGTGTTAAGTGCCAAAGTTACGACAACAAAAGCAAAACATCCCTAAACCTCAAAAACTTCACATTTTACTGGGGGGAGGGAATAAGTGGTTGATAAATATATATGTAGAATAAATACAAAGTAAATATGAACAGATGCACTGACTGGACCTTTTTCTTTAGTGAAAGTAGGAGACTGTCTAGGAATAGGTTTATATGGGGTTGGGGGTGAAGGAAAGAGAAGAAATTGAAAAAGGAGAAATTAATTATTTTTCATGAGGAAAAAAGAGGTCCGAACCCGTGACAGCTGTTCTTGCTTGGAGTCAGGGTTGTCACCAGGAGGATAAGGAGATAGTGGAGCAGATGCCCCTGTGCTCTTCTTCTGCCTCCTGCCCCAGAAGGGCTATCTGGACTAGGCAGAACCTATTTGCCCTCAGGCCCTCTCCCATTGTCTTTTGGGTTTCCCACGGTCAGCTCTAAACATCTTCTGGCTTCAGTTTTAAGCAGGTTGGAAGAGGAGGCTTTTTCTTCTTCACCTGTAATGAGGTTGCCAGGGGAACAGTTTGTCCTGATGCAGTTTTACGTTGAGATGAGCACTTATGGTCCCATTTGGTTGTGATGACGCCCACCGCCATGTTGCTTCTCATGTTGGCTTTTCATGCTGGGCTGAGTGCTCTAGCCTTGACTTACAGTCTAGGGTGCCTCTGGGACAGAGTGCTGCCCCTGGAGTCAGAAGTGTCCGAGTTCAAATCCTGCCTTTGACACTAATTGCTGTGTGACTCCCACTTGCCTGTCTGGAAGGACTCCAAGGATAAAGGATGCTGCCCACTTTGCCCCAGAGAGGCGATGCCCTCTTGGATATCTTTACCATGCATATTTATTAAAAGGGCTTTATTTGTCTTATTTTTTCTTTTAATGGGGGACGGTAAAGAGATAAAATAGATTTTTGTTAATTGAAAAAATAAATTGTTCTAAAAAAATTAAATAGGGATGGTGGTAGCTGTAATAAATAACTGCTCAAGAGCACGTGAAACGCTTTGCAAACCTTATGGGAATGTACAAACACGAGCTGTTCTTGTCTAAGCGTCTTGCCCAGCCCTTTGCCCCTCGGACCATCACACAGTGCTTGCTTTTTAGGTGCCAGCACTGGCTTTGCAGCCAACTATTGACTTAGAGGATAAAGTACTATGAAAATGGAAAAAGAAAGGAAGCTGATTCTCTTTAAAAGCTCCATTCAGGGAACAGATTGGCCTCACTTGCCAGGCCTTAAAAGGGGCCAGGAAGTCAGGATTTCTTTCCCTGATGGTGAGAGACACCTTCTTTGCCTGGAGGTACCGGCAGTCACCAGGTAACCTTGTTTTTCTCTGCATGAATGCATGACTGGCTGCTTCCTGCACCTGGAGAGCTCCTCACTTAGGCCGGGTTTTCTCTGAATGGAAAAAAGAAAGAGAAATAACTGTGTCTTTACACACGTGCACACACAAACACCAACCCCAGTCAAGGCCCAATGCTTTGTACTTCAGACTACCAGCTGTGGGCTCTGCAGAGATGCTTTTGGGCCAAGCGAGCCCTTTGGGAGAAGCAGGACATGAAGGGATCAGGCTCATAAACTCAAGTATGATTCCCTCATTTTAAAAGAAATTTTATTCATTGATATCTTTCATTTCTGAATCTTACAAGCTCTCTCTTGTAACAAAGATTTAAAAAGAAAGATGGGTAAAATCAGTTAAAAAAAAAAAAAAAACCCAAACACTGACTATATCCGACAGTCCTCTGTCTCTTCAGTGTGCATTTCCTCAACTTTTTGCCAGAGTCAAGATTCTTGGTCCCTCTTTTCCCTCCCTTTTTTCCTTTCCTCCTCCCTCTCTTCCTTTTTTTCTTCCTTCTCTTCTTCCTTCCCTTTTTCTTCTTTCTTCCTCTCTTGCCTCCCTTCTCTCTCCCTCTCTTTGCCCTCTCCTTTCCCCCATACCATTTACATTAAAATAGTCATGTCTATTTTCTTAGTTCTATTCATTCACTCTGCATCAGTTCATCTAAGTTTTTCCCAAGCTTTCAACTTTTCATGGTAATCCTTTTATTTTTTATTTTTTGCAGTATAATAATGTGTCATTATATTAATGTGCTACAATTCAACTCCCTCATTTCAGAAATAAAAAAATTGAGGCCCAGAGATAATGTTATTGGATTTTTTCTTAATTGCCAAAATTACAAGAAATATAATGGTGAATTTTTTGGGGTAGGTGATAAAATGTTTGTTAAATTAATTGATTTCAAATGCTTCTGAGAGAAGTGATGCAAATCCAGAGATTATTGAGGAAATTCATTTGTTGAATCATAGATCTTAACTGGAAGGGACCTTAGAAGTCCTTTGGCACAGACTTTTTATTTGATGTTTGAGGAGACTGAGTCTCAGAGAAGTGTCTTATCCAGCACTAAGGAGCTTCTGTGGAATTCAAACCCAAGTCCTCTGACTCCAAGTCCAATGGTTTTTCACTCACTCATTCAACAAGCGTACCTACTATACTGAATTTTAAGAACCATGTTAAAAGCTGATGAAAATACAAAGTTGAAATATGTCATGTTCTCATTTATTTTAGAAGAGGGATGATTTAAAGACACATTGATAAAATATACAACTTAATGTGATAAGTGACATTCAAAAGCTAGCTTTAGCATCTTTAAGGTAGTTGAACCCAGAAGATAGGCTAATCAAATGTTGAAAAACTATAATGTTTTCAGCTATACTTCAGATTTAAAAAGTATTTTATGCATAGACATTGGAGAATGTCTCTATACTACCCCCAATTTCTGGTCTCTGTCTCTCTATATGTGCCTGTGTCTCTTTGTGTCTCTGCTCTCTGTCTCTGTCTGTCTCTTTCCCTCTCTGTCTCTGTCTCTTGTCTCTCTCTCTCTGTGTCTGTGTCTGTCTGTCTGTATCTTTCCCTCTCTATCTCTCTCTGTCTGTCTCTTTCCCTCTCTCTCTGTCTCTATCTTTGTCTGTCTTTATCTCTGTCTCTGTCTGTCTCTGTCTCTCTATCACTCTCACTCTTTCTCTTTATCTCTCTCTCTCTCTCTTTCTCTGTCTCTGTCTTTCTGTCTCTCTGTGTGTCTGTCTGTCTCTCTCTCTCTCACACACACACACACACACACACACACACACACACACACGCACACAAGCAAAACCAACTGACAAAATGACCACATCTGATAGTACAGGCAACATCTGACACCTGTAATCTCCCTGTGCACTACTGAGAAGAGGTATATTCTTTTTTTTAAAAAAAAATCTCTTTACCTCATCTTTATTTCTGAATATATCCTTTTCAAGTCATCTCCTATTAACAAAAGTGGGAGGAGGAGGGAAAGGAAAACAGCAGCCAGCAAAATCAATCAACACGTTTGCTGTGTCAATCTATACACTATTTCACACTCATAACTTCTCTTCCCATTGTAAAGGGAGGAAGGTGCATATTGTCTTTTCTTTGAAAAAGTTTATAATTATGTTTATATTATGATTACTTTTACTAATCTCTCACAGGGCATTGCCTTTCCCCCTTCACATTTTGGGCAGGGCCTTGATACTATCACTATCTCCTTTCCGTTTTTTCTTTGCTTCTTCCCGTTGCAAGTAGTTTCTTCACCTCTCCTAATGTCTCTTTTATGCATAGACATTGGAGAATGTCTCTATACCACCCCCAATTTCTGGTCTCTGTCTCTCTATATGTGCCTGTGTGTGTCTCTTTGTGTCTCTGCTCTCTCTCTCTCTCTCTCTCTCTCTCTCTCTCTCTCTCTCTCTCTCTCTCTCTCTCTCTCTTTCGATCTCTCTCTCTCTGTCTGTCTCTTCAGTGGTTGGTGTGGAGAGCATCCAGCCTCCCGAGGTCACTGAGAAGCAGGCTGAAGCCATGCATTGCTGATCCTATTGCAGCATCATGTGGCTCGCCGGCGGTCCAGAGCTCCCATGGTACTTACATTGTCAGTAAGCAGACTCTCCATCACTCCGTTGCTTCCATGGCACTGCACCTGCTTGCAGCTTATGTGCTCTGCTGTGTCTCTTCTCTCCTGCTTTTGTAAAATAAAGGTCTGGTGATCACAAAGTCTATGATTCCCTCTTCTTGCCTATTTATCTAGAGCTGGTTCCTTCTTTCTTGTCTGGTTTCAATTACCCATTTATAGTCTGCCTCTAAAAATGACTTTGCTGGACAAATGGGTGGTCACGATCTCCCTGTCCGAGGGTGTCTTTTAGGCAAGAGAGAGTGGATCCAGAAGAATGGATTGCCTTCATAAGAGTTTGGTTGAATTTTTCATAATCTTCATTTTGTTTACAAATCAAGCCAGTGACGGCTCTAATGTCCATCACTGCTTATATTAGGAGGCTGCCTGTGGATGTTGGTTGTTTTTTTGGAAACAGCAGCAACAGAAGGATTAAATGGAGGCTCATGGAAAGAGCTGCTT
>JAJPUD010001606.1:0-99651 GCA_023553655.1 Myrmecobius fasciatus
CTCACCAGCAGAGGGGGAAAACAACTGGAGACTGTTTTCCCCAGTAACAACTTGTATTCTAGGCCATTCCTGCCCCTCTCTTCCCAAGCAAGATATATCTATCTGGGGCAGTTATTGATTACAATCATGCAATTGCAGCATTCCAAAGGATTTCCACCACCACTTTCACTGTCTGTAAAATGAGAGGATTCTCTAAAGTCCCCTCATATTCCAACCTACAATGATTATTTTATAAATAAAGAAAATGAAGCTAATTGGGATGAAATGAATAGCTATTTGGTAGCAAAGCAGAGGTTCAGACCCACATCTCCAGGATCCTAGTATATCAGAGTAACTTAATTCTTCAATAACTTGCTTATTTCATCTAAACCTTATGTTTAGTAATGGCTGACAATGCCTCAAAATGTAGCTCACGCCCTTCTGAGAAATATATTTCATAGCAGAGGATATGTAATATCTATACTAGAAGGATTAAAGGCCCATAGTTTGAATGACAAACACAGTGGCAGGTGGGATAAATAATGGATACCTTTCTAATATAATAGAAAGGGAATTGGGTTGTAGGACCTGGGCTCAAATCATTTCTCTCTTATGGATTATCTATTAGTTACATCTTCCACAAAATAAAGAAGTCAATTCATGGGAAAAAAATGCTAGCTTTGGAGGATGACTTGGATTCTTTTAAAAGCTGAGTTTCCTACTAGTTCTCAACCTTTTCCCTGACTTTCAAATCATATTCTATAGCTATCTACTTCTGCAGATAAATAAAGTTAATATTGCTAGCCACAAACTTTTCAAAATATGGCTAAAGAATCTCAAGAGACAAGATGCCTACTTGTTGAACTAATGTGAGACATTGGGTTTGTTCAGTTGGAAAGATGGCTGCTGTGTACCCACTTTGGACAGGACTGGGAGCTGCCCGACATAGTAGTTCTATTAGTTCTGATGTTGGTAAGATGAGAATGTGTAATGAAGTGTGAGAAAGGGAAGGAAATTTACAATGACACTGAAGGGAGGAGCTTGAGTAACCAAGCTTGAGGGACTCCCAGAAAGCTAGGGGAGGAGGAATTGCTATACTTAAGAGGAGGATTATTGAGGGAAGGACAAGGTACTTTTGGGGCCTTCAGGTATAGATATCCTCAAGATTCTAGTTGCTCATTTAGTCAAATCAGAGTTTGTGGAGGTAATTAAGAAGAAAATCAACTCAAGGATCCAAGTATCCCTGAATGGATGCAGTCAGAAGAATGATGGAGAAATGCAGATGCTGTCCTAAAAGCCTTAAGCTTACAAACCTCCAGTAATTTCCTACATGGTAAAATAGAGTGCTGAAAGCAGAAATGGATTCAGAACCAGATGATGGGAGTTTTGCTACTTCAGAGGAGGGGGTTACATTTGGGGGCTCAAAGCTTTCGGATATTCTGAGCAAAATGCAAATGAATGAGAAGTCTTATTTATATAAATTAATTCCCTGAATGTTACAAATACATGTCACATAGTATAGAATTTTCTAAATTAAAATACGCATATTTAAAGAAATATACTTATAGCACCACCACCCAACAACACCTCCCCACAACATATTCAGGCTTAAGTAACTAATCAATTTTACAGATTGGATAAAAATTCTGATCATTACTGTTAGTTCCTCACATTCCCTATGGTTTGTGTACCCAGGTATATGTTTGGCAGGGGGGAAATCAATTTTCAGAAAAGGGGCTCATATTGTTAGAACATTTATATCCAATGACCTACTCATTGCACTACATTCTAATCCTTAACAAGATGCATCTCAAATGGTGCTTGGATCTAATATCTTCTCTGTATGGGGGCACAGGCTAAAAGACACTCTCCCCATTAGTTCAAAGAAAGAATGAACATCAAAATTTGCCAGAGGAACAAAAACATGCTACATAATGTATGTTATCAAGTGATCCCAAGTTTAGCATTTTTTAGCATTCATGTCTGATGTGTTACAATAACAGGAAACAACAAGATTGAGAGTGTAGAATCTATTTTTTTCTATGTCAAACAAGCTATTTGGCCCTTTGTGTTTTTACATTTTACAGCTTGGATGAAAATCCTGATCATTACTGTTATTTCATCACATTCCCTATGGTATACATAACCAGGTATATGTTTGGAAGGGGGAAAATCGATTTTCAGAAAAGGGGCTCATAACGTTAGAACATTTTTATCCAATGACCTACTCATTGCACTACTTGATCTGTTTCTCAAGAAAGATCCTCTTTATATCAGAATAGTCTCAGATGTACTTTTTGCAATAGCCTTAAACTGGAAACAAAGTAGGTGCTTATTGATTGGGGAAATGTTTGAAAAATTTGTGGTATAGAGATCTTATAGAATATTATTACATTATAAGAAACGACAAATTCAGGGAACTCTGAGAAACTTTATAAACTAATGCAAATGAAAGAAAAGCTATATGCATGATGATAATAATATTGCCATCCAAAATACTAGCAAAGATGGTAGAACATGTTTCTCTCCTCTTAACAGTGGAGGTCAAGGAGGACAGTATGTTGTAGGCATTTTCAGAATTAGTGCTGTAATTAGCTGGCTTTACTTGACTGATTTCTTTTGCTATAAAGGCATGGTGGATCTAGGAGTTTGCACTGTTCAAAAAAAAAGGCATCTGCAAAACTTTAAACAAGTAGGGCACTTGCCTTTCTACAATGTGCTACTCAAAAGAGAAACTGAGGAAGGCTGAATCACTTCATTAAGATTTGCTAACCATGAGAAGAATGAGCAAACAACAGGAGGGAGGTAGGAAAGGGAGAAGAGAAGATGGAAGGGGTTTCTGACGAATTTGGTTTCTTTTGATCCTAATCAAGCAGATGTTACATACATGGAAATAATCATGATTTGAAAGCCAGAATCTGGGTAAAGTATACATTACTATCCCTATCTCATAAATGACTAAACTGAGACACAGAGAGGGTAAACAATGTACCCGGAGTATGTTGGCAGGGAGTTGGTAATCAAAAAGGGCAAGGATTTTAATTCTGGTGTCCTGATTCTAAGACCAGTTCTATCCATCTGTCTCAAGGCCAAAGTGCATTCTAATACATCAAATTGCCCTTGCGTTCTCAGCTTTATTTAGAGTAGATAGGAATCTCTGGGCAAGGAAATCCATGTATCAGTGCCCAAACAATCAGCAGCTTGTTTAAAAATAGCACAATCCACTTCCTTTTCTACTCTTTCCACCATTTGCCTCATATTCAGGTTGTGTGTGCTCACAAATCGGTTTCACTTTTTTTTTTTGCCTGATTTCTTAAAAGATTTCAATTAATCATTTCATTATGGCTCAACTGTTGAAAAAATTACCTTTTAAAAAAAGAGCATGCAAATGCAGTCTATATATCCACTGTAACATCTGATGTCACTGGCAGACAGCTTCCAGTTAGTTGCCAAGTTTTGCCATTTCTAACCCTACCACATCTCTCACCTCTGACCCCATCTCCAATTACACTGCTACCATCTTATTTTGGGTCTTTATCACTTCTATCCTAGACTATTGAAATAGCCTGGATCCTCTGCCTCAAATCTTTCCTCATTCTAGTCCCTCCTATATGTGGCTGTCAAAGTGATTATCCTTAAATGCAGATCTGAAACTCCATTTCCTTTTGATCTCTCCAATCAAATACAGACTCCTTTGTTTGACTTCTAAAGCTCTTTGCCAACTGGCCCCAATCTATCTTTCTGGAATTCTCACACATTATTGCAGTTTCTAATCTCAAGTCCAGCCAAAATGGACTTCTCTCTAGTTCTCATGTAAAATGCCTCCTTTCTCTTGTCTGTACTTTCATACTTCCTCCTCATTTCTTAAATGCATTACTTCCTCACCTGATTCAACATGTCTTTCTTCAGTAGACAGTTCAAGCAAAGTCTTTCCTTATTCTCCAAGCTGCTAGTACCCTCTCTTCCTCTTTCTCTTGTCTTTAACGACATTGTATTTACTCAGTTAAAATTTATTCCATATTTACTTATATACATGCTTATTTTCCCAGTTAGATTATGAGTTCCTTAAAAATAGATTCATAAATTCATTATTTCTATTCTAATCATTTGGTGTACATAGTAGTTACTTAATAAATATTTGTTAATTGTTAATTGATATTATATCAGTGTTCAAGGATACCAAAAGTCAGTTGTAACTTTATTTAGCATTAAAAATACTTCATATGACTATTCACTTCTGAGAGGATTCGACTTAATGTTTCATTGACACAAATGGCTTTGAAATAGTCCAATGAAAGAAAGTATTAAGAAAAAGACAAATTATATTCTAGATACAATTATAGAACAGGATCTCTCTCTACCATTGTTATTGTTAGTGTTAAAAAGGATATGAAGATTTTTTAAATCATATCACAGATTTTCCTTTGGATTAGGCAGAAGGACTTCAAACGTTACTTATTAAATGGGGTGTTACTCTTTCTTCACAAACTTTTGATGCTGAAAAAGAAGAATAGTGAGGGGAAGTGTGATGTCATGGAAGGGTTGCTTGACTTAAATGTTATAAAGATCTGACTTCAAAAGGGTATGTATTAAGTTGTGAGTTACGTGACTTTGGAACCCCATTCATTCCCAAGTTATTCCCAATATTTATGACAGAGTCTCTTTTCATCTTTGCCTTTGGAAAGCCTCATCTTCCTTTATGACTCAGCTGATGTCTATCTTATCATCTTTTCTTATCCTGCCTTATAAACTGATTATCTTCCTCTTTAGCATATCATAAGGTACTTTGTAGCCCTTCATATCCTAATTCAGAGGTCTTTAAGTTGGGATATATGAACTTCAAAAATATAGAAACCTTTCCTGCATTATATTATATTTCTCTCAGGACTTTTCCTATGTAAGTTACAAGGACTAATTAGAAAAATAGTGTTGTAGTTAGCTGACTTTACTTGACTGATTTCTTTTTATTTCAGCATAGCTACAAGAATATGAGGAATATTTCACTAGCTTTATTCTTCTCTTCCAGGCTTATAAATTAAAGTTATGGGGTAATCACTAAAATCCTTTGCTAGTGAGAAGGGGCATTATGAAAGGTAAGAGAAATTAATTGATCATAATCCAAATAATACTCTTGAAGAAGCAAAGAGAATTCATTATGACATCTTTGGCTTGCGAGATTCTTGCTTTAATGACTGGTATGGTTGTCAGCTTGAAACACAGAGGAGCTGAAATAAGTCTGATGCCAAGGTTGAGTTCTCCATTGAGATCTATCTATCTATCTATCTATCTATTTATCTATCTATCTATCTATATATACTTCCTTTAAGAGAAGAGGCTATCTAATAATTTATTTCAGGAGACAACCAGAAGATGGCAGTAGAAGTGCAGCAGAAAATCAGTAGCTCCTACCTAGCTCAGTAGAGAAAGCAGCCCAGCAGAAGACATCAGCAATTCTTCATGAGCAATGTACCTTCACTTTGGCATTAGAGAGGTGTCCCAAAATAGCTATAGAACTCTTAACTATTATATTATAGACCCTTTTTGAGTCTGGGGACACCTACAGACCTTTTCTCAGAATGTTTGTAAATGCATCAAATAAAATATCTAGGATTACACAAGAAAACAATTAAATTAAAATACAGATATATTTTTACCCAAAAAAGTTCATTGAATCAGGCCCTTTGAAATCTATCCACAAGCCCCTTGGAAGGGATTTGTGGTCTCCATGTTAAGAATCCTTGTCCCAGGAAGTTTTTTCATAGCAAGGGATTTTTAGGGATAGATTTTCCTTTTACTTTATCTTATTATTATGTTAAATAATACCTTTATCTTGATTTAATATGATTTGTTTTGATCTAGTAAATAGGAATGTTGAACAAGAGCTTATGAATTACTCTATTCTAGACTAGATGCTGACATTAATTCAATTTAAACTAGCATTTATTATGTGCATACCATGTTATAACCCTTGCTCTCAAGGAGATACATTCTACCCAAAACATTTCTGGGAATTCCCTGCAGCTTTCAGGGTCCCAGACTATATTTAGCTTTCTTAATTAATCTCAGTTTAGTAACTATCAAGTATTAAAAAAAAACTTTTTGGAAGCCTAGAAAAAGGCTATTTTAGAACTTTACTACTCATTAAACAATACTGAAAGCTAACTTAGGTTAAATAGTTTTTCTCTTTTTCTAGGTTGTTTTCGATAGTGAATCCTTGAGGGCAGACTAGAATTTCTCTTCCATAAATTGGTTTCCCATGTTAGTGAGCCTATGATTGTAATTATACAAATTATGGTTTTGTTTGATGGTAAATTACTAAGCATATACCATGACTTTTTTTTTCAGAAAACTATTCCACTTGTCTATTCATTTAGTCACACTGGGAGGAGTTAAAAGCAGGAAACTGGAAAGGAATGGGCATTTAGCTTAGTTTGAATTATGTGGGAATCACTCTGAAAGCTTCCTTGGCTGGTTCTCAAACCATACTTTCAATGGGAGTAGACACTGAATGTCATGCCTGCCCTTGCTGACCCGGACTGTCTGTTCCCCCTGAGATTGCTCCACTATGGATCCTGCCTTCAGCAGCAGTCATAGACAGGAAACACCTGGATAAGCCCTCCACTGGCAGAAAGCAGCAACTTGAGCCAACTGAGTATTTGATCAAACTCTTGCCAAATAAGGGTAGGAGACAATGAGCTCAACGTTGCCCATCAAACACCATATCAGAGTAGTAGTTGAGGGCTCAGCTCACTGGATGGATTAAAAACAACCCAGGAATGAGAAACTTTTATTTACTGGAGGCAAAATAAATAAGTCTCTAGAACTAATTATGTTAATAATAATTGGGATCTTCCTCAACAAATTCATCTTTTATGAGGTGAGATGCACTTCTAAAGTGGTAAATAAAATCTATTTATATGCATTCAATACGAATAGCTAGTAGTTATATAGAACTTAAAATTTTGGAAAACTTTTTATATATTATCTCAATATATAAATCAGTGAGGTGCCATAGGCTATGTCATCAGGACACTAAAAATGTCTCATAAAATCTCATATTTTGGTCTACAAGATTGCTAGAGGTAGAGTGAGAAATGAATTTAAAAATGAAAAAAATACTTAAGTGTGTCCTGTGGCAAAACTTTGGGTATAAAGACAGAAAAGCAAGATCCTCCTGGCTCTCAAGCACACACTCTAATGGCAAGATCTAAAAGAGAAAATTTCAGTTGTGAATCAGATTGAAAGACCCCATGCTCTTAAGGGCACAACCACATAGGAATTCATTTTCTTATTTCTACTCATAAATTAATATCTGTTTCTGAAATGAAAGCACTTGGCTGTGTAACCACTATAATGATAAGAACTTTCTTTTCTGAGACTTCAATAGTGTGCTTTCAGATGAAGGAGTTCAGATCTTATAGGCAGTGTACCTCCACAGCAGTAGATTAGCTGGATAATGGCTTGAGGAAAGGGCTAGAAGATGGACTGTTGTTGTGGATGGTCTTAGGCTGTCTCCATTAGAGTTTAAGGAGAAGTAGTGACAGTGGTTTGACTAGCCTGGCATATACTTGTAACTTGACCCAGGCTGGCTGGCTTGCCACGAGAATAGTTATTTGAGGGGATGATTAGCCCCTATTTCTACAGATGTTGCTCCCTTGGATGAAAACTTAAGAGGTAGGTTAGGAACAGAGAAGGCTGGAAAAGGAGATGGCACTGCTATTACCAGGATTGATAGATCTAAGTCCTCATTAAGGGAACTTGGTCAATTTGAGTCAAAGATGGAAATCCATTCTCCATAAGTTATTTCCATCAATGATGATTCCAGGCCAGAAGAAGAGCCAATAGTGTTTCTTTGGAGTTGGGGGGGGGTATTGTTGTTGGAAGGGATCTTCAGAGCTCTTGGGTTCCAGGTCCTGGACTGACTCCACTGGAGTCTGAAGGAAGTCACTTAGCTTCTTTGAGCCTCAGTTTCCTCATCTGTAAAATGATGGAATTAGACTCAATCATTTCTAAGATCCCTTCTATCCATATATCTAGGCTTTGATTCTCACAACAACCTTGCAAGATAGATGCTACTATTAGCTCCATTTTACAGAGGAAGAAACTGAGACTCAGAGGTTGTCATTTACCCAGGACAAGTGTCTTAGAGGAACTGAAATACAGCTCTTACTGACTTCAAATATAAGAATATAGGATCATATATTCAAAACTGGACAGGACCTTAGAAGGCCATGAGATCTATGACCCCTTTAATGTATGAGGAAACTGAGACTGAGAGGAGTTGGGCAGTTTCTTGAAGGTCCCTCAGCTAGTAAGTGCCTGAGATTGGAAGTGAAGTCAGTTTTTCCTGACTCCACATCTAAATGTCCTCCTTACTCTTTGATCTAGATTTAGCCACTATGCCTTCACTTATCTCTGCAGGGCAAAATTAGAATTTCTTATTATACATAAGGACAGAATGACTCCAAGAGTCTAAGAGCCTTCCTCATACAAGCCAGGTCTCTCACCCAGGACTCCATGCTCTAAACCCAGGAGTCTTTTTATCAGCTTATGGTACCTTATCCACACAACACTTATAATTGCATGGATTTCCCAGCTCAAAATTTCATGACTCCTGTTACCCATTCCACCAAGTCCAGTCATTAGCGCACTTCGAGCTCTCTGTCCATTCAAAAGATAAAGAGAATATTGACAGGTTAGGAAACATACTCACCAAAACAAGCAGAAACAACAATGGCAAACAAATACAACTTGAGGGTCAGGGCTTACATAGAAAGTAGATTCCCAAAGAATCCCACTCACCTCTTTTTAACTTTTAATATGTATTCTACCCCTCAGACCAGGATCATAGGATGGCAGGACCACTTATCTAGAGTTCAAAGGAGCCCCAAGGGCACCTCCTCAATCTAAGATCAACAACCTGTAATTCCCAAAGGTTAAATGACTTACTTAGGATCACTCAATGAATAAGTATCAGAGGCAAGATTGAAACCCATCTCCTCTAACTTCAGAGTCATTCCACTATAACTGCCTTCCTCTCTATCTGGTATTTTTTTTAACAATATCATGGCAGTCTCAACCCTATAATGAGAGAATGGCTAGTGCATAGAGAACTGGCCTCTCCCCTTGGGTTCAAGTGCTGCCTTGAGAGAATATTGGCTCTGTGCTGTTGGACTTCTGCACTTCCCAGTGCCCTAGGCTACTCTCAAAATTATAAATTCTAGAACAGGCATTGACTGGCATTAGAACAGGGAGTTTCCACTGGCATTTTCCTGTCCCAAAGCAATCATAGATCTGGTGTAAAGAAACAAGAGTTCCCACTAATAGCAACTGAATTATCCAACTTCAGTCCTTTCACTGAATTAATCTGTGACATAACTGAAGTGTCAGATTCTTGACTGATTATAGGAGATGACTCCAGCAGCACAAGGCTTGTCGGGTGTATAAACTGAATGTTGGAATATATTAAAAATCTTTTCACAAAAATATTGATTTCCTTTTTGCTGGGGAATTTCTGGTTTTCATTTATCTAAGCATCTAAATAGATTAATGGAGGGGATTAAGCAGGGTGAGATAATTAAATTTGGTGTGCTTATATGATATCTTTAATGGGCAAATGTGAAAAGAAGTAATCATGTCTCCAGTTTGAGGAAATTTAACATCAACCTAGAATCACACACACACACACACACACACACACAAAGGTAGACATATATACCACATGTTTACACACACTTGGATGCAATAAGATCAAAGTAGAAATAATATTTTATATTTTCCAGAGGGATCTTGTGAGTATATAATGACAACAACATGCCTTATTGTTGACTTCATTTGGGGTTTTCTTGGCAAATATTCTGGAGTGGTTTGCCATTTCTTACTCTGGCTCTTTTTACAGAAGAGGAAACTGAGATAAAAAAGGGTCACAAAGTAAGTATCTGAGGTTGGATTTAAATTCAGGTCTTCCTCCCTCCAGATTAGTGCTCTATCTACTGTGCTGTACAGCTCCCCACAGGAAAATCAATATCAAACTTTAAGTTCTGGAAATCACTTTCATAGATATTACTTTATTTGATCCTTCCAACAACTCTAAGAGACGGAGCTGTTTTTATCACCATTTTACAGTTGAGGAAACTAAAGCAGACATTTTGCCAAGATCACACAGCTACTAAATGTTTGTCATGTGATTTAAACCCAAGTCCTACTGACTGCAGATCTAGCACTTTATCTACTGATCCACTTGGCTTTCTGTGAAATCATATGTGCATGGTACAATGAAAATTTTAACATAGTGGTGGAGTTGTGAACTGATTGATTTAACCAGTCTGTAAAGCAATTTAGAACAATGTCCAAAAGACTATTTGACATAGAAATACCCCTAAGCAATAATTATATCCCCAAAGAGATAAAAAAACAAGGAGGAAAAGGACCTGTATGAACAAAAATATTTGTAGCAGTTTTTCCCCCCCCTTGGAGGTCAAGAATTGGAAATTGAGCAGATGCTCATCAACTGGGGAATAGCTGGAAAAATTGAAATATGGGATTATGATGGAATACTTTTGCCATAAGAAATGATAAGTAAAATGATCTCAGAAAAACCTGGAAAGACATACATGAGCTGATGCAAAATGAAAAGTGCTATCCATAAATAACAGGAAGATTGTAAGATATTTTAAGATTGTAATATCCGTGAACAACTTAGCTATTCTCAGCAGTACAATGATCTAAGATACCGAAAGATTTATGAGGAAAAATGGTATCCATCTCTAGAGAGAGTATCAATGGTGTCTGAATACAGATTGAAGCCTTTTTTAAACTATTTTCCTTGAGGGTTTTTTGTCTATTTTTATGTATTTTTATTACCCGTGTACAACCTATATTGATTTGCTTGTCTTTCCAAGGGGAGGGGAGATGGGAAGAATGGAAGGGAGAGAATTTAGAACTCAAAGTTTTAAAAACCAATGTTAAAAAATGATTTTTACATGAAACTGGGGAAAATAAAATACTAAATAGTTTTGAATGTTAACAAGGTTCACAAATGCCATCTTCATTTTTATAATTTTCTTCATCTACTTGGCTGATTCTTCATTTAGAGAATTTGATAATCTAATGTATATTGTCATTCAGAAAGAATGAATGGGACTACAGATTTAGTCCTAAAAAACAACTCAGAGATCATTTGGTTCCATCCCATCTTTTACAGACCAGGGATCGGTGTGTTTGTTTCTTAAATTTCTAAACCATTCCAATGTTGGATGAACTTCCCACATTAATAAGAGCATAGATTGAAAAAGTGCTGTCTTGGATTCAAGGCCTCAGTTTAAATACTAGCTCAGGTGCTTATTATTTGCAGGAGACTACAAGCAAGTCACCAAAGTTCTCTTGGTTTCCTCATTTGTAATTATAATGAAAGTAGTAGCAAATATTTACATAAGGTTTGCAAAATTCTTTATGTCTGTAACTTCATTTTATTCTCACAACAACCCTGAGAGATAGGGGCTGTGATTTACCAGACCCATTTTACAGATGAGGGAGTTAAGGAATTAAGATATTTGCCCAGAGTCAATTAATAAGTGTAAAACAGGATTTGAACTCAAATCTTCCTAATTTCAAGTGCAGCATAATCCCTGTAACTCTTTCCTTACAGGATTATTTTGAGATTTTACTCTGATGGCATAAGTAGTTTTCAGCAAACTTTGAAGTAATATAAAGAAGTGATTTATTGGTAAACATTAAAAATGCACCATCCAAGATGGTAATAACTTGAGATTATCCAGATATGCCTTCTTTTCCAATTTCCTGAAGGAGGATCTAGACTGTAATCATAGAGTTTGGATGCTGGAGAGCATCTCAGAAGTCTTCTAGTACAATCTAGGTGAAAGGATTTCCCATACATACACCATGCATTCAAGCATCACCCCGAACACCTCCCATATGAGGGAATGCTTCACTTCTTGAGGAAATCCATTCCTTATAGAGACACCTCATGTTGGTAAGAAGGGTTTCCTGACAGCACACTGAAATTGCAGTTTTTTCCCATTGAGACCTGGGTCTGTTCTCAGAACTAAGCTCATCCCTGCCCCATCTACAAGCCGTCCAAAATGTACAGATAACTGTTTAATCTTTCATGATTCTTTTCTTCTTCAGCTTATGCAGACACAGTTTCTTTAACTGATCCTTCTATGTCATGATCGGCCCTTTGCCAACCTGATTGCCTTGTTCCTTTGAACACTGTCCAACTTAGCAATGTTGTTCTTAAACTCTGGAGGCCAAGATTGAACAGAAAACTCCAAAAAACACAAATGCTAAAGCCTTATGAAAATGGCATTTATTATTAACATTTTTTTCCTAATTTAGCCTCAAATGTGACAATAATTTTCTAGATTACAGGGGAATATTTTATAATTATTTCTACCCCACACCAAAAGTCCCTTTCCTAAGAGTCTATGATCTTGCTATCTAACTCCTCATAACTGCTACTTACGTAATAGGAAAATAGCTTTGCTATATTTTAGCCCTTCAGTCCCCATCTCTCTTGGATTTTAAATGTAGTTATGCCTCACCCATCTGCATCGGCCCATCAGTCCAATCCATTCTTTGGACTTGCTTTCCTTCATTCACTTGCCTGGTAATTCGATTGGAAGAGTGTGACCAAGACTGCCTGGCACAATTTGCTCCCTCTACGCCCAGGCTGTTTATTGCTAATAGCCCTGTTATCCTCTGGGTGCTTACAGATTTATTCTCCTACTATCTGTCCCATTACTTTTAATAGAATGTGAAACTAGACTTACTGGGTGGTGATTGCTAGGATTACAAATGTGTAGCGTATTGAGTTTTCTCTCCCTTCATTGCTTCATTTCTCCCTTCCTTCTTTCCCTCCTTCCTTCCTTATTTCCTTCCTCTCTTTTTTCTCTTCCTTCTTTCCTCCCTCTCTTCCTCCTTCCCTCCCTCCCTCCCTCCCTCTCCCTCTCTCTCTTTTTGTCTTCTTTCCTTTATTTCCTTCTATCAATCTTCCTTCTTTCCTCTTCTTCTTCCTTCCTTACTTCCATGCTCATTTTTCTCTTTCTTTCTTTGTTTCTTTTTCTTTCTTTCTTGTCATCATTTCTTCCTTCTTTCCTCCTCTCCTTCCTTCCTTCTTTCCATCCTCTTATTTTTCTTTCTTTCTTTCTTTTTCTTTCTTTCTTTCTCTTTTTTTCTGTTTCTTTCTTTTATCTTTCTTTCTTTTTCTTTCTTCATTTCTCTTTTTCTGTTTCTTCTCTTTCTTTCTTTCTTTCCTTCCTTCCTTTGTTCTTTCCTTCCATCATTCCTTGCTTCCTTTCTTGCTTCCATCCTTTGATTTTTCTTTCTTTCTTTCTTTTCTTTCTTCCCTTCTTTCTTTCTTTATTATTTCTTTCTTTCCTTTCTCTTTTTTACTCTTCTTTCTTTCTTGTTTGCTTCTTTTCTTCCTTTATTTCATTCTGTCCTTTTTCTTTCTGTTTTTCTGTCTTTCTTCTTTCTAATGTACTTCCTTACCACCTATCAATAGACTAGCAGAAATATACCTTTTCCTGAATTTTTTTTCAGAATAGACTTTACTTCAGCAATAAAATGGTAATAATAAAGTCAATTGATTCTTTAAATTGGAAATTCTAAAATTTCAGCTAGCAGTGGAACAAGTGCGCATTGTCAGTCAATACCCAACTTCCTTATGAAATGTTCTGGGAGCAGATGTATTTTAAGACATTATTTGGCTCAAACTGGCATTCTGGCTTGGAAGGTAGTACATTACAAAGGGATGCCAAATGCCATAAGGCAGGAGGAAATTGGTACACAATTGGGCTTTACCCATCCTCATGCCCCACTCCAAATGACACAATTAAAAATATATTTGTTGGATACCTATTATGTGAAGATTACAGTCCTATGCCCTTGGCACATAAAACCAAAATGACATTTGACCTCAAAGAGCTTTTATTTTACAGGTAGAGTACACAGAAAGAAATGTCAGTATATAGAGACATATATCTAAAACTGGAAAGTATCTCAAAGATCCTTTAGTCCAACCCTCCCTTTAAAACAAATGAGTAAATAGAGACTATGAGAAATCACATGATTTGTCCAAGGTCACTCAAAAAAGCATCAGAAGTGGTCTTTAATCCCAGATCATCAATATACTTTATACTGGACCATGCTGCTTGTCTTGTTCCCAAACTAGTATGAAGAGGGAAAGAACATTAACAAATAAGGGTAATTGGAAAAGACTTCTTATAAGAAGCAGCATTTGAGATACCTTGAAAAAAAGCTAATAACATATAATCACCAACAATTACTAAGTTTCTGGTATTTACACGACATTGGGTTTGGTCCCAGAGGTAAAAAGAGATAAAAGAAGCAATTGCCATCCTGAAGATTTTTTTGTCCCAGGTGGAACAAATGGATAGATACATTAAAATAGAATGATCACTTCAGGATAGTATTTCTGGGTGCCAAACAAATGATACACGTAGTTTATAAGATACCAGAAGAAGAAATTATCGCTGTCTACTACAGTACCTGGGGATAGATGGGAAGACTTTAAGGAAAAAGTAGTCCTGAGCATTCGATTTTAAAGAAATGGTAGGACTTCATGAAGTAGTTCAGAGAGAGAGAACATATTCCAAGAAGAAAATGAACAAAATGATCTTATTAAAGCATAGATGTGTTTCATGGTACTCTGTTGCTCAAAATGCCATCAGGATTCCCTCTTTTTAGGGTAACTGGTAAGTTTTGTAACCCACTACTTCAAGACATCAACAATAACCTTTGCAGACTGTTTTTCCTAAACACCAACCTCAATCTCATAATTAGTCAATGAACATGTGTTAAACACCTACTGTGTGCTAAGTACTGTGCTAAGTACTGGGGATATGAATATTGTTTAAAAAAAGAAATTTTCTGCCTCCAGGGAGCTTATAATCTATTAGTTAAAGAAAACACACAAAAGGCTAAAAAGGTGAGAGGACGTACCTAACTACAGAGCATGATGAAAAAGTCTGAAGAGTCTCCAAGTAGTAAATCAGATTAGAATACCTGAGTATGTCTCCATCCTTAAACGGAGGTTTGGAGTTCATGGCTCCACCTTCCAAATAAAGGGACAAAGGAGGAATACCAAAGCTTATGGGATCTTGAAGCACTGTGAGGTTTCCCTAATAATGAGTTTCTTGGGGAATGGCAGTTCAGTCAAGTGAGAAAGGAGAAACTATCTGAGCTGAGCACTCTCCTTAAATGGAGGGTCTGAATACTTGGCTACTAGTATTTTTCCCCAATCATCTTATATTGATTTATATTGATTATATAGTTGTCAATGTACTTGTCACCTCCAATAGAATGTAAACTCCTTGAAAGTAGAGACTGTTTTTAATTTGTCTTTTTTTCTCCATAATTTAATATAATGCCCGCTTAATAAATACTCATCCATTGAAAATTTTACATGGCCCTCCACACCCTCAACATCCAGACAACCTGAACTACTAGATATGAGCTTCCTTGACCTGATATCTTTTCTCCTGTTTCTGTGTAGTCATCTAAACTGCTTGCAGGACTTTGAACATATTCCCTCCTCAACTTCAGTGTAAAGATTCAGCTTAGGTGCCATATCCTCCAAGAAGGCTTTACTGATTCTTTCTTCCTCTTGACCAAAATCCAGTTCTTAATGGATACTCTTTTATTTAGACATATCTGTACATGCTGCATTTCCTCAAATAAAATTTATCCTGTTGAGGACAAATTTTGTTTTTATCTTTGCATTATTAGTCCTTATATATTTGTCTTTTATATAGTAGACATTTAATAAATGTTTGTGGACTGAAATGAGCAGAGGTAGAAATGTCCATAATATATTTAGAAGAAATGAAGAAATAAACTATTAATATTGGTTGGAATTGGGAATATTTCTATAGGAATAGTTCAGATAAGGACACTAGATGGGATCATGAATGCCCTTCAACTTCCTTGTTGACAATGAGGAAGTTTTTGAGTAGGGGATCCTGATGATTATTAACGTGTACAAAGCAGTCACTCCTCTGATAGTGCAGTGTGGAATAGATTGGCTAGGAAGGGGCACAGGGTGTTCAGTTGGGAATGCTTCCTCACATCAATGTGGCACAACCATTGCATGGTATAGACCCTATAATCTAATTGAACTCAATCATTAATATACCAAAAGCAGTCTGAACTTACTTAACTCTGGAGAATTTGAATTCATTTCTAGAAAGTTTCTAGAAAGTCACAGGAGAATAAGCTCAGTCTCTGCCAATGGGTGAGTTTTCACAATATAAACTAATTTCTCCATAGTTCATTCATACAAAAAGGGAATAAAATGGAATGTAGGTGGTTTCCAAAGAATGACTTCTTTCTCCTATCCCACAACTTGTAAGGCAGCTAAAAGGACCAGAAAACTCTGGAATTAAAAGCTACATCTTTCATTTACCCAAATTTATTAAGCAAAATCCATATAAGAAGAAAAACCCCCAGCAGGTAAAGACATTTCAAGACTGCTTTCAAACGAATAATCAAGATAGCTACATTCAGTGGAGTTGGTTTAACCTAAACTTATGTCTAACATTTCCATTGTATTTATCTATGCTCTGGGCTTGAGATATTTATATTCACTTTGGTACTGACTTCCTTTTTTTTTTCTTTTGATGAACATCAGGAGGTCTGCTTAGGAAGTAAATGATCACTAAGACACTGATAGAATAATTGTAGAAACATAATTCTGAATTATAATTGTATGGTGAACATCACTTGGGATAGTCTAGAAATGATTTTTAAAATACACATTTGATTTTCTCTTTTTCTTGACCAGCTAAAAGTGGATCTTCTTATTTGGGATGTATATATCCCATTTGGGAGAAGAATCCAGATGGGGATTAGGAGTCAATGATGTTACTTTCAATATTCCTGATAAATTCTCCCTTAACATCTGCTTAACACCTTTCCAGTTACAAGGTTATGCTATCATGGGATCATAGATTTACAGTTGGGAGGAACCTTAGAATACATTGCACATGACTCCCCCCCTCATCTTACTAAGGCTAAGAAAGATGGTCTATCTGGGGTCACATAGTTAGTAAATATCTGAAGTAGTATTTAAAGGTGGAGTTTCCTGACTCTGAGTCCAAAACTAAGAATTCAACATTGGAATACTGAACTGGAAAAAATATTGAGCTGACATTGCCTCCAAAAGTACTGCATTTTATTGTTTCATTTTTAAATTATGTTTAGTTTTTAACATACATTTTAATTTTTAGTTTCTATTTCTCTCCTTCCCTCTAGTCCCTCCCCTACTTAATAAGAGGGTAAGCAACATGATACCCATTTTGTATGTGAAGTTATATAAAGCATTTCCTTGCTAATAAAAAAAAGAAAGAAAGCCAAAAAAATGGCTTCATTAGTTCCCTCTCTATGGAGGTGGATAGTATTTTCATCATGAGTCCTTTGGAATTATTATCATTTTTTATTATTTCATACAGCCATTGATGCTAGGAACTTAACCATTATGTGGACAGAATTATAAACTGAGAACCAGAGAAGCTGGGTTTGACTCTCAACCCTGACACTTAATACTCATGTGTTCCTAAGAAGTTATTTATCCTTTCTGTACCTCAGTTTCCATATCGATATAACGAAAGGCTTTGATTATATCATCTTCTAGCTCTGAATCTATGAATAGAATAGCTTAATATGATTCCTTTATATTTGAAGCCTACAATATTCAAAGAAAATTGGGAATGGGAATCAAGTTTCCTTTCAATGATGTGTTATAGTGAATGATTAATCCTTCTGCAGCTATCCCATTGGAGGACGGCATTACTTTGAACAAGGGCAGAGTCCTCACTGGTTTATGAGCCCTGAGTCTTCCACCTACTTCCATGAAATGAATCCACAGGGCTGTCCATGAAGTGTGAGCTTCTGGACTGTTAAATGGGAAGGAGGGCAGAGAGCCAGACAGCCTGACTCCACATCACCCCACACTCAACCACGGTGCATTTATTCCACTTGGACTTGGAACATTCGATGCTGATGAGGTGACCTTCAGAACTGATTTGTTCAGAACCAAGTGAATATTTTAGGGTATTTTATTTTTACTACTTGCCAAGATTTTGGTTTTGCATATTTTCCTTTATGGACTTTGGGGCCCAATGGAAACTCAAATGTCTATAATAGCGGCTAAGGATGCTAGGAGTCAGTCTGATGGCTTCTTTTTAAGAGTTAGGAATACAAAAGTACATAAAACAAAATGGTCCTGCAGTTTGTAAGTGCTTCCATGATTCCTAATCATATTTTGTATTTTTTCATTTATATACATGGTGCTTTGAACATGATAGATGTAAGTTGAAGGAATATTTGTGGGCACATGGATGTGCATTTATGAGTTCATATCTATGTATGTATATAGTGTAATGTGAGTTTTGTGAGTTAATATGAGCATATGGTTTTATATGAGTGAACATACATAGATGTGCAAATACACATGTGCTTATACATACATGCATACATGCTCATGATTCTTGGTGCAAAAGCTGGTACATGCCAGATCTGATCTAGATTCAGATGGGCCAAAATGAACTAAATTGAATGACTGAGTTTCCAAGTTAGTGACAGAGTTGGCAAAGGAAACGTCAAAACATGATACCTTTTCTAGCATGCTAGGCTCTAGAAAATATTCTTAAAGTAGGATCCCTAGATGTTCTCCAACAACACCCTAGTAGAGCGATACCAAATTTAAAATAAAGGTGGTACCTCCAATCCATACATACAGATTCTGGTTGGCTGTGTATTTGAAGGGATTGGACGAAGTGATTTTTATACTTTCTTGCTTTGTCATCTATACATCTCTGCCCGTTAATTATAACTGACTTTTAGGGTATTATACCTTTTGGGTCTTTTGGGTCTAATACCAATATTGGAGGTAGGGATTTCTCTCTTTTTTTTCAGGTGAGCCAGATGAAATCCTGAGACATCAAATGACTCATTCTGTGTCATGCATATAGAAAGAGTCAAAGGCAGGAAGAGAAAGGTATCCTGATAGAAGGTACATTGCCTTCTGGAGAACAAGGGCCCCATTGTTGATGATAAAATACCTTTTGATGAAGTGATTTAATCTATGATAGATCCTAGATGTAGTCACATAGGTAATTTCAAGACTAAAAATTTAAGACTTCATTATATAGATGAGCAAATTCTACTAATGGACATTAAGTTACCTGCCCAAAGTCACATGGTTATTAAGAACTATAGGTAAGATTTTAGCCGGAGTCATTCCACCCTAGATTTAGTATTCTTTTATCCATCATTTAAGAGCATTTGAGCAGTAGGCTGTAAGCTCTTTTAGAGTAAGAAAAATCCCATTTTTGTCTTTGTATTTATTCCCAGTATTTAGCATACTTCCTGGTACAAAGCAAATACTTAACAAAAGGTTTTTTTTTGTTTTGGGTTTTTTGTTTTTTTGGGCTTTTTTTTGGATTGGATTGGAATTGAATGGATTGGACTGAATCTACAAGTAACTAACATGAAGACAACAAAAACCTCAATGAAAGAGATCTCATGAGATATGAGTCTTGCTCCCTCTCCCCTCTACTCACCATCTCCTATACCATGCCTCTCTGTCCTATACCCAGTACATATAATACTGCTGACCCTATGAGGAGCAAATTTATTTATTGAAAGGTAAAACAAAATTAGAATGTCCCGGAATCAGAGCACAGATGGAAAGGGAAAGAAGGGGAAGAGAGCTCCTATTCCAGGTCAGTGATTTTAAAAATACTAAATTGGTGAGTCTGAATTTGCTTTGTAAAAACAATTATATTGAGGGAGGAGGGAAAAAAACACAATTTGAACACATTTACCTTAACTCTCCACGCCACTGAGGAAATCAGCCAGATGCTTCATAACAGTGATTAGGATTACACAGCTGGAATTGGGAAACCACTGGCTTAGACAATACCATAAATTATTAAAGCCGGAATGAATTTCAGTGGTCATATAGATTAAACTCCTTATTTTGTCAGCAAAGAGACTGAGGCACTCTATTCATTATGTCACACTGCCTCCCAAAGGCAGGGTCCTCATCTATGAGTTCTAGCTCCAAAAGTCAGATTTATGCATTACTGTCCAGCCACTATCTCTAAACCATTTGCTCAGGTTGATCTTGACCCTGGTTCTTTCTACCTTGCCTTTAGGTGCTGATTCCCCCATTAGAGTTCAAGTTCTGAAAGGGCAAGAAGATCTTCTTTGTTTGTATTTGTATCCCCAAAATTTGACACAGTGCTTGGTATATACAAAGTACTTAACAAATCATCTCTCTTATCCTAAATTATAATATTGTATATTATTGTAATATGGCATATTATGTAGACATTAATATAATATGCAATAAATTATAGGTTATTATATTGTCATATTACATAATTTTCTGTATTGTTCTAATAGTTTACTGTTATTAGAGATTATGTACTAAAATTATCATGTTTTATGCTGTTATATTATATACCATATCATATGATAATATGTGGCATAGTGGTATATTAGTATGCATACATTATTGTTGTATGTGAAATTTAATACATAGTACAGTTATTTATGAGAGAAAGAAATAGGAAGGAGAAGCACAGAGAATCAAATCAGGGGAAAGATAGGTAGCTAGTGCATACAAGGCAGGAAAAGACTCTCCTAAATTTAGAACCCAGACGAAATATGCATTATGTTCATAGCACATTTTAGAAGGTTTTCTAATTATCAAAGGCATCCTTAACTACCACTTTTACTTAATTTCCCCCCCCTTCTCAGATAATATTATTGTCTAACCAATAAAATCAATGAGCGTAGAGAACAATTTCTCATGAGAAACAAATCTAACCAGTTTTTGTTCTTTATTTAGTTAAAAACAACCTTTCACAACTGAACAGTCTTTGGAGTATTAATTTGCTGAGGGAAGAATTATTTCTTTTTACATAGCCCAAAAAATAATCTTGAATAAACAGATTTTTGGAAGATCAAAACAACCACTGCCCCCAAGACAATAATTGAATTTTACCCAATGAATAACCTGACTCAAAGCTTCCTGCCATCTCCCCTTGTGTTTATAAAGCCCTCCCTACTGCTTCATTGTCCTATTTCTGTTCTTTTTCTCCCTTTGTCTTTAAGAAAGGGCTGAGATAATTTAGTTGAACAATTTGTTGCAGACATAATTTTAATGAGTTTTCCCCAAATGATAAAACATAAATGCTTCTTCTTTTTGTTCAAAACTGATCCACCCAATGATTTTTGAATCATAGATCAATACCTAGAAGAGATCTTAGAGTTAATTAGTCCCGAGTTTTTTTAATTTTTTTTTGTTTAAAGGTAAGAACTGGAAGAAAGGTAACAATACTAATACCATGTATGAAAGATAACTGGCCCCTCATCTCAGTTTACTCAATAACAAAATGGGAATAATAAAATACCTAACTTGCAGGATTATTAAGAGGATCAAATAAAATCACATTTGTGAAGTACTTTTGTAAACCTTAAAACTTTATGTTTTAAAGAACTAAAAAGGACTCAAAAAGGATAACTAGAAAATTAAGCTTACTTTATACATATGGTCTTCTTTCCATCTCCATTTATGAAAAATTCTAGAAAACTACTTTTCAGGGGTATGTACCCTCTTTCCTAGAATTGCTATCTTCAGTCTAAACAGGATTAAAAATCTCTTTTGCAACTTCTGTACTAATAGGGTACAATTCTGTCTTTATGCCTACAGAGATATCCATTTGATCTCTCTTACATCTTCATGGGATCTGGAAAGAAGGGCTACACTGATCTTGATTTGCAGATCTTGGGCAGAGACTACAGACAGAGAGTGAACAAAGTCAAATAGTAGGAGGAGATAAAGTAGAATCTACTTGGGAAGAGACATAGTTTTCTTTTTTAAATAATCCTAAAGTGTTTCTTTCTTTGAAAGTTATCTCCTAAACACCAGTATTCTATGAATAATGCCATTGGCTACAAAACATGGAATTCTAGAGTTCCAGTAGAATAAATATGACCAGTAATCAAAAGATAATGAAAATGAGCAAAATAGGAAAAAGCAGACTAGGACATTCCAGGAACATTGATTAAGGACTAGAGAAACAATAAAACATTTAAAAAATACATAGGAAAAATGAAAAAGGGTTCAGAAGGAGATACAAACATATAGGAAAATTTTGTTTCTACCTTGTTAAAAATAATACACGTACACACACAATCACAGAAGCTCCCAGTTTCAAATTCAAGTATCCTTTTGTTGTTCTTTGTACATTAGAATGTTCATTTTTTCATGACTCTTAATAATAAGGAAGAATATCTTAAAAAGGTTATAAAATACATCCTCAGGGACTTTAAGATGGGCACTTTAAATTATGTGACTATTATATTAAGTATCAGAGACAGAAAATGGATGACTTAGTTGACCCATGTGGGTGATCCCAAGTTACCAAAAGAATCATAAGAATTCCTTGAAGCACCAGATCTTCTAAAAGCATTTTGTGGAAAGGCACATATGAGAATTGCACAGGAAGAAAAGGAATGGAAGGATCTAGGGAGAGAGTATTCACACCAAGAAAGTCAAGTTTTCATCAGATTATCTGTCTCCTGCCCCCAGTTTTATAATAGTATGCAACTGTAGAAGTCAATTGACTTATTTCAACTAGCTGTCTGCTGGAGGATTTTAATTAATTTTGATTGTTTTTCTTCATATACTTTATTTTTTTAAAAAATACAAGCAGAAGAGGAAGAAGAAAAAGAGAAGGAAAAATATGAGGAGAAAAAGGAGAAGAAGCAGGAGAAAGAAGATGAAGAAGAAAAGAAAGAAGGAAGCCAATAAAGATTTCTGAATTCAAATGATTCCTATAGATTTCAGCAGAAAAACACAGTCAAGACCCAACCAATACATTTTTCCATTTAATTATTCTACAGACTAGCATGTATAAAAACTGGACAAGTAGAACAGCATTTTTTCCCAAAAATTATAAATAAAGTATTAGTTTTTTTACAGATGTTCTCCCGGGTTTAAGTCTCTTTTCTCCAGGTATTCTAAAGGAGACATTTAGATTGAAGTTCATTAACAAAGACAAGATTAGAAGAAAGGAAAGGGCATTCTGAACAAGGCTCTTGTCAAGCAGGGCTCCACTTTTCCTTTGCTGCCAAAACTTTGACAATATTTCTCAAACTAAATTTCCTGGCAACATTAAACAGTTGCCAGATCAAAGGCAAACACAGGCACCGCAGGGTTAAAATATGCTAATTAATTATGCCTCTCATTAATTCCATAACTAACTCTCTTACAAACATCAAATAGATTCATTTGAAAATTGTTCCTTGGTGTAAAACAAACCAAATTTAAAAAAAAAACATACACAGCCAAATTGTGAAGTCTTTAATGGGGCCAATAAATCTACTCAAAACTATTTTTAAAGAAGTAATTAGGAACAAAGAAGTGACCTGCCTCAATGTCTCCTTTTTTTTTTCTTAATAGGATCCTAACAGGATTATCCAAGCATAACTAATTGCTATTTCCGATGACCTATGGTCAGTGTGTGATTTCTTGTTTTACAAATGACCTGACATTTAATTAGTTTATGTAATTAAATTATGTAAATACTTTACATGGTCTTCTGAATGATTGAAACTTTTCTTGCACCTCAAGTTTTTTCTCCCTCTTATAGTTAATTACATCTACCCACACATGCATGGAATGGGCACACATAAAAGATCTTTCAAATTAAGAGAACAAAAAAACACTAAGAGATGCAGCTGTTTAAATTAAAATGAAAAGATAGATTGCTGGGAACATCTTAGAAGGGGAAGAGTGGGATGGCAGAGGACTTTCATCATTTCAACTTAAAGGAGCTTCAAGAACAAGTAACAGTTAACCCAGATCTGGTAAATAAGATTTTCCATTCTGGGTTCCATCCCTAGTGTGCCCTCCTAGAAATCATATGCCTCTGGTGTATAGTATATGATCATGTGGTGTGTGTGTGTGTGTATGTTTGTGTGTGTGTGTGTGTATTCTCAAATGGGGTGCTACTTGTTCCCCTGGGGATATCTGGGCTTTTGTTCTACTGTCTGTGACTCTAAGGTCACCAATGGATTCTTCCCTGATCAGCTGCCTTCTGAAAGGTTGCACTGGCTCTCACAAAACTCTCATCAGAGAACTAGGGAGGATAGGCTCCTGGTCTGCCCACAAAACAGTCTCATTATGGGAAGCAGGCACAATAAGAAAACACCAATGAGAACAGGGCCCCTTCTCCATTTTACACAATCAAGTTCAATGAAACAAGAAACAAAGGATCATGGAGACATGGAGACCCAAAGAAAGCCCTTTCTTCTGAGATGCTCTAAGCAAATTGCAGACACCTATCTCATCTGTCTGCACTATAGACCTATTATGTACAGAGATTGGGAGATCCATCCAATTGTTAATTATCTGTGGGATGGGAGGCAAGGATAGCATTGAAATCCATATATAATCCTCAGAACTCATTTAGCCAATACAATCCACTGCCTCCCTAATGCCAACCCTTTTTTCAAAGCTACAAGCAAACAAGCAATAGTTAGTTTAATCAATAGGGGGGTTTGGGGGTGGGAGGTGGGGAGAAGCAGTCAAATTTGTTCAAATAACAAAGTTTGTTTTTTTTAAAGCAAGCTTAGATGGGTACTTCAAGTTAAATCAATCAGTTATTTGTGAAATTATTGACTATTTGACTAAATTTACTATTTTATTCACTAAAGAACTTTAGAGGATAAAAGATTTTATTTCCTTTGAATCACATATATATTTATCATTTGTATATCATTTTATGTATTGCATATTATTTGTATATCATTTGTTACATATTTTCTATTACAAGCATTTTATTATAATTCTATATATAATCAATTTAGCTAGCTATGAAAATCAATTTAATTAGCTTCTATTAAAATATGTTCTCTCTCCTGTCAGATTGGCTAAAATGACAGGAAAAGATAACGATGAATGTTGGAGGGGATGTGGGAAAACTGGGACATTAATACATTGTTGGTGGAACTGTGAACGGATCCAACCATTCTGGAGAGCAATTTGGAGCTATGCTCAGAAAGTTATCAAACTGTGCATACCCTTTGACCCAGCAGTGTTTCTACTGGGCCTATATCCCAAAGAGATCTTAAAGGAGGGAAAGGGACCCACATGTGCAAGAATGTTTGTGGCAGCCCTTTTTGTAGTGGCTAGAAACTGGAAACTGAATGGATGCCCATCAATTGGAGAGTGGCTGAATAAATTATGGTATATGAATGTTATGGAATATTATTGTTCTGTAAGAAACGACCAACAGGAGGATTTCAGAGAGGCCTGGAGAGACTTGCATGAACTGATGCTGAGTGAAACGAGCAGAACCAGGAGATCATTATGCACGGCAACAACAATATTACATGATGATCAATTCTGATGGACATGGCTCTCTGCAACAAAGAATTGTCTCAAACCAGTTCCAATTGTTCACTGAAGAAAACCATATACACCCAGAGAGAGGGAAATGAAATATGGACCACAACGTAACATTTTCATGATCTCTATTGACATTTGCTTGCATTGTGTTGCCTTTCTCTGATTCTTTTTTTTTTTCTTGTAGATAGGATTTTTCTTGCATAACTTCTCAAGCATTTCAACATTATTAACATGTAGTGGACTTCCTGCCATCTAGGGGAGGGGAGGGAACTGGGAGTAAAATTTGTAATGGAAAGCTTTGTAAAGATCAATGCTGGGGAACTACCCATACATATGTTATACAAATAAAAAGCTTTAATAAAAAAAATATATGTGCTCTCTGAAGACAGGAACTGTTTTTTGTTTTGTTTTGTTTTGTTTTGTTTTTGTCTGTGTATCATTTAATAATAACTATTATTAACATTCATATATCACTCTAAAGCTTATCAAGTACTTCTATATGTTATTTTACTTAAGCTTGATAACAACTCTGTGAGGTAGGAGCTCTTATTATTCACATTTTACAGATAAGGAAACTAAGGTTACATGATTTAAGTATCTGAAGCTGGATTTAATCTTTTAGACTCCAAATCCAATGCTCTATTCACTATAGCAACTACCATAGTTTCTTTCATAGAAGTACCACTGTGTGTGTGTGAGGAAAGGGGGTGTGAATGTATATACGCATAATTATAATATCTTTTTCCTACCCACTATGAATAATAAACAAAATTTAAATTAACATGGCAAGATGTATTGCTGCATATATCTGAGAGACAAGAGTGGAGTGTCAGAGAATCAGAATCATCTCAGCTTCAAGAAACAAGTAATAGCTCTACTCAGTAGGGTAACCACTCATTTTCCAGTCTGAGTTCCCTGCCTGGAACTTAGTGCATCCTTCTAACAACATGTCTAGTGAGCCATGAAATAGAGCAGACACGAGAAAAGTCCCAGCGAAAGGCATCTTTGGGGCAGTGAAATGGGCAGGGCTTTGTAATTAAAAGACAAGAGTTCAATTCCAGCTTCTGAAACTTACTATCTCTGTGACCTTGAACAATCCCTTCCTTTCTCTGTTTCAACATTTGCAGTTAAAAGGAAATTATCAGGCAACAGCTAGGTGGTATAATGTATAGAGTACCAGCCCTGAAGTCAGGAGGACCTGAGTTCAAATCTGGTTTCAGACACTTAACACTTCCTAGCTGTGTGACCCTGGGCAAGTCACTTAACTCCAATTGCCTCAGCAAAAAAAAAAAAAAAAAAGGAAGTTATCAGTATAGCCAATTTCTCAAGTTCCTTCCAGCTCTTGTTGAAGTGGAGCTTTGAAGGAAATTAGGGAAAATTAGGGAAATTATAAAATGAGTATATTTTAAGCAGCTTGATGTTAGAGTACCAGGCTTGGGTCAGAAAAACTCATCTAGATGTGTGATCCTGGGCAAGTCACTTAATCCTGTATACCTCAATTTCCTCATGTGTAAAATGAGCTGGAGAAGGAAATGGCAAGCCAATCTAGTATCTTTGCTAAGAAAATCTCATAAGAGATCACCAAGAGTCAGCTATGGCTAGACAACAACAATAAAATATCCTAAGCCAGAAGTGCACGGTGATGGAGAAAATCTTTACAAAGTGATAGAGATGGGAAATGGATTTTAGTGCTTAAAAAAGGGAGTGAGGAAGAAAGGAAATAAATATTTATACACCATCTACTGAGTGGTAGGCATGGTGTCAAACACTTTAAAAATATTCCCTTGTTTGCTTTTTATAACAATCCTGGGATATAAATGCTCCATTTTACAGTTGAAAAAATTGTGGCTGGCAAAATTTAAGTGACTTGCCCAGGATCTCACAGCTAATTAAATATCTGAGGTCAGATTTGAACTCAGGCTTTCCTGGCTTCAGATCCAGGGCTCTATGCACTGAAGTACCTAGCTGCCAATAAAAATGAGGATTTGCTGAAACACAAAATATGTAGGTTTTCAAAGACTAGTTTCCTGATTTGGGCATAAACAATCAGTTGTTTTTGTTGCTCAGTATTTTTCATTCTAGCCTGATTTTCCATGACCACATTTATAGTTTTCTTGCTAGAAAGAGAGGACTGGTTTGCCATTACCTCCTCCAGTTTATTTTACAGGTGACAAGATTAAGTGACTTGCCCAGGCTCACACAGCTAGTAAGTGTCCATGGACAGATTTGAATTCAGTAAAATGAATCTTTCTGACTCCAGACACTACACACTATCCACTGCATCAACTAGCTGCTTTACACCAATACTGAAATTAAAAAGATGGTCCTTTGAGGCAGAGTTTTGTTTTGTTGGGGGTTTTTTTGGGGGGGTGGAGTGGAGGTGAGAAAAAAGAGAAAAAAAAGCTTACTAATTTCTCTAGTATAACCCACCCTGATCCTTTCCTTTTGTGCAGATCAGTGGCTACAATATTAACCATTTACAATATATTTTCTAGATATTCCTGAATTCACTCTGACTTCACCTCTGCCTCTTAGGATCCCCAGCTTTCTTCATAGCTCAGTTCAAGGATTACACCCGCCACAAAACATGTTCTGATTGCCCCAGCTGTGAGTACCTCTCCCCCCTCTCCACATCTCTAAATTAGCTTGAATTGACTTTTAAAATATATATTTTGTATATGCTCCCAAATGTCTCATCTAATAAAATGTAAGCTTCTTGAGGGGAGTGCAGGCACTGGGATTCTGACAAAGCATGTCTCTAATATACACGGATTGCTTAATTGATGTGTTAATGGACAAGTTCTAGAATGAGAGCTTTTTATTTTTTAACATATATTTATATAACAATATAATTGGCTCTCTTTGGAACCTCACAGATTTTATTCTATGCATTTAAAAACATTATTCTGAGGAATCCATTGGCTTCACCATTTGTCAAAGGGGTTCATAACACAAAACATGACTTAAGAACATCTGCTCTAGAGGGCACCCATTCAGCTACACATTATAAACAATCTCTTTCTATTTGATTTCTTGTGTATGGATAATTAGGCCAAAGTCTTTAGAAAGATTGGGGATCTCATTCATGGGCTTCAGAACATCGAGGGGAATCAGCCCAATGCTTTCCCTTAACAGAGATTTCATGAGAATTATGATGACGATACGATTGTTCTTGCACAGCAAGATAAGTCTGGAAATATGTATACATATATTCGACTTGTCAAGTATTTTAATATAATTAACATGTAGTGGACTTCCTGCCATCTAGGGGAGGGGAGGGGCCTGGGGGAAAAATTTGTAATGGAAAGTTATGTAAAGATCAATGTTGAGGAACTACCCATACATATGTTATGCAAATAAAAAACTTTAATTAAAAAAAGAGAATTATGAAGACTTGGATTCTAATTGACTAGGTGTCTACATAATTGACCAGTTCACTTTACCTTTCTCTGCCTCAGTTTCTCATCTATAAAACATGGATAATAACACTTTTAGTATCTATCTCAGAGGGTTGTTGTGAAGAAGGCACTGTCAACCTATTAAACAGGGGACCATATAGAGCAAGCCATTTAATCTACCTGAACCTCAGTTTCCTTATATGTCAAATGAAGCTAATAATACCAATATTGCTTAGCTCACAGGGTTATTGTGAGGGCCAGTTAAAATCATGCTATATTTTGCCAATCTTTAAGGTAAGCGAGTCAATGACGACTACTCTTACAGATTTGAATTCTGCTTACCACACTTGTCTAAGTTTCCTTCTAGCCCTTTAATTATAGGACACACAGAGTAGGGGAAATTCAGCAGAGGAGCTGGGGGCTGAGATAAAAGATGCCACTAAAAGAGCAGACTCTTCCTCCAGTGGGTCCATGAGCAAAACAAGTGAGGGAAGAAAAAAGCCCGAGTTCCATGTCAAGGGAAAACAACAAAAAAACAGCAACAAAAGGTACAGATGGAGAGCGGAAGGGAAAAGACATATGCCTCCCAGTTAAAGATTTTCAAATGCAAACTGTCAAGCAGCCTTGGAATTGCAAACAGTGAGCTGCTCCCAGAGCCAGAAACCACCTCCACTGGAACACTGCTCTTTATTGCAGAGAGGAAAGGGCTGGATGACTCCAAACTCTGGCAAAGGATCCAGAGGGGTAATGTGATCTGGGGGAATATTCAGTCTACCGAGTGACTGTAAGGAAAGAAGGGCCTTCAAATGTGCTTAGATTGGAAGTCTATTTCTATTTGCTTTGGTCTCTCCTTTGCTCTACCGTAACTAGAGAGAGGGATCTTAATAGCAAGCCAATTTCTATAGAGACTGCAATTTTGAGGCATCTATGTTTTTCCTTGTTTGCTCTTTCCCCCCTTGTGAGCCAGCTGGAGAATCAGGCTTTGTGGGTTATGATGCTTTTAAGATTAAGGAGTTAACCCAGGAATGAAGAGAACACATTTTGGACCCGTATTTGAGTATGTCATTTTTATGTCTTCCCCCCACAGAACAATTTATAACTCCAATATTTATGCAATCTCTTGGATGTGAATGGATAAGCAAAATGCTCTCTGTGGTTGAAAGGCAATGTGGTGGAGCAGCTGGAGTTCTGGCCTCAGAGGCAGGTGAATGTACCTTGAACATGACACTGGCAAGCGAAATGACCAGAAGTCGCTCGCTTATCCTGCCTGAGCTTCAGCTTTCTCATCAGAGAGAACAGAGATATTTTAAAAGAAAGCTGGAAACAAGGGAACATGGAGGTAGCCTGGATAGAGAGCTCAGTGTGGTCAACTGAGATAATGTTTGTAAAGTAGTTTGTGTTCATTTATCCAATAAGCCTTTTTAGACATCTAATATTCATTTGGAAAAAAAAAAAGGTACTTTGGAGCAGCTAGGTGGTGCAGTGGATAGAGCGCCAGCCCTGAAGTCAGGAAGACTTGAGTTCAAATATGGTCTCAGACACTTAACACTTCCTAGCTGTGTGATCCTGGACAAGTCACTTAACCCCAATTGCCTCAGCAAAAAAAAAAAAGAAAGAAAGAAAGAAAAAAAGGCACATTGACTTATAGCTAACTTCAGAGACATAGATGTTAAATAATCACCTACTATGTACCAGAAACCGTGCTGGGTGCCAGAGATTTAAATGCATAAGCAAAATTGTCCCAAGACTAAAGGAGTTTATAATATATTGGAGAAAGAAAGAAGTATGCAAATAAATTAATACAAAATATATTCAAAGCAAAAACAAAGAGATTAAAGGGGGACACTAGCAAATGAGGCATGAAGTTGTCCCCTGAACTGAACTTTGAAGAAGCTAAACATTCTAAGTGAAGCAAAGGCAAAGACCTAGGCAAAGGCAAATAGGTGGGAGATTCAGTGTCATGTATGAGGAAGAGAAAGTGGACAAATTTACAGCTGGAATAGAGTATATGAAAAGGAGAAATGAATAGGAATCCTGGAAAGCTAAGCTTAAAGATTTACATAAATTGGGAGCTCTTTTGATCCACTGCTATTCCAAGATCTAGTCTAAGAGTCTAGGATCCAAGTCCACATTGCAAAAGTTGATGCATTTGCTGTTGGAAAGTTTCCTGAGGAGATAGAAACTTTCTAAATAAAGCTTAACTCAAAACTTTAAAAAGAAAACACAATGAAAATTTTTTATAGATTCACTACATTAGCAATGAGTTCAAATAAATACTATCAAATAAATAAATAATAGTTTAACTAATGAAAGTTTTTCACTTATACTAAATTCAGCTTTTGGTTCTTCATTGACTTAAATACAATTATTTAAAACTAAGATAACTATCTTGCAAGAATGGCTGAGATATGAATGGAAAGAAGGCTGGCTATTGGTGGTAGAGAATGAGAAAATAAATTCAAAACAGGGCTGAAAAGTTTGAGAAGCTTCACATGAAGTATCTCCCACCTCTTTCTTACATTTTGCCCAATCTGTTTATCTTTACTGAATCAAATCAAAGATGTACATTTTCATTCTGCCCTTCTGCTTAACAACATTTTTGAAAAATATGATTATATCAGGATTTTGTTGAAAGAGAACAAATGCAATTATATTAGTTGGTGGTAGACAGTGTGTTTTTTGATTAGGGGTGTCATTAAAATATAATTTTGATAATCATTAGACTAAAGAAGAGCAGGGTAATTAAGTCTTAGAATATGAGGAAATACAGCAGTGGAGTAGAAAACCATGGAACCTCGAGGCAGGAAACCTGGATTCAAATCCCAGCTTTGCCACCTATTGCCCTCTGGGCCAGTCTTGTTTTTCTCCTCTGCAAAATGAGAATTGGACTAGGATATGCTTTCAATTCAAATCTCTGGTCTTATGACCCTTGAAATGGAACTTTTCCTTCAAACAAACATTCAATCTTCTTAAATACAAGGAATGGTTCTCCCTTAGAAGAAACCCTAAAAAAATAGAAACCCTAAAATGTAGGAAAGTATTATAATAAATGCTTTGGGGGTACATAATAAACATTGATTACATTAAACCACAACATCTGTCAGAAATCTAAAAAGGACCTCAAGCTATACACAAAATTTATAGCCACTAGTCTTACACAGATGCCAGAAGGGGGGTGGGGTGGGAAAGTGGCTTAGTGTCTGGAGCTCTAGCCTAGGAGTCAGGAAGTAATATTCCAGTCCTGACTACATCTTTCATTAGCTCTTTATTATCATTCCAAACATTTCTTGAGCCTCCACAGAGATACAGGGCTATCGTAGATCTTGTCTTGCAGAGAGAATGTATATAAAGCCTCTCTCCTGTCTTCTTAGTATTTACAATAAAATGAGGAAATAAAAGATGAAGATGAAATCTCTATGGAACCAAACCATCCAATAAGGGTGGAATAGAGGGAGTCTGTTGGAAACATTGCAACTATGTGTTTCCAAATGGTGAACATTTATTTAATGTGTGTAAGAATCCACTGGATTCCCCACCCATAAGCACTATAGGAGCACTAGGTAAATAAATCACATGTAATCTCATCTCAAGGATCTTCTATTCATAAGCATCATTAACTTTTTAAGTAACGTGAACTTTTTTAAAAAAAATTGTATGCTTGTTTCAGTATCATTTGCTTCCTTTGTAATCCTACCCATCTTATTCTATGCATTTGAAAATATGCTTCTGAGACGGGGCTCTATAGGCTTCACGGAACTATCAAAGGATCCATGACATATCAAAATCGCTGACAAACCATATCTTACGGAAATATTATAGCTAAAGGCTGACTACAGCAGATAAATCTTCCTTTGTGTTAAAACTCAATTTCAAATTCTTAGTTTACCTAATATCCTTCAAGTTTCAGCTAAGCTCCCACTTTGTACAAGAAATGATTCCCAGTTTTCTTTCATTTTAGTTCCTCCCAAGATGGCAGGGAAGAGGCAGGACCTCAACTAAACTCTTCTAAATTGCCCTCCAAACAATTTTTTAAATAATAGTTGAAATTGAATTGTGCAGTGACAGAGTGAATGACAGGTTGGGTTGAGACAAGTTCCCAGCTGAAGACAACTTAGGCAGGAAAGGTGTTAAACTGAGCTGATAGTCAGGCCATATCATGCCATGACCATATCAGCAACAGGCTTTAAAGGCTGCAGAAGTAGTAGCAACCTTGGGAGCTTCACACTACAGACAGTGAAGGGCTTGAAAAACTGGTCTGAAAGAGATTACAGGGGACTTCCACTGCCACTGGGTTCAGGACTCTGTTACATTTCCCAGATGCAGTTCCAGGTCATAATTCAAAGGCAAAGATGAGGAGCCATGCGTAGCAGGGGCCCTGGTGCAATTCTAGACAGAGTTCTAGAATGGGCAGCTACAGGACAACAATATTCCTTCTTGGGTAAAGACCAGAATACAGATAAAAAAAATCAGTGATCACACCTCTCCTCAAATTTTACCACCTTGGAAGCACTGAAAACTTTTAGATCTCCTAAAACTAGTACTGAAAACAACAATATAAAACACCTGAATTTTAGGACAGTACCCTCTCCACCCCAAAACCATATCTCAATTTAAAATAAAATTAAAACTCAAAAAAGGATAGAAAAATGAGCACACAACAGAAAAAGAACTGATCATAAAATAGTAACCATGATGACAGAAAAAAATCAGATATAAAATCAGAAAAAAAAAACTGTTTTAAAAAACCAGCAACAAGCAAAGTCACAAAGGAAAATATTAATTGGAAACAAATCTAACAAGAATTCCTAGAAATTAAAAATAATTTTCAAAACCAATTAAGAAAGGTAGTGGGGAAATTAGAAAAAGAAATAAAAGTAAGGTATGAAAATTATAAAAGTAAACATCTTGATAAAAGAGGCAAAATCTAAAAATACCTTAAAAACAGTATTATCCAAATTGCAAAAAAGAGGCACAAAAATTAATTGAAGAAAAGAACTCCTTAAAAAGGAGAATTGGCCAAAAAGCTCACTGAAGAAAAAGAATTCCTTAAATGCGCAAATGGAATTTCTAGTTGCCCTTAAATGGGCTACTTATAAAAATGAGCAATTAGAAAGTAATGACTCCATGAAATGTCAAGAAATAATAAAATAAAATCAAAAAATGAAAAAAATATAGGAGCACATGAATGAAAAATATAGGAGCAACATGAAAGATTTCACTGGAAAAATAACTGACATAGAAAATATATTGAGGAGAGATAATTTAAGAATCATTGAATGAACTGAAATCTATGATCAAAATATAACTTAGACATCATATTTTGAGAAACTATCAAGAAAAACTTCACAATATATTAGATCCAGAAAGTAAAATGGAAATGGAAAGAATATGCAAATCACAAATTGAAAGAGATTTTAAATTAAAAATTAAAGCTTCCAGGATTACTATAGGCAAATTCCAGAACTTTCAGTTCAAGGAGAAAATAGTACAAACAGCCAGAAAGAAAGAATTCAGATATTGCAGAACCACAGTTAGGATCACAAAATTTTAGCAGCTGCCACATTAAAGTGTCAAAAGACTTGGGATATGATATTCTGGAAGGCAAAGAAACTAAGATAACAACCAAGAAAACTACCTAGAAAAACTGAATATAATCTATCAGGGGGAAAACTGGATATTATTGAGAATTTTCAAGCTTTCCTGATGAAAAGACCAGAGCTAAATAGAAAATGTGACATTCAAATACAAGACTGAAGAGAAGCATAAAAAATTAAACATGAAAGAGAAACCATAAAGTATTCACTTAGGTTAAGCTGTTTACATTCTAAGATGGAAAGATATTGCACTGCCTAAGAACTTTATCATTATCAGGGAAATGCAAAGTAATATACATAGGAGGTATGAGTGTGAGTTGATCATGACAGGATGATTTAAAAACAAATAAAATAAAAGGATGAGAAATAATAATGGGAGAAAGGGGATAGGAAAAAAAGAATGAGGAAAATTATCTTACATAAAAGAGGCATAGGAAAAAAAAAAATCTTTACAGACAAGAAGGAAATGAAGGATGAGCGGCAGGCAGCATTTGAATTTTGCTCTCTTCAAGGTTATCTCAAAGAAGGTATAGCATACACCCTCACTCAGATATAGTAATTTTTCCTACTCTATAGAAAAGTAGGAGGAAAAGAGAATAATGGGAGAAGTAAATAAAAGGGAGAGTAGATAAAAGGAAGCAGTGGTCAGAAGAAAAACAGACTTTTGAGGAGAGCCAGAGTAAAAAGAGAAAGAGAAAGAAAAAAGAGGGAAATGGGGATAGAGGGGAAAAGACAGTTATTAATCATAACTCTAAATGTTCATGGGATGAGCTCACTTATAAATTGGAAGCAGATAGCAGAATGAATTAAAAAGCAATCTTCTTGGGGCAGCTAGATGGCACAGTGGATAGAGCACCAGCCCTGAAGTCAGGAGGGCCTGAGTTCAAATCTGGTCTCAGACACTTAACACTTCTAGCTGTATGGCCCTGGGCAAGTCACTTAACCCTAACTGCCTCAGCAAAAAAGAAAAAGAAAAAAAGCAATCTTCTTTAGAGAGAAACCATTTGAAACAAAGAGCCACTTAAGGAACAAAAATAAAGGGCTTGAACACAATCTATTATGCTTTAGCTGAGGTTTAAAAAAAGCAGAGAAAATAAGGGGAGCAATCATGCTCTCAGACAAATCAAAAGCTAAAATAAATCTAATTAAAAGTGATAAACAAGGAAACTACATCTTGCTAAAAGATACCATGGATGCTGGAGTAAAATTAATCTAAAACATATATACACTATGTGACATAATACACAAATACTTAAAAGAAAAACTAAATGAGTTGCAGGAGGAAATGGACAATAAAACTATGTTACTAGGGAATCTTAACTTCTGCCTCTTAGAATTAGATATATCTAATATTAATTTAAAAAAACAAGAAAGATATTAAGAAGAATTTAGAAAAGTTAGATATGATAGACCTCTGGAGAAAATTGAATGGGAATAGAAAGGAGTACACTTTTTCTTAGCTTTACATGGCACTTTTGCAAAACTTGAACATTGTATTAAGCATAAAACAATACAACCAAATGCAGAAAAGCAGAAATTTTAAATGCATCATTTTCAGACAATCATGCAATAAGAATTACATTTAATAAAGTGATATGGAAGTAGAGATTAAAAGCTTAGTAGAAATTTAATGATCTAATACTGAATAATGAGTGTGTCAAAGAAGAAATCATAAAAACAATAATTTCATCAAAAAGAATGAGCAATGAGACACAATACAGAAATTTACTAGATGCCATCAAAGAAGTATTCAGGGGAGAAATTATATTTCTAAAAATACATTAAAAAGAGCAGATCAATAAATAGGATTTACAATTTAAAAATTAGAAAAATAACAAATTTAAGACCTCCAATTAAGTATGAAAAATGTAAATTCTGAAAATCAAAAAAAGAGAATAAAAGACTAAAATTAAAAAAGAAAAAATAAAACTTTGAAAAGCCCCATAAAATAGGTAAACCATTAGTCAACTTGATTTTTAAAATGAAAAAATCAAATTACTAGTGTTAAAAATTCATCACCAATGAAAAAAGAAATTAAAGCAATTGTTAGGAGCCATTTATCCCAACTGCAAATAAATGTAACAATCTAAGTGAAAGGGATGAGTATATACAAAAAAACTTCACACACTTCTCAGAATAATAGAATAAGAAATAAAATACTTTCAAAAACCTATAGTAGAAAAAGAATATGAATAATAGATAAGCTTCCTGAGAAAAAATCCCCAGGACCAGATGGATCCTCAAATTAATTGCACCAAACATTTAAAGAATTACTCATCTCAATACTATATAACTTATTTGGAAACATAGGCAAAGAAAGAAATCTTCCAAATGTCTTATATGACACAAATATTAGTGTTGAACTAAACCAGGAAGAAAAAAAAGCAGAAATAGAACTACAGACCAATTTTCCTATGAATATTGATATAACGTTTTTAAATAAAATATTAACAGAGATATTATATCACAAAGATCATACCAGATGTAATATATAACAAGGGCTAGATCAATGCAAAGAAAACTATCAGTACAAATAACCATATCAATGGCAAAAATCATAATTACCTTAGTACATGTAGAAAAAAAAACATTTGACAGTATATAACATTTATTCCTTGCCACACTACAAAACATAGGAATAAAAGAAGTTTTTTTTTTCTTAAAATGGTAGGTAGTATCTACCTAAAACCATCAGCCAGCATTATTTATAATGGGGCTAAGTTAGAACTCTTCCCAATAAGATCAGGAGTGAAGCCAGGATGTCCATCTTCACAACTATTAATCAATATTGCACTAAAATTGCTAGTTCTAAAATAAGAGAAGAAAAAAAATGGAATGAATTAGGATAGGGAATGAATAAAACTATTACTCTTTGTAAATGATGAGATGGTATATGTAGATAATTCTAGAGAATCAACTAAAAACTGGGTTCAAACAAGTAACTTCAATAAAGTTGCAAGATACAAAATAAACCCACATAAATCATCCTCCACATTTCTAAATATTACCAACAAAAGCCAGCATGAAAAGAGAACTTCCACTTAAAATAAAGACAACAGAAAATACTTTTGAGTCTGCATGCAAAGACAAACCCAGAAACTATATAAACACAATTTCAAAATGCTTTTCACAAAAAATGAAATTAGATATAGATAGAGAAATATTCATTGCTCATGAGAAGTCCAGGGCTATGCTACATAATGGATAGAACACTAGGTCTGGAATTCCAAAGACCTGAGTTCAAAACTGGTTTTGACACTTGATTGCATGACCCTGAGCAAGTCATTTAATCCTCTTTGCCTCAGATCCTCATCTATAAAATTAGCTGGAATAACAAACCACTCCCAATATCTTTGCCAAGAAAACCCAAATGGGATCACAAAAAATCAGATATGACTGAAACAACTAAACAACAACAAAAGAAAGGCAAAGCTAACGTAATTAAAATGATAGTTTTATCTAAATTAATTTATTTATTCAATTCCACACCAAACTACTAAAAATATTTTATAGATATATAAAAATAATGACAACATTCATCTGGAAGAATAAAAGGTCAAAAATATCAGGATTATCTATGAAAAATTAATGTGAAGAAAGGTACTTTTCTAGCAGTACCAGATCTCAAACTGTTTTAAAAAGTGATAACCTTCAAAACAATCTAGCACTGGCTAAGAAATAGTGATGGAATCTTTGAAATAGACTAGATACACAATACACAGAAGTAAATGACCATAGTAATATAGGGTTTTATAAACCAAAAGATCCAAGCTTTGGGGATAAAACCTCACTATTCAATAAAAATTGCTGGGTAACCTAGAAAGCAATTTGGCTTATATTAAATACATATTATTATCATTATAGTTTGGCAGATTGTAGACCAATAGCTCATATCATATCATGCAAGATAATGTCAAAATGAATACTTGGTGTAGACCTAAAGGCTGATATCATACACAAAACTAGGGGAACATGGAAAAGTTTACCTGTCAAATCTACGACTAATGAAAGAATTTTTGACCAAACAAGAGATAAAGAGCATAACAGAATGTAGAATGGATAATTTCATTGAATTAAAATATTTTGACACAAACAAAATGCATTCAGTCAAGATTATAAGGAAAGCAGGAAACAGTGGGATAATTTACAGCAAGTTTCTCTAATAAAGGACTTATTATTCAATTATATACAGATTTGAATCAAATTTATAAGAATTTATAAGAATCAAATTCCCCAATTGATAAATTGTCAAAGGATATGAAGAGGCAACTTTCAGGTAAAGAAATCAAAATTATCTATGATCATGTAAAAAATCATTCTAAATCACTATTGATTTTAGAAATTAAATTTAAAACAACTCTGAAGGACCAACTCACACATATAAGATTTCCTAATATGATTAAAAAGGACAATGAATAGTATGTGGACAAATTGGAACATTTATGCCTTGTTGGTAGAGTTGCAAATGAATCCAATAATTCTGCAGGGTAATTAAGAATTATGCCAAAAGGCTATCAAAATGTGCATATTCCTTGACCCAGCAATGCCATTACTAGGCCTATATCCCAAAGAAATTAAAGAAGAAGAAACAGACTTAAAAGTGCAAAATATTTATAGCAATTCTTTTTGTAGTGGCAAAGAATTGGAAGTTGAAGGGATGCACATTAACTGGGGAATGGCTGAACTATTTATTTGTGGTATATAATTATGATGAAGTGTTTTTGTAATGTAATAAATGATATGCAGGATATTGTAAAAAAACTTGGGAAGACTTATATGAACTACAGCAAAGTGAATTGAGCAGAACCAGGGCAACATAGAACACTGTAAAAGCAATGTTGAACTACAATCAACTCTGAATGTTTTCACTATTCTTAGCAATACAATGATTTAAGACAAATCCGAAGGACTTATGGTGAAAAATGTTATCCACCTCCAGAGAAAGAACTGGTGAGTCTGATTGCAGATCAGATCATACTTTTTAAACTTTATTTTCCTTGTGGGATTTTTTGTTCTGTGTTTTCTTTTGCCACAATGTTAATATATTTAATATTTACTTCACTTCTTATGTATATATATATGTATATATACATATTATACATAAATATACGTGTATAATATATATGTACATATATATATGTGTATGTATGTATGTATGTATACATATATGTGTGTATAAAATTGCTTGTGTTCTCAAGAATGGAAGATAGGAGGGAGGGAGGAAGATTTGGAAATCAAAACTTTAAAAAAACAGTTAAAATTTTAAAGAAACAACAAAATAAGAGAAAAATTAAGTTCCTTCTCTCTGAAAGTACTGTATATTTTGAAAAAATATATCATGTTTTTACAGATTTGTTTGCATGTTGTCTCCCCCTTTAGACTGTTAGCTTCTAGGGAGCAGGCACTTAGTTTTTTGGTTTGGTTTGCAAAAGTTGTACCTTTTTCTATATGTCCAGAATTTAGCACAGGGTCTGACTCATAGAAAGCAATTGATAAATGCTAGTTTACTTGATCTGAGTTGATTCTCATTTTACATATGAGAAAGAATGGCCTTGTGAATGAATGAATAATAATAATAATAATAATAATAATAATAATAATAATAATAATACATTAACTGTGTGCAAGAACTACTATGTATTCTTGATGACCTGGATTCAATCCTGCCTCTGATACTTATTACCTCTGAGATCCTAGGCAAGTCATGCAATCTATCTGGAACTCAGTTTCATCATAAATAAAATTAGGGGGTTGGGCTTGTTGGTCATTAGGGTCTTTTCCAGCTCTAAATCTAATATCCAATGATTGATGCATGCTTCAAATATACACAAAGAAATGAATATCATATTATTTGTTAATGCCTTCTCTCTCCAAACTGATTTCAAGCACCATTATAATTTCAGAAATGTATGTATATGTGTGCATATATATATGTATGCATTATACAAATAACATGTATATATGTATGTATACACATACATATATAAGCATGTTTGTGATCCAAAATATAACACAAATCATGCTTAAAATATTTACATATGTAAAGTGTTTTAGAAGCCCTAAAGTTCTATATGTTTATTATTATTATTATATATTAACAAGCATTGAGTAGCATTCTGTTTTTATCAATGTCTGAACATTTAATTCTCTCATTTGACCACTGTATAAAAAGTCTGATGGATGACCACATGATCTAAGTGACGGGTTTGGTCCCTTTAAGTTCTTAATATATAAAATGATAAAATGTTATTATTTAATATGATATTTCTCTGAACATTAACATGTGCTTTTTCATGTTCTTCTTGTAGCATATCAATTCTCATTTTCTTAGGTATTATAAGGACAGTGGCCATGTTAGTGCATCACTCTGAATATTCAACAGATATTATCAACTAGAAAGGCACCAAGGCAATACTTTTTTTTCCACTCACAATTCATAGGGTCATTAGCAAATGTGGCACTTTCGCTAAATGAAGCACTTTAATCAATTGAATAGGTTTTTAAGCATGTACAAATGTCTGTTCAGAGTTGAAATACCAAGGTTGGATCTCGTTCACCTATGTTGGAAAGATAACCTTGTTTGCTGGGGATGATGGAGGGAGGGATGTGAGCTTAAGATTAAATGTTCTCTAAATACAGAACAGGGACCCATACTCAAAAATCATTAAGTTGAACTGGTTCTAGAAGACTGGAAATTTCAGGGTGACATGAGTACAAGCAATGGAGTCTATGAGTCTAGGGAAAGGAGTCAGGGTCAGAACCTTGGAGAGCTCAGAGGATATAGAGAGTCACAAAGCTCTTTGGGTACCCTTTTAGCCCTGGTTTAAATGAGACTGAAGGCTTTTATGCTACTTGAAATGCAAGTCCTGACCATTTCTTACTTTAAATCTTGATATTGTCAAGATTTAAAGGTCAACCACCCTGGCATTTCCAAAGGCTTTGGGAGCCCTGGGGCTATAGAGTTTCATCAGCTGGCTTGTTAATTCAGCAAATATAGATAAATGCCACTTATATTATGGTTTGCTAGGTATATTTGAAGACTTAAAAGTGCAGTATAGATTCCCTGTCCTCACAGGGTGTATCATCCTATTGGAAAAATGAGATGCAAAAACTTCAAAAAGCAGAAGTTTAACAACAAACCACAAAACATAAGACATGATTTTTTAAAATCCATGATTAGGCATCATATTATGTCTCAGATAATGAATACTATATGTTGACAGGAGGGAAAAGTCATGAAGAGAAAGAATGCTTGGAGTAGGATTAAAGGAAGAATGAGGCTTGATCCATTCCTGACTGAAAGGCAGCCTTGAACAGAGAAAAAAAAGCACCCAGGAGTAAGAATTAGGGGCAGGTGGACTGAGTTCCCTCTGACTGCTTCTGCCACTAAGGAAAAAAAATGTATGTGTGATTTTAAGCAATTTTGTTTATCTCTCTGGGTCTATGTCTTCATCAGTAAAATAGTAGATTAGGTGGGACAAGCCATGGGCCTATTCCATATGAACAGGTAGGCTTAAGATAAGCAAGAGACAATAAGGAAGGGTGTCTTGGTTGGTGGAGTAAGGGAATTATGAGAACAGAAGTAGCAATCTGCAAGAAGTATTCATATAATAGGAAAGACTCTGGTTGGGCTGGCATAAAAAGTTGATGAAGGGTGAAGAGTAAAAGTTAAAGACTGAAAGACAAACTGTCAAATCATATAGATCTTCAAAGGATGGATAGTCATTGAACAGAGAACAAAATGATGAAAATTGGGGTTTCAGAACAAATAATGAATGTGAGACTTGTTGATGGAAGGCATGTCTGTGTTGGATAGAAAACTATCTGAGCTTGGAAAGGTTTGTTATCAGATAGGTCAGAGGGCCATGAATTGTTTTGATCCCTTTTGGAATTTTTTCCTGAAAACTGTTAAGCAAATTGTGAGTGGATTTTGATTTACATATCAAATAGGAGGAGGACATTCTGACAAAATCATGGATGCTAAAAAACTAAGTAGAGAATAGACACTTAGCCTACCTGTGTCATAAAACAGACCACACTGGGTGGTTTGCTCTGGGAAAAGGATATTGTATGTGTGTGTGCATGTGTGTGCGTGTATGTATGTATGTATGTATATATACACACACACATATATATATGTATACACACATGTTTATATCTATCTATAGATATATGTCTATATCTATAGATAGATATATTAGTTTCTCTTTGGTTTTAAATCCCCTAACGATAGCCTAGAAAGTAGACATTTTGAATCCACTTAATATTCAAATCAAGGACAGTTATGTGGTGTAGTAAATTGGGCACTGAGCTAGGAGTCAGGAAGAAATATGTTTGAATCCTGTCTCAGATCCTTATTAGTTGTATAAACCCTGCAACAAATCACTTAGTCTCTCACCTCAGTTTAAACATCCATAAAATGGGAGAAATAATGGTAGCAACTACACAAGTTGTTATAAGGTTCAAAGAAGATAACTTGTAAAGTTCTGTTCAAATATTGAAATGCTTTATAAATGCTAGTATTATTGCCATTGTTATTGTTATTATTATGATGATTTTTTGACAAATTAAGTGAGGAAAGAGAATTTAGAGTTGAAAGGGCCCTTAGAGCTCATCTGGTCCAATGCCCTAATTTTTAGATGAGTAAATTAAGGCCTAGAAAGACATGAACTTCTTCAAATTTAGGACCTTTGGTTTCACAGATATTGCTTTGTACAGTGCTACAAAGAATACAGAACAAAGGCCTGAGCTTTGCATTAAGATTATTCAATAAGGTTATTGACAATCAAACAGCTTCTAGTATTTCTTGAATGGTCTTTGTGCACTAAGACAGGATGTTGAAGAGTGAGCACACTGGATCTGGGATCTTCCTCCAAATTCTACCCTTGACCTTTGGTAGCTACATGGCCATGCCACATGGCACATCACATTTCTGAACCTTAGTATCTTCAATTCTAAAATGTACCCAATGACTGGCTAACAGTGAGGATCAAATGAGATAATATTTTCAACATGATTACAATACAGTGCCTGGAACATTGTAGGCACTTAAATGTGTCTGTTCTTCCTTCCTTCCGATCATGCAACATAAAACTTGCTTCAGAGGCAGGGGATTTTTGCCGGGCGAAAGATGTCCCAGAGATGTAGGAAGGTAGCATAAAGGGAGAGATAAAAATGTAGGTTTTCAACAATTAGAAAGACCATTGTCTAGGAATGGGATTAAACTTGCTCTGTTTGGTTCCAGGGGGCAGAACTAAGAGGAATAAGGAAAAGTCATAGAGAGGAGGATTTGGGTTGAATTTCAGGAAAATTTCCTTGAAATTAGAACTCTATGAAAATGAAATAGTATGCCTCAGGAAGTTAATGGGCTCCCTTTAATAGAACTTTTTCCCAGCAAAACCTGGTTGATCATATGGATACATTATAGAGTGGGGTCTTATTCCTGTCCAGATTGATCTAGATAGGTTCTAAGGTCCTTTCTAGCTCTGAGATTCTGCTGCACTAACCAAAAATGATATGAAAATGGCAACTGTTATTTTACTTTATCCCTGTTCCAGGGATGTAAAAGAATTAGCAGAGTGGGAGCTTCCAGCTCAGCAGTAATCTATGGAATATCTCTGACACTAATGCAGCATAAATTATAATAACCAACCTCAGCACCCAAAAGGAAAGCATCTCTCCATCACCACCATTTCTTTGTAGAGGAAGGTGACTAGAAGTAAAGGATACTACACATAACTGCAAAATGTCATGATGCATGAATTAATTTTGTTGACCTTCTTTCTCTTTATTTTTTACTATAAGTAATGGCTATATGAGAAAAGGGGAGGGTAATATATTGGAAAATATAAGTGATATTGAAAACATATATAGGAATAAAATATGAGTATTTTTAAAGCACTGTTGCAGCAGCCTCCTTGCCCCACAGTACTTCATGATTGGCAGTGGCACTCCATGGTGTCAGCATAATGGAATGGTCCTGTGTGTGTACCCAGCCTCCTGGCACTGGCAGAAATCCAAGGGAGCCATTCCAGCTGCATGAAATTTGCACCTGCTCCCACAGTTACTGTACATGCAGAGTAAAATTAATCTTCAGGGCAGTACATTCATGTGCTTCACACTTTCCGAGGACATCATAGAGAACATAAGGCTCAAAGAAAAATAAAATAAATGCCCAGACTTTGGACTGCCTAGCTAAGAGAGGATGCACATCTGGAAGCAGAATATCTGCAAGCCACTTGTCCTACTTAAATAACTGCACATGTGGAATATGGTTCAGATTTTACTCTATCAAAAGAAGGGGATGGGGTGGAGGGGGGAGAAAGAGAGAAGCAGTAGGCAAGGAGAAGATGGAAATAATCAATATATTAACAATCATAGTGTAGATATATTTTTTCCTGCAATAAAAAGAGAGAATTTGCTGCAGAAACAAAGAAGTATGGATGGGGATAGGGGATGCTCTATTTACCTTATTAACTTTTGAATCATTCAATAAGCTTTTTTTTCTCTGTCATACATTTGTGCTGATAGCTGAGAAGTCCACTCCCCTTTCTTATGCAGTAATCATTTCAGTATTGCTTCTGCCCTAATTTTCCAATACACAAAAGTTTCCCTATTAACTAAATTCTATTTTCCCAGTATATATATATTTTTCTTAACTTAGTTTGTGCCTGACAGCCCCCAAATGACTTGAAATAGAAGAAGTATGTGGATTTCATGCTTGTGAAGTTGTCCCCAGGCCACTCAATTTAAGCCTAGATTGAAATTCCCCATATCAACTTGTTTCTTTGTTTTACTCAAAAAGAAAAAAAAAGATGAAACCCATGTGTTTTGAGGGCATTTAGATTCATTGTTGGATTGGATTGGATGGGCCTTAATTTCCCCTTTGACCTGGGATCCCAAGTCTTATTAGCATACTGCTGAAGGCTGATTGATAAATGTGACAGAATAAGTGTAAAAACAACCGCGTACTGTGCATTAGAATATAAATTAATGCTCATGCATGCAAATGAGGAATTGGCTCTTGAAATCTAGAGAGGTTGGGCTCCATGTGGTAGAGAAAGGACCCAGATGAAAAAAAATCACAGATCATCTGAACTACTGATATATTAAAACTTAGGACTTTGAAATAATCAATTTTTAAACTTCCCAAGCACTTACATTTTTCCAGAGAATAAGTGAGCTGTGAAGACTTCAACCACAACTCACTTCTCTACAGTCAAATGTTGTTCAATATTTGAGAAAGGCTCTGTGACCAGATCACCAAAATATTTTCACCAAGCTTCATTTCCATATTGAAAAATCCCAAAACTTCTCTATGGACTCCCTAGTTTCCTGGTTCATATATTCTTATAACAGCACACTCTAATAGTCCTTAAATTGTCACACCTGCAGAGTGTAGTCATTTCTTTATCCACTAATATATTAATTCAACAAATATTTATGGAATGGAATAATATGTGTGAGGAGGTAGGCATGACTCCCTGGAAGATATTAAGGTGAATCAAATCTAATTATTTCTCAATGCTTGTCCTTCAAGAAGTTTCCGATCTAATAGGGAAGATTATGTCTTCTATTTTAAAAGCTCAGTTGTTGCTACAAAAAGAAATGCTAATAGGGGATAGGAGCTGTCCAAAGCTGAAAGTCATTTAGAAAATGAAGAAGGGAGTTTTCAAATGCTAGACTTGAAAGGATTTTGGAAGAATCACCTTCCTGGGAAAATAAAATTGTGAACTCTTGTATGAATCAGTTTGGACTCAGATGGATTGTCTGTTGATCTATTGTCTTTCCTATAGTTTGAGTTCAAACACTTTTCCACACAACTATCCTTTACTGTGGATCTTGGAAATGCAATTTCATAGGTCCTTCTGTTTATGCCATATTATAGCTGAGCTTGATTCTTTAAATAACCTGCTCCTTTATGCATATTTACTACTGGAATGATTACAACTGCACAAGACCCAAACAGATGAAGTGAATTTAGTAAAATCAGATTTTTCTGGGGCTTCTTAAAAACAATAGTCCCTTATCTCGTCCCTAGGTAGATTATATGGTGGATAGAAGAAGAGTGGTACAATGAAAAGAAATGTACAAATAAAAATTATTCAAGGAAGTATATGATAATTGTCCAAAAGAGAAGAAAGAACCAAGGGCTTTAGGAAGTTAGAGAAGAGAAGGACATCTTTTAAGGAATGAGCAATAAAAGGTCTAAGAAACAAAGAGAATTTGAATGAACTTCTGAATTTGAACACACAGAAATGCAGGAGATTATATAGGGAGTTAGAGACATAAAGGCTATAATGAAAAATGTTATAGTTGTAGGAAATTGCAAATAATATTTGGATGATTAATTAAGTAGCCAAGCTGTAGACCATGATACATAATTGTTCACATTCTATAGAATTTTGAGTCTTAAAAATATTTCCTCATAAGAATTTTTTGTACTAGACCAGAGGAATATTAACTCTAGGAACTGAACTTATTTATGGACACAGCTTGTAAGTCTCTGTGGAGGTACCTGCACTCAAAATTTCTGCCTCCAAGTCCAGTCCCTTTCTCCTACTGCATATATCCTCAACACATGTAGGTATTTATAGAATTTGAGAATCTAGAATTGCCAGATCAGAAGAAGCTTTGAATATCAGAGTATGGAATGTACTTTTTCCATCATTAGTGAGGAAATATTGGGCTTTTTTGATCAGGCAAACATAATGATTAAATGAGGCTCCAGAGGAGTGACTATGCAGAATGCTATCCACTTTCTGACAGAGAAGTAAAGAATTTAAGAAAAAACATAAAGTACATGGGCAGTGTCAGAATTTGCTTTGCAAATTGAAATTGAAAAACATCATTTTTCAAGTATTTAGGAAAAGAAAATAAGTGATTGTTCACTGAATTTATATTTTAATAAATAATTTTGATGAGATAAGTGATGACTCCAAACTAATGGTTGAGGGAGATTAGTCCAGTGATAGTATATGAGGTACTAGAATTAGGAAAGAAGGAGGAGAGATAGAGGAAATTTAGGAAGATGTTATAGTTGTTTATGCAAGAGATCAAGATATAGACAACAGAAATTAAAAGATAGATGTACAGGAGAATATACAAAAGAAAAATAAATAGAAGTTTATAGGTGATTGACTATGTGGGATACTGGTGAAGGAGGAATCAAAGGTTTCCCTAAAGATACAACCCTGAAGGAATAGTGGTGATATTAACCTATAGAGTAAAGAAAGGAAGAAGAATTAGCAGGCACAGTATGATGGAATAATGGTGGTGTGGGAGATAGTGTTCTCCAAGTCTTTGAAGATTGACACATGCAAAAGAGGATTATTTTCTGCTTGATCCTAGAAGACAAAACTAGCAGAATTTGGTAGGAGGGGAAGAAAGACCAATACAGGCTAAATTTCAGGGAAAAAATATATGAATTAGATGTGTTAGGGGTATAAAATATTGAATATGTTTTCAGATATATTTACTGCATTAGTTGTTTTTGATGAATTGATTTTTCTTTATTGCAATCTTCCTTGTAAGAGAAGACAGTAAATAACAAAGGGAATTATTAGATAGTTATTAGGATATAATTTTTAATAAAGCTATTTAATCCAATCCAACAAGCATTCATTAAGTTTATACCATCTACAAAAAATTATTGTAAACAAAGGGCATGGAAAAATGAAAAAAAAAATACCTCTGTACTCAAGAAACTTACAAGGGGGTTCAGAGCCAAGATGGCAGATTAGAGACAGCCACACAGCTAAACTCTCCAGAATTCCCTTCCAAACAACTGTGAAATAACCTCTCCAATCAGATTTCGGAGTGCCAAAGCCGAAAAAAGTTCAAAATGAGGCATTTTTACAGCCTAACAAAACTTAGGAGGGCAGCCAAGAGAGGGTTGTAACATTGAGTTGGGAATCAGCCCAGAGAACAGCAGCAGCACCAGGCATGGGCCATAGAATCATTTGCAACTATGGTAGTAACAACAGTAGATTTGGGAGCTCTCAAACCAGAGATCATGAGAGGGTCAGAAGTCTGTTCAGAAACAGGTTAAAATGGACCCTTTTCTAGCATTGGGAAGGTAACTGGAGCTTATTGGCAACTCTATTGCTCACATGCAATTCTGGGTCACAATTGCAGGAGGAGAATGCTTGTGATTGGTCACAAAAGAGCAGGAGTACTATTACTTGTGGCTGCAAGAGAACAAGGGACTTGATTACAGTTTCAAAACCAAGAAGAGTGTTAACACTTGAATCTGTAGACACCACAGATAGAGACCACAATAAAGAACAGAGAACATACCAAGAGAGCATTAACTATAACTCTCCCTGGATCACACTACTTTAGAAGCACTGAAAACTTGCAAATTCCCACAACTTTCATGTGACACAAAAAGCCTGAAGCTTGGAACAATACCTCCTGACCCCTAAGTAAGCAGAGTCCAATTTCCATACATAAATAAGCTGGGAAAATGAGCAAACAACAAAGAACTTGTTCATAAAAAGCTACTAGGATAGAAAGGAAGACCAAGACAAACTCAACCCAAGACAATAATGGAAAATGAGTATAAATAAACCTCAAAGTAAATTGCTTAGATTCAAGTCCAACAAAAATTCCTGAGTTTGTCTTTGTTTTTATTGTTTCTTTAAGTCTCCTTGAGTCATTAGCTTCTAATGCTTAATTCTAATTTTTAAAAATTTTTGCTGAGGCAATTGGTGTTGTGACTTGCCCAGGATCACACAGCTAAGAAGTATTAAGTGTCTTGATACTAGATTTGAACTCAAGTCCTCCTGACTTCAGGGCTGGTGCTCTATCCACTGCACCACCTAGCTGCCCTTAATCCTAATTTTTAAGGAATTATTTTCTTCAATGAACTTTTGTACCTTTTTTTTGAACATTTGGCTAATTCTATTTTTAAAGGTATTCCTTTCTTCAGTGATTTTTGTATCTACTTTTCCATTTGGCTTAATCTGCTTTTTAAAGAGTTCTTTTCTTCAGTGAATTTTTATGCTTCTTTTAACCATTTGGCTAATTTTACTCTTTTAAGGTTTTTTTTTTCCTTTAGTATGTTTTTTTTTTGCCTCCTAAGACTCAAGCTGTTAATTTTCTTTTAATAATTTGCCTGCATCCAACAATGATAAGTTTGGAAATATGTATACATATATTCGATTTGCCAATATTTTAACATAATTAACATGTAGTGGATATCCTGCCATCTAGGGAAGGGGTGGGGAAGTTGGGGGGGAAAATTTGTAACGGAAAGCTATGTAAGGGTTATTGTTGAAGAATTACCCACACATATGTTATGCAAATAAAATAAAATTAAAAAAAAATTTGCCTGCATCACTCTCATTTCTGTCCCCGCTTTCATCCTAACACTTTTATGCTGATGTACCACGCCATACCTATCATAAATGACATATGCTGGAAATGATGAGGGAAAATAGGCAAAGTGGATTTGTGAACTGCTCCAATCATTTTGGAGAACAATTTGGAACTATGTGCAAAGAGCAATAAAACTATGTCTACCCTTTGTTTTTCCAAATGAATTTTGCTACCCTTCAATTGGAGAATGGCTGAATAAATTATGGTATATGAATATCATGGAATATTATTGTTCTATAAGAAACAACCAGCAGGATGATTTCAGAGAGGCCTGGAGAGACTTGCACAAACTGATGCTGAGTGAAATGAGCAGAACCAGGAGATCATTATATATGGCAACAACAATACTATATGACGATCAATTCTGATGGACATGGCTCCCTTCAACAATGAAATGTTTCAAACCACTTCCAATTGTTCACTGAAGAAAGCCACATACACCCAGAGAGAGGGATGTGAAATGTGGATCACAACATAACATTCTCATATTCTTGATTGATGTTTGCTTACATTGTATTTCCTTTATCTGATATGTCTTTTGTGTAGATACAATTTTTCTTGCACAACAATAAGTTGGAAATATGTATACATATATTGGATTTGCCAAGTATTTTAACATAATTAACATGTAGTGGATATCCTGCCATCTAGGGGAGGGGTGGGGAGTTGGGGGGAAAAATCTGTAACAGAAAGCTATGTAAGGGTTAATGTTGAAGAATTACCCACACATATGTTATGCAAATAAAATTTAAAAAAAAAATAAAAAAACTGTGTACACTTTGATTCAGCAATACTATTACTAGTTATGTGTCCCAAAGAAATAAAAAAAGTAAAAGGATCAATATGTATAAAAATATTTAGAGGAATTTTGTGTATGTGTGCTGACAAAGAATTTGAAATTGAGGGGATGTTCATCAATTGGGGAATGACTTAACAAGTTGTAGCATATGATTTTGAAGGAGTACTTACTATTCACCCTAAGAAATAATGAAGAGAGTAGTTTCATTTAAAAAATAAAACATGGTAAGTTCTATAGAAACTTTCAAAGTGAAGTTAAAAGAACCAGAAGATCATCGTCCATAGTAGCAGCAGTGTTGTAAGAATGATCAATTGTGAAAGTCTTGGCTACTGTGATCAATATAATGCAATGCAGTATAACACAATTCAATAATCAAAGACAATTCCAAAGAAGTCAGAATGAAAAATACTGATTAACTCCAGAGATGTACTCTGAATGCAAAGTGAAGTATAATTTTCTTGCTTTCTTGTGATGTCTAATATGGAAATATATTTTACAAGATTTCACATGCATAGTTGATATAATTTTGTTTGCCTACCTATAAGTTAAAAAATATTGCAAGGGAGGCAGAGAGAGAATTTGGAACTCAAATTTTTAAAAAGAAAGAATGTTAAATAACATTTTATTCTTATTTTTTCTATTTATTTCTTTATCCCCAGTAACATTCAAAACAATTTTTTAAAATTTGTTTTTAAAATTTTTGAATTCTAGATTCTCTCCCTTATCCCCACCCACAATTAAGAAACCACATGTAAATTTATGCAAAACATTTCAATAAAATTCAGGTTGTAAAAGAAGACATAGATCTCTAAGCCTGATGAAAATAAAAAGCTTCACATCAAATTGGGAAATCATCTTTACATTTAATGGTTCTGATAAAGGCCTCATTTCTAAAATTTATAGAGAATTGTCTCATATATATAAGAATTCAAGCCACTCTTCAATAGATAAGTGGTTAAGGGATATGAACAGACAATTTTCAGATGATGAAATTAAAACCATCTCTAGTCATATGAAAAGTTGCTCCAAATCACTATTGATCAGAGAAATGCAAATTAAGACAACTCTGAGATACCACTACACACCTGTCAGATTGGCTAAAATGACAGGAAAAGATAATGACGAATGTTGGAGGGGATGTGGGAAAACTGGGACACTGATACATTGTTGGTGGAACTGTGAACGGATCCAACCATTCTGGAGAGCAACTTGGAACTATGCCCAAAAAGTTGTCAAACTGTGCATACCCTTTGACCCAGCAGTGTTTCTATTGGGCCTATATCCCAAAGAGATCTTAAAGGAGGGAAAGGGACCCACATGTGCAAGAATGTTTGTGGCGGCCCTTTTTGTGGTGGCTAGAAACTGGAAACTGAAGGGATGCCCATCAATTGGAGAGTGGCTGAATAAATTATGGTATATGAATGTTATGGAATATTATTGCTCTGTAAGAAACGACCAGCAGGACGATTTCAGAGAGGCCTGGAGAGACTTGCATGAACTGATGCTGAGTGAAACGAGCAGAACCAGGAGATCATCATACACAGCATCAACAGTATTACATGATGATCAATTCTGATGGACATGGCTCTCTGCAACAAAGAATTGTCTCAAACCAGTTCCAATTGTTCACTGAAGAAAACCATATACACCCAGAGAGAGGGAAATGAAATATGGACCACAATGTAACATTTTCATGATCTCTACTGACATTTGTTTGCATTGTGTTGCCTTTCTCTGATTCTTTTTTTTTTCTTGTAGATAGGATTTTTCTTGTATAACTTCTCAAGCATTTCAACATTATTAGCATGTAGTGGACTTCCTGCCATCTAGGGGAGGGGAGGGGACTGGGGGTAAAATTTGTAATGGAAAGCTTTGTAAAGATCAATGTTGGGGAACTACCCATACATATGTTATACAAATAAAAAGCTTCAATAAAAAAAAGAAAATAAAAAGCTTCAAAAATTAATTTAAAAAAAAGAGAAACAGAAAATGCTTCAATCTGTATTCAGATACAATCAGTTCCTTCTCTACATATGGCAGGATTTTTCACTATAAATCCTGCAGAATAATTGTGGATAATTGAACTACAAAGAATAGCAAAGTCATTTACAGCTGGTCATCCTAGAACATTGCTATTACTTTGTACACAGTACATTTCATTTTGCTTGAGTTCATGGAGGATTTTCCAAGTTTTTTTTTTTTGTTGTTGTTGTTTGTGTTTTTCTGAGAGCATCCTGTTCATCATTTCCTATGGAATAATACTATTCCATCACAATCACACACCAAAGTTTATTGAGTCATTCTCCAATTGATGGGCATCCCCTCTATTTTCAATTTTTTGCCCTGACAAGAGAGTTGCTATGAATATTTTTAGACATAGTGTTTGAGTAGAATTTTATTTTACTTCCACCCTTGTTTCTATTATTCAAACATCCTTTCTCTCAAGCTATGAGCCAAAGATATCTCCAAACCTTTGCTGTATGGAATACTGTGTTTGTGGGAACACCCATCAATTGATGGTCTCCAGGTGAATCTACTTATTTATTCCTCAAATCAACTTTCTTAATCATGTGGCAGGGATCCATTCTTTCCTGAAGATGTGGGAGTGAGTAGAAGGTACTTTAAATATCAATGATATTTGAAAAGGTGAAAGTGAAAGGAATACAACATTGAGGGCCCTCAAAATCAACCCGTGAACTAGCATTTATTAAGTGCTTACTATTTGCTAGGCACTGCACCAATCACCAATAGAAGATGGCCCACTGTCCCAAATTTTGAGAAATGCTCCAGAAAAACTACATACAATACAAATTCAAAGTAATTGTATCATTTTGGGGAAAATTTTTTTAAACCATATTATTCCTTCCAGGGAATTCATTTTGAGCAAATCAACAAAACAGTCTCTCATTGAATGAAGGAAAAGTACCTCCATCTGGACAGAAGTGCCAGAAAATATCAATATATAGTCCTCAGGCCACATTTGGCCCACAACACTCCCAAGTATGGTTAAAAGAGATGAAAATGTAATTGGGAAATATTTAACAAGATAAAAATACAATAGATTATGTCAATACTTATTTTCTAAGTTAGTGTGTGGCCTACAATAATCCTTATATTCAGTAAAGTAGTCTCTTCTTCTATCTCAGTTTAACACCACTGGGGTAAGCAACACCCAGGACAATAAAAGGGAAGCACAGAGGAGTATATGGTATATGATTTGTGGAAGATGGAGTTTATCTACCAGACCGTTACCTGATTGTTCAATTTTTAAACTAACTTCTTGCTAAGGTGCTAAGCTCTTTTTCCCCTCTGTTGCTAAAAGAATGCAAAAGATCTTAACACATTCTAAATTTGACAGCCTCCATCCACCCTCATTCGCAAAGACTGACTGGCCAGCCCTTATTACATCTCTGATTCCAGATGTCATTCAAACAACAATCCTGACTTCCTCAGTGACCTCACTAGAGCATTTCTCATTTCAGCTCCTCTGGGATTATTGCTAGAGCTATAACAATAACTTTCATTCCCAGACTCTATCTGACAAGAATCTTGGGAAGAAAGACCACTGAACATATCTTAATATAGGTGGTAAGCAGATCATCCCACAAAACAATTTATTGACCATAAAGATTTTTAATAATCCTAAATTTGATTTCATTATATCTAAATGTGTGTTCATTTGCTTGATAAACACACACACACATATATATACACACACATACACACACACATACACATACACCACAAAAAATCCAATATTTGGCCAAAATACTTTAAACCATGATTGCACATATAGTTTAACATGATTAAAACAAAACTCCTGGAAGGAAATTGTTTTTAATTTTGGATCCAGAGCTCAACCTGGATGAGTAAGGCTGCCTAGGAAACAGGGCCATCTTGTCCTAGAACTGAGAAATCTTTTACAGAAATAGGTTTGCCTTTTGACATCATGTCAGAAATGGAGACATCGTTGTATGAGATAATCAAAGTTCAGTGGACTAGCAATAGTACAAAGAAAACTAAATTCCAGACCTGGGGATCTAGATTTTGAATCCCTACCTTATTTCTTATTACTTAGGTGACCTTGGCTGAGGCATCTCTACTCCCTCTACTCTGCACATCTGTCAAATATTTCACTGACTCTTAGCTTTGTATATTTAGAGCTGGAAGTGATCTTAGAAGTTATCCATTCCAACCTATTTATTTTAGGATTTGGGAACCTGAAATCCATAAAGTTGAAGCAACTGCCCAAGATAAGGGGATGGACCCAAGTTTTCTGACTGCAAATCCTCTTCCACTATTAACTTTTATATATCCGTGAGCCTAATTCTGATCTTAGATTGAAAAGAAGGGATTCAATTTTGGTAGCAATCTTTCATGTGTGTGTGTGTGTGTGTGTGTGTGTGTGCGTGCTGTGTGTTTGTGTACTATAGCTCTTCATCACTTCCTAGCTGTCAATAGTGTGTGCCCTTATTCTTTCTTAAGAGTACTCTTATACATCCACTTCAGAAATGCAAATAATTTCATCTCTGTTTAGCTTATTAATAGACATACTTCTCCCCAACCTCTCCCTCCTTCCACTCAGAGTATGAGTTGTTACTAACATTTAAAAAAATTATGCTTATTTTCAACTGCCCTCAAGTAATCTTACACTTGAGTATAAGATATGCATTAAGATACGCTCACCCAACCCAGATCTTTTATGCCCTTATATTTGTTTGGTTATAAGTTTTTTTTTCTTTTTTTTCCCCTGTGCTGTATAATTACAATCAATTCCACTAATATCCTGCAAGATTTCGGAAAAGCTCACCCTGTGCTTTACTCTCTGCCCTACTAATACTGAATATTGCCTTTGAGTCTTATTTGCTAACAGTTCCAAAAGGATGAAAGTTTGTTTTGACATATTCTTAATTATTATAATATCCCTAGAAAAATAGGAATTATTATTATTATTATAATTATCATCATCAAGAAACTGACAGATAAATATTAGAAGATTTGCTCATGATCACCCAGCTAGTAAATGATTGGGGCGGAATTTGAACTCAGATCTTGACTAGGTTCAGCACTTTAGCCACTGTTCCATCTTAATCCATTAAGTCCATTCATTTTAAATTATTGCTTGAGAATGATTTCAGAGAAGACTGGAGAAACTTATGTGAACTGATGCTAAGTGAAGGGATTAGAACCATGAGAACATTGTACACAACAACAGCAAGATTATACCATGATCAATTATAATGAACATGGTTCTTTTTAACATTACAGATCAATTCCAATGGTCTTGTAATAGAGTCATCTGCACTCAGAAAGATCACTGTGGGGACTGAGTGTGGATCACAATATGATATTTTCACTTTTTAGTTTTTGTTTGCTTGTATTTTGTTTTATTTCTCATTTTCCCCCATTTGATCTCTTTTTTCTTGTGCAGCATGATAAATGTGGAAATAGGTTTAGAAGATTTGCACATGTTTAACATATATTGGATTACTTGCTGCCTAGGGAAGTGGGATAGGGGAAAAGGAGAGAGAAAATTTTGGAACAAAAAGTTTTGCAAAGGTGAATGTTGAAAATTCTGTATTTGTTTTGAAAATAAAAACCTTTAACAAAAAAGCTGTTTTCCACAAAGGCAAACATTTATAGATATAGATATACTATATAAGGGAATATGCAAATATCCTTATTAAGTTAAGATATATGTGATTGCAATTGTGAAAAGCACAGACATACCTCAGTGTTGAATAAAACATAGAGTTTTAAGATAAAAATAGAGTTGGTTTTTCTTGATTTAAATATTATCCTGGAGCAAAAATCTCCATTGAAATATCCATCTTTATAGGTGCTACTCACAATATCTATTCAAAAGAAATGATTAAAATCTTGGTCACTGACAACAGATGAGAAACACCTTTTTACATGTGTGGGGGATGGGGCAGTATGGAAGTGGGAGTGACAGCAGAATGTTGTATATGATATCAAATGAAGTTACAATATTGATTGGTTTTGCTTAAATGTTTTTTATTAAAAGGAATGTTCACTGGAAGAAAATGATTGTTTTCTAAAAGACAAAATGCATCAGAGACAGTAGATATATTGCTACATTTAGAGACAATAGCATATAGTGCCCAATGCTCAGTAGTTGAGGGATCATGGAAAAGTCACTTAAATTTAATAAACCCGTAGCTTCTTCATGGACAAAATTGGATCAAGAATAAATGGAAAATCTACCTCCTAGGAATGTTAAGAGAATCAAAGGAAAAAAAAATAAGAAAAGTACTTTGCAAAAAATAAATAACCTGCTCCTTAAGTTACACATATTTACTACTGGAATGATAAATAAAGAAATAGTTCACTAAATGTCAGCTCCTGATATTGCCCCCATTATCTCTGGAAGGATGTAGTATTAGCTGTGATTTGTGATTTGGGTTGTGATTTCTATTGTTGACTTGTGGTCATCCTTCTTGGGTTATTGTGTCTGAAGGGTGGGATGTACAGCACATTGGCTAGAGATCCATTCTCAGAAGCCAAAAGATCTAGATTCAATCCTACTTCTGGCTGTGTGATCCTAAGCCCTGGGCAAACCCTGCAGGGCTCTAGACAACTTTCTGCAACTATGAGTGCTGAATCTATTGATGATGGAGAAAGTTTCTTTCTGCTAATGAAATTACAGGTCTAATTCTTATTCCTATTATCACCAATAAAAATAATAAGTAAATAAAAATAAGAATTGATGGGACTTCTATAAAGCTCAAAATAGCCATGCTTAGTGTTGGCAAAATAATTCCTTATCACAGTAATTGCCTTATAAAATAAATCTCTATGGAAGGGTATAAACCATCAAACAATGCTGAGTTCTAGGAGAATTCTTAGATCCTCCTGCCCAGATGCAATCTTTCTGAAGAAGGGCAAAGGAATCTTGCATTCAGGATCTCATGCTTTTCCTGAGAACAGGAGAAGCAAAGGACTGAGTAACAATAAGAAGAAGCAAAAATTCTGAACTTATCTCTCTACTACCACTATGAATTATTTATATGGCAGAACTCTGATAAAAAGGAGTTGTCTCTTTAGCAAGTTCCTTTTTTTCCCAGAGGAGGTAGTCTGTAGGAGGCTAAGATCACAATCCTGGAGATTTATACAGATCTCTAGCTAAAGCAGAGAATTATGAATAGAAGAGGGGAGGAATGTGCCTCTCTATCACCCCCAAGTTCATTTCTCTTCCAAGAAAGTTCCAAAGCATAGGGTGGTACTCAACATATTAGCATTATATTATCCCCCGTTAGAATATGAGTTCTGCCTAGTAAATAGAAAGCAATTAAAAATGCTAGTTTAGGAACTAAGTGACTAGTGATTATATTATATAGGCTCCTGGAGTAAGGTATGACTCATAAGCAAAGGAGGACAATTATATTGACAATTTTAAGAACACAGCAAATAATTTCTATATTCTCTACATTTCCTGTGGGGTAAAAAATAAAAAGGAGGAGGAGGAGGAGGAGGAGGAAGAGGAGGGATTATCTTATACCCATTATGCATTGTTGTCTTGAATTTTTATATAATAATTGGATATATTTTATGCAAATTCGTGGAAACCTAAATAAGAGTTATATCTGAGCTAGTTTCTGGATCCATGGAGAAAACCATGGATAAAAGCAAAATGATCCAAAAGGGTCAAAGTAGAAAAAAACCACTGCCTGTAAGTGTTAATTTTGTCCATGTTAACCCAGCCTCAGGTTGCACAGCTGCTTGACAAAAAGACAATTACTAAGTCCTGAATTAGAGCAAGCACACAATATTTGAGACTTTAATCACAGTATGACAAATTTGTAAAATACCAGAAAATTGGAAAGTAGCTTGAAACACTGTACAAGTGACTATTTGAAATGTAAGGAGAATCAATTGGGGAAGAGCTGAACAAATTGTGTACCATGAATGTAGTACAATATTATTGTACTATAAGAAATGATGAATAAAAAGAACTCCAAGAAGTATAAGAAGACATATGAAATGTAAAGTAAATAGAACCAGAAAAACAATATGCATATGATTACAACAGTGGAAAGAGCAATATTCACAATAATAAAATTAATTGAACATTGTGATTAAAAATTGTGCCAAAGACTAAGTGAGAAAATAGATCTCCCTCTTTACAACAAAAGTTATTAAAAAAACAAAACAAAAATAAGGTAAAAGACTAGATTCAACTCTGAGTCATTATAAAACTATTAAAAGGCAGAGGGAAAAAGGGCCCACATGTGCAAAAATGTTTATAGCAGGTCTTTTTGTGGTAGCAAAATTTGGAAAATGAGTGGATACCCATCAACTGGATAATGGCTGAACAAGCTGTGGTACATGAAGGTAATAGAATATTATTGTTTTATTAAAAATGATGAACAAGTTGATTTTAGAAAGGCCTGGAAAGATTTACATGAATGGATGCTTAGCAAAACAAGCAGAACCAGGAATACATTGTACACAGTAACAGCAAGAAGGTCAAGTATGAAAGACTTGGTTCTTCTCAGTGGTTTAGTGATTCAAAGCAATCCCCATAGAATTTGAACAGAAAATTCCATCTGCATTCAGAACAAAGAACTAAGGCGATTGAATATAAATTAACATATGCTATGTTCACTTCTTTTTTCTGCTGTTTTTAAATCTCTCCCATGATTTTTCCCTTTTGCTCTGATTTTTCTCTCCCAACATGATTCATAAAGTAATGTATATTAAAAATAAACAAATTTACTGGAAAAAATTAAAGGAGGTACCTTTGCTAGAGAAAAAAAACTATTAAAATGCAAACAAGAACTCTTCAGTTTTCTCATTTCTTGGGTTATCTGTTACTTTTCTAATGAACAGAATACCTTTTTTTCTTCCCATTCTTTGCCAATGGCTGCTTTTTTGCTATAGTGGTTGACCTTCCTCCGTATTTATATGGAACTTCCAGTTTTCCAAGCTCCCCTGGTGTAAAGATTGCAAAAGGACACCAATTCTTCAAAAAGTAAACAAAATAGGACAAAAAGCAAAAAGGCAATGAGGCACAACAGAGTTGGACTTATAACTTACAGACCATAGACACATCCACAGACAGCCTACAGGTGTCATTGGTCAGATAGTCACAGGGGTTTTGGGAACAAAGGATAATTCTAGGAAGAGAAAGTATTTTTCTTGTTGCTAAGCAATGTACTTAAAGACCTATTTGTCTGTCCTTGCCTCTTGGCTCAGAGGCAAAATTAATAATTTGAATTCAGGCAAGTAAAAAAGGCCTGTTCATGGTCTAGTCGCATCTATAATTTGCTTCTAAACTATTGATAGATTGATTTACATTTCCTAATCATTTAAAAAAAAAAGACCGATTACTCAAATATGGCCCTAAATTAGCTGTGTGACCCTGGAAAAGTCCTTTAAAGCTAATTGCTTCACTTTCCTCATCTATAAAAATAAACCAGAGAATGAAATGCCTTCTAGGATTTTTGTCAAGAAAACCCCAAAAAGGTTAAAATGAATACAACACAAATGAATAACAACAAAAATATAATGGAATTTTTAATATGGTGTTACATTTTTAATAATACTGCTGAGTAAATTTATTTGAGTGACTGCAGCTAATTATTTAGGAAAGTATAGTCAATACATAAAGGAAGACACTAACAATCAGGTAAGGTTGTGTTTGGAGAGAACGTTAAGTGCAGGGGTCACAGCATCTGCATTTGTGTCTTTGCTCTGCCAATTATTATCTATGTGACTTTGGGGAAATTACTCTCTGGATTTTGGTTTCCTCATCTATAAAATGAGGAGATTAGACTCATGAATCTCCAATGTCCTTTTTATCTCACAGAAAATGAGCCTAAAATGTAAGACTTCCCAGGTTTTTCTGAAATCATCCTGCTTGTTGTTTCTTACACAACAATAATATTACATTATAATAATATACAATATCTTGTCCAGCCACTCCCCAATTAATGATCTTCTGTTTCCAATTCTTATCACAACAAAAAGATCTCCTTAAAATGTTTTTGTACTTCCCCCCTTTTTAAAATCTGTTTAGGATACAGACCTAGCAGTGGAAGTGTTGGGTCAAAGTGTAGGGCCAGTTTTGCAGCCTTTGGAGCACACTTGACTGGAAGATATTAAAAAGGGATTAATAGTTCCATAGGTGAGAATAGATAGGCTGGGGCCAGGTTTTCAGCTTTTAAATGCCAAAAAGGAGTTTAAACAACAGGGAGTCACTACAGTTATTGAAAAAAAGAGTCATATCATTACACCTTCACTTTAGGAAAATAATTTTTCAGCAATGGGGAGGATGATCCAGAGTAGGGAGAAACTTGAAACAAACAGTCCAACTATATGGCCATTGAAATAAAATGTGCAAGAGGAAATGAAGGTCTTCATTAGAATGGGAGATAAGTACCTAAGAGAGAGAATTATGAAAGAAGTACTGTGGAAATAGAAACTATATGTGTCCCAATTCACCACGATCCATAAAAAAAAGCCTAACCCAAAGAGGTTCTATTTTCATTCTGAATTTTCAGCCACTAAGAAACAAGAGCAACACGGCCAGTGTCCTCAGCAATGCAATCTTGATATTCAAAGCAATTTATAGTGTAAGATTATGTAGAGTGGACTTCAGGAACACCACTATTCAACCAAAAGATGTCCTTGAGCAAATCCCTTCCAGGCTCTCTCTGGGCCTTAGTTTTCTTATATAGGTCAATATCAGTTGATTCAAATCAATTCAAGAAACATAAATGAATTACCTGCTCTGTGCAGAAAGAATATAGAGTTAAGCTAGAGAACCTGAAATCAAATATGATTTTTACCTGTGATTCCTTTGACCATCCATCACCTAACTTGCCTGGGCTTCAATTTCTTCAGCTGTGAAATGATGAGACTGGACTATATTGACTTGGAGGTTCCTTCCATCATCTAACGTGATTCAGCACATGGACTCATTCAAAAATCCAAAATTCATACAATGGAAGGAGCAAGATCAGACCATGTTTTATTGACCATGCTTTAGGATCCCATGCCTCTTCTCCCTCACTAAGAACCAGGAAGCCCAAGAGAAATTTTCCATAGAGTCACAAAGTGAGGATGTTTCTCCTAAAGCCAAATGGCCAAATCACAATTTCCCAGAATTAGATCATAAATATTGATGTCATTTCTGTAACCCAAAGCATCTTCCCCTCCTCTAGATAACTCACTTTCTTCTTCAAGAGGTTAAAAAAAAGAACACCATCTTAATACTGCCTCAGGGTCTACTTTCAGTCAAACAGAAATTCTGACTTTCACAATTCCTGTCATTTTTGCACCGGGCACTGTGTTAATGGAAACATGCCTAACATTTGCCAGTCAATATTCTCCAGATCACATAGCTAAAGGCAATAATAAAAAAGCTCAGCTTTTGAAATCTTTGTCAATGAGCTGAAGTCGATAGAAGATTTTTTTTTCTTTAACAATGTGGATATATGCCTGAAGATTCAAAAGGCTTTCTAACTACAAGGATGAAAAGAAAAAAAATGACAGGAAAGTCATTCGTGAGCAAATAAATGCCTTCTGGAAAATAGCAGCAGTACTTTTTAGTAATAGCAAAGAAATAGAATGCATATCTTCCTTTCAATGGGGAAATGTCTGAATGAATTGTGTTATAGGAAGGTAATAAAAAATCACCAGCTTTGGAATCAGAGGACCTGAGTGAAAACCTTCTCTTTTTCACTTAGTACTTGTGTGACCTTGGTGAAATCTTCACTTCTGTAGGCTTCAGTTTGATTTATGAAATTAATGAATTAAACTGGATAGTATCTAAGGTCCTTTCTACTCTTAAATGTGTGATCATATTATTTGTGATTCTACAATCATCATAAGAAATACATGTAAAGATTTAGGGGGAAATTTGTCAAGATTTGTGTGGACTGATGCAGAGTGAAGTAAGCAGAATGGAGGAATGAAACAATTTCATGATAGTGTAAAAGAAAGCAATAATATAAAAGAAAACAAAATAAAAAACAAAACTCTGATGAGTGCAGGAAACAATCATTATATCAGAGAAAAGACTGGAGGCATATTTTAGAAATGATACACTACAGGTGTGCAGCAAACAATCCCATGATAGACATGGCCAATGGATTATTTTCATTGTGCTTAACCGCACGTCAAATATCCAACCAATTTTTTTTCAAAGAAATTCTTTTTTAATTTTTAAAATCTTTTTTTATTTTCAAAATATATGCATAGTTAGTTTTCAACATTCACTCTCAAAATCTTGTGCTCCAAACTTTTTTCCCCCTACCTTCCCTCATCATCACTCCTAGATGGCAAGTATTCAATATATATATATATATATATACATATATATATTTTATTTGCAAAACATATGAATGGATAATTTTTCATCTTTGACCCTTGCAAAGCTTTCTGTTATAAATTTTTCCCTCCTTCCCCCCACCTCCTCCCCTAGATGGCAGGAAGTCTAATAAATGTTAATTATGCTAAAATACTTGACAAATCAAATATGTTGTATTCAATATATATTAAACACATACAATCCTTCTATACATATTTCCAAAATTATCATGCTGCACAAGATAAATCAGATCAGAAAAGGAAAAAAATGAAAAATAAAACAAAATGCAAACAAGCAACAATAAAAAGATGAAAATACTATGTTGTAAACCACATTCAGTTCCCACAATTCTCTCGCTGGGTACAGATGGCTCTCTCCATCACAAGATTATTAGAACTGGCCTGAATCACCTCACTCCAACAGATGTTTTTAAGGAACACCATGAACCATTTGTAAAATGAGATGGAAAAGGATATGGCAAATCACTCTAATATTTTGGCCAAGAAAATCCCCCAAAAGGGTACAAAGAGTTGTGCATGACTAAAATGACTGAGCGACAACAAATGTACCAATTACTGTGCTACATATATTAGATCCTGGGGATATACAGACAAAAGTTTTAATAGGCATGGCTATCAAAAAGTTGATATTTTACTTTTTTGTTTTGAGCTAGGATTACAGGGAGAGGGCAAGAAGGAAAGAAATTGAGAATTGACATTTCTTTAAATGGCATCAAACTATTTCCCCAAAAAATAAAGCTGAAAATAAGTCATAATTCTTTCATTCAACTTTTTTGTTGTTGTTTAATTTGAGTAACAGTGATCATTTGATTAGTGTAATCAAGTAGGGTTGAAATTTCAATCCCACTTCTGGTGCCAACTAGCCTTTTGGCCTTGGGCAAGTTAGTTACCCTCTATGAGCCTCAGCTTTTTCATCCATAATTAAGTGTGTTAGATTAGAGGTTCTTTAAGTTCCTTTCCACTCTAGCAACTGATGAGATTTTTCACGGAAGAAAATCTCAATCATTTTTTCCAGAGTCAAATGTCATCAGGAAACATGCAAAGCAGTCAACCACTCCCAGCCCCTCCTCTCCCTACAGAATGAACTTCAGAAAGGTTAGCAATTGCCACAGTTTGTTAATTGCTACCCAAGAGTTAGCACATTAATGCCACTTGGGTGCCAAGAAGAGTTACAATGAAGTTAAATGAGTAAGGCATGCAGAGCGCCTTTCATTGTTCGGGATTATGGATCGTCAGTGGGTTGGATAATTGGGCTTTCTAGTGTTTCCAGCTCATTTGGTTTGTTACAGTAGACTCAGTAACATCTGCAACAAGCACAGCTACATAGATGTTAAAATCTGTCATGAAGAAAGACTACTGCTATTCTAACTCCAGGGCATTGTGGACCTTATTGGGAACTAGGTTTTTTAAGGTGTTATTTTTTTTTTTCATTTACTACAATATTTGTCTGTGGAGTATGGCTAGATTGACATGAAGGTCAGTCCTTAAGGCACACACAGATATTCCCTGACTGATTTCAGTTTTTCAAAAGGTAGATATCTTCTGCTTACATTCAACCCAACCATCTGGAACTGCGAGGGATGTTGTTTGTGGCCATGAGTAACTCAAGAGTTGATAATGTATGATAATTTTAAAAATTCAGATTGGCTAAAAAGCTGATGAGCAAGAAGCTAATGTAAGCAAAACTGAGTGCATTCTAAAAGATGACTTGCTCATCTCTTAACCTTTTTTCTTGTTAACTTCAAATAAATTGGGATATTTATTATGAGTTTGGGGATATAAGGGACAATTATCTGAATTCCCTGTGTAATCACTATATTTCTGAATAGTAACTCTAGTTTTATAGTATTTTTCCTATGTTTAAAAGCAATTTTTAGCATTAATCTTTACAAGATTTTGGATTCCAAATTTTTCTTGTCCCTTCCCCTCTTCCAAAAAAGGTAGGCAATTCAATATAAGTAATAGATATGCCATCATGTGAAACATATTTCCATATTAGTAACAGTTGTGAAACAACAAATAGATCAAAAGAAAAAAAATCACCAAAAAAAGAATTATTTAAAAAATGCTTCATCTGCACTCAGAGACAATCAGTTCTTTATCTGGATATGAACAGTATTTTCCTTCATGAGTCCTTTGTACTTGGATCATTGTGTTGCTGACAAGACCTTAATCATTTATGGTAAATTATCACACAATGTTGCTGATGCTGTATACGATGTTTTCTTGGTTATGCTCATTGCACTTTGCATCAGTTTATACAAGTCTTTCCAAGTGCTTTTTGAACTCTGCCTGTTCATCAATTCTTATTGAACAATAGTATTCCATTATGCTCATATACCACATATTATTAAGCATTCCCTAATTGGTGGGCATCCCTTTGATTTCCAATATTATGCTACAATGAAAAGAAATATTATAAATATTTTTGTATATATAGGTCTTTTCCCTTTATTTGTGATCTGTTGGAGATATAGACCCCATAATAGCATTGTAGGATCAAAAGGGATGAAGTTGGATTGTCCTTTAGGCACAGTTCCAAATTGTTTTCCATAATGGATGAATCAGTTCACAACTAAACTAATAGTGTATTAATATGCCAATTTTCACATATCTTCCCCAACATTAATCATTTTCCTTTTTTTGTCATATTAGTCAATCTGATGAATATAAGGTGATATTGCATAGTTGCTTTAGTTTGCATGTCTCTAATCAAAAGAGATTTAGAGACCTTTTCATACGCCTATACATGGTTTTGATTTCTTCATCTGAAAAATGCCTGTTCATCACCTTTGGCCATTTATCAATTAGGGAATGGCTTGTATTTTTATATATTTGACTCCATTCTCTATATATTTGAGATATGAGATCTTTTCCAGAAATACTTTCTATAAAGATTGCTTCTCAGCTTTCTGCTTTCCATTTAATCTTCTTTGCATTGGTTTCGTTTTTACAAAGACATTTTAATTTAATATAATCAAAATTATCGGTTTTACCTTTCATAATCCTCTCTATCTTTTGTTTGCTCCTAGATTTTTACCTTCCCCTTAGAACTGACGAGTAGACTATTACTTGTTCTTCTAATTTGCTTATGCCTAAATCTCGCACTCATTTTGACCTTATCTTCTGCCACACTTTTTTTTCCAATTTTCCAAAAGCTTCAATCTTTGGGTTTATCATATAGTAGATTACCATGATCATTTATTATAATGTGATTTTTACTTTAACTATTCCATTGATCCACTCCTCTATTTCTTAGTCAGTACAAGGTTGTTTTGCTAATTACTGCTTTATGGCACAGTTTACTTTGTGGTGGCTAGAACATCTACTTTCAGATTCATATTCATTGGTTCCCTTGATATCCTTGAGCTTTTATTCTTCCAGATGAATATTATTTTATTTTTCTAACTATAAAATAGTTGTCATAGTTTGGTCTGTATGATATTGAATAAATAGATTAATTTAGATAGAATTGTCATTTTTATTATATTGGCTTGGGCTACCAATGAACAATCCATAGGCTTCCAATTTTTATATCTGACTTTGTTTCTATAAAAAAGTTTTTTTAGTTTTGTTCCTATAGTTTCTGTGTGTCTTGGCAGGCATATGCCCAAATATTTTATATTGTTTACAGTTATTTTAAATTTAATTTCTTTTTTTTTAATCTGCCACTAGAATTTGTAAGTAATATATAGAAATACTGCTTTTTTGTGTGGATTTATTTTGTATTCTACTAAGGTTGTTAATAATTTTAAAGGAGTTATTTTAGTTGTTTGTTTAGTATCTTCTAAGTATAGCATCATATCATCTGCAAAGAGTGTTTGTCCGCTCTCCTTTCACCCTTTCTCTCTTCACCAGTATTTTGCTTCTGTCTACCACTCCCCCCAATCCTCTCTCTCTTCTCTTAGTCCTCCCTCTTTCTTTCCTTTATCTCTTCCTACTATACTTGCCTGTCAAATAAGATATATTTCCATATTCAACTGATTGTATATATTTTTCCCTCTTTGAGACAATACTGATGAGAATAAGGTTCAAATGATGTCCATCACCCACCCTATAACCTTCCCCTCCACTGTAATATATCTTAGTGATCTTCATGTAAAATAATTTACCTCATTCTTCCTCTCCCTTCCTTCTGTATCCAATATGCTCCTCTTTCTAATTTCTTAATTATTTCTGTGACATTCCCTCAAATTCACCTAATACTCATACTGTCTATCTATGCATATTCCTTCTAGGCATACTATTAATGATACAATTTTTAAGAATTACAAGTATCATCTTTTCATGTAGGGATGTAAACAGTATAGCTCTTTTGAATCTCTTATATTTTCTTTTCCTTTTGTACCTGTTTATGCTCCTTTGGGGTCTTGGTATTGGAGATTCCTTTTTAAAATTTTAAGTCTACTTCTTTTTTTTTTTAATTTTTATTTTATTTGCATAACATATGTGTGGGTAATTCTTCAACAATAACCCTTACATAGCTTTCCGTTACAAATTTTTCCCCCCAACTCCCCACCCCTCCCCTAGATGGCAGGATATCCACTACATGTTAATTATGTTAAAATATTGGCAAATCGAATATATGTATACATATTTCCAAACTTATCATTGGTGTGCAAGAAAAATCTTATCTACACAAACGATATATCAGATAAAGGAAACACAATGTAAGCAAACATCAATCAAGGAGTATGAGAATGTTATGTTGTGGTCCACATTTCGCATCCCTCTCTCTGGGTGTATATGGCTTTCTTCAGTGAACAATTGGAGGTGGTTTGAAACATTTCATTGTTGAAGAGAGCCATGTCCATCAGAATTGATCGTCATATAGTACTGTTGTTGCCGTGTATAATGATCTCCTGGTTCTGCTCATTTCACTCAGCATCAGTTCATGTAAGTCTCTCCAGGCCTCTCTGAAATCATCTTGTGCGTCATTTCTTACAGAACAATAATATTCCATAACATTCATATACCATAATTTATTCAGCCATTCTCCAATTGAAGGGCATCTATTCAATTTCCAGTTTCTAGCCACTACAAAAAGGGCTGCCACAAACATTCTTGCACATGTGGGGCCTTTTCCTTCCTTTATGATTTCTTTGGGATATAAGCCCAATAGAAATGCTGCTGGGTCAAAGGGTATGCACAGTTTGATAACTTTTTGAGCATAGCTCCAAATTGTTCTCCAGAATGGCTGTATCCGTTCACAGCTCCACCAACAATGCATCAGTGTCCCAGCCCTCCCACAACCCCTCCAACATTCATCATTAACTTTTCCTGTAATTTTAGCCAATCTGACAGGTGTGAAGTGGTATCTCAGGGTTGTCTTGATTTGCATTTCTCTGATCAATAGTGATTTGGAGCACCTTTTCATATGATTAAGTCTACTTCTTACAAAAGCTTAAAATCCTTCTTATTTCATTGAATGGCTAGTTTCTCCCTTGGTGTTTTATACTTAATTTCACCCAGAGAAGTAATTCTTGATTAAAGTCCCAGCTCTTTTGCCTTATGGAATATTATGTCCCATGACCTCTTATCTTTTAATATTGCTGCTGAGAAGTCCTGTATAATACTGCTTGTGACTTCCTGACTTTTGAATTGTGTTCTTTTGATCACTTGCAATATTTTTTCCTTGACCTGATAATTCTGAGATTTGACTATAATATTTCTAGCAGAATTGTAGGGGATTTTTTTTGGGAGGCAGAAAAATCTCTTTCCTAGGTGATCAGTAAGTTTTTTGAATGTCTATTTTGCCCTCTGGTTCCAGGATAAATGGGAAGTTTTTCTTGATAATTTCTTGAAAGATTTCTTGAAAGTTCTACTTCTGCTTATGGCTGTCAGATAGTCAAATGATTCTAGTGTTATTTCTCTGCCATCTATTTTGCAAGTCAGTTGATTTGTATTGTTTTCCCATGAGGCATTTTATATTTCTCTATTTTTTCATTCTTTTAAATTTATTTCATTGATTCTTTGTCTCACAGAATCATTACTTTCCACTTGCTAAATTCTAAGTTTTAAGGACTTATTTCTCTCTATAGCTTTTTTTAAAAAAGAGTTGTTTTATTCAATGGATTTTTGTATCTCCTTTTCCATTTGACCAATTCTACTTTTTAAGTAATTATTTCTTTTTCCAAGGAACTGACTCTGTTTTTCATAATTCTCTTACAACACTTTCATTTCTTTTCCCATTTTTTTCTTCTCTCATATGATTTTAAACTCCTTTTTGATCTCTTCTATGGATGATGTCTGGGCTTGAGACCAATTTCCATTTGGGGGCATTTTTCTTTTCATTTAAATTTGATCTCTGCTCCTGGGGTTGAAGGGACATTATCTATGGCTTTTGTGCCACAGATTGGTGTTCCTGACTTTTTACCTAGTGCTATTGCCATGAGACTGGTATCTGGTGCTGTGCTGCACAATGGGTTGGGTTACGGCTGGTGCCGTTGGAAACCATAAAGGTTTGGAAATTTATCTGGTGCTGAGCCAGATTTGTGGTAGTGGTGTCTGGAATGTGCTAAACTGGGAGGATATTTCTTCATTTTCCCTGGGATATCCTGAAGCACTTGGCAATCTGACAAATAAAATTCTAAAAAAAACTAGAGACTTCTGGGAGCCAAATTTTGTTTTTGTTTTGAGTTATGTGTGCTTATGTTTATTCTTTCTCAATCTTAGGCAAATGAATGTTCTAAGATAAATGTGTCTAGAATAATGACCTTATAAGCAGATGCTAGAATTGAAAAGTGCCAGTAGCAGAATGCACTATGACTCATAGCAAGAGCCACAAGCATTAGGATGAATAATATCTTTAATGGGAATATATCCAGGGAGTAATCCTGTGAGTCCCACTAGTGACCAGCAGTAGAAGCAGTGCTGAGCACTGAATGTCAGTGGCCAATGGCAAAGGGATTATTTGAAGGCAAATATGGAAAGACATTTGAGGATAGTGAAAGTTTCAGAAATTATGAACTTTTATGGTGAAATCCCGTTAGGGATTCTATAAAAGAACTAATCTTCAGAACTTATCAGAGAGCTACAACTAGCAGGAACTTCATGAAGACACCACAAAAGAAAGGACTATTAGTGACTAGGAGATGTAAGTTTACCCTTTGGTCATTTAAATTCTCTACATGTATGTCTTACTACCATTTTATGTCATGTTTGACCACAATCTTCCCACATACCTCTTTGTATTTGTGGGAGAACATGCCCCTGAGCTTTGGGGGATGCTTTGTACCAACTTTTACGTATCTCTTACCAAATACTTCCTTCTAAAAGCTAATTATCTGACTGACCTTTTATCAATGTGGCCCATATAAACACAGATTCCTAAGTGATAGCACTAGAAATCCCAGCTTCTCAGAATTACTATTAGCACTTTCAGTAGCTAATAGTAACCATCATTTGGGGGCCAACCTCATATTTTGAGAGCACTCAGACAGCGTGCTACATATATACCCAAATGTTGATCTAGTCTTGAAGAGCTGTAACAATAGAAGTTGGGGAGGGGGGACCAAATTCATGATTTCAGTCCATATATAATCCTTCTTGTTTAAATAACTCTAGTGTGTTTTTTTTTTTGAAGGTTTTAAGTCTGTTTTATTCAGGACTCTGTGGTTTGGCTAAAAGGGAGGGTCAAGGCTGCTATGTCTGCTATACTGACATGCCTGGTGGCAGATTCCCTCACCAAGTCCCCTTGATAGGCTGTTACATTATTTTCCAGCAACACAACTGACATTATTATTTTATACCTCTGCTATCCAGTTAATTCTGGGTAAACTTCCATTGGAAGTCAAAGCTGACAACTAGAAATAGTTAGCTAGGTATAAAAGAGTTGAGGACTAGAAATAGCATCCTTGCAAATACAAAATAATACAGTCACAATAGCTTCCACTCAATCAGAACTTCTTTCAAAACCCACTTCTCATTTCAAGGATGTGAATGAGGTCACTAGATTAAGTATTATTATAATTCCCATTTTGAGGTTGAAGAACCTGAAGCTCAGATTGTCATGTATTTAATATCCCAAAGTTGAAATAAAATTGGAAATGTTGGGACTAGGGTTCAGCTCTTATACTAAGTCCTTTCCTGGATATAATTTCACCCCCCCCATAACTCAGATAATAGCATGAATGGTAGAACTGGAAATTGTGGGGATGCCCATCAATTGTGGAACAGCCTAATAAATTGTAGTATATTATTGTGATGGATACCACTGTATTATGACAAATGATGGGCCCAATGATCTTAGAAATGAGGAGAACCAAGAGGATGCTGTATGTAGTCACAGTACTATTAATACAATTAATATAAATAAAACTACATAATAATATATGCATGTTATTATATATACATAATAATATATACAAAAATCATAAATATAATATACAATTAATACTATTTTAATAACAACTTGTGACTTTAATAATAAGTGGCTCAATCATTTTGACTATTATAAACACCCAAATTAACTATAAATGACCTATGAAGGAAGATGATATCTATATCATAAAAAAGGATTGATAAATAGAAGTATGAATATGACTGCATATTATATCCATTTGTGTCTAAAAGTAGCTATCTCTAGTGTAGGGGGAAGGAAAAAATGGCATGATAACTTTATTATATATTAAAAAAGAATTACAAATTATAGATAATAGATTTTCAGTCTCATATGTAATCATCTCTTTTTTTGCTATTCTATGTAATGGAAATGCTTGTTTTATTTCTTAAGTTCAGAATAAAAATAAAAACTTGGGGAAAAAAGAAATATGTAGGTGAATTCCATTTAACTAAATGCTTTATATTTTGGAATGGGGCTCTAGAGAGGTTTTATCCCAACAGGGAGAAGTAATTTCATAAACAGAGGAAGTAAACTAATAAAATGTGATGTTCATAAAATATATTAAAATTGAATTATTTAATAAGGGATTAATTGCCTTACTTTGAGCCAGTGGTAGCATGTGCATATATAATGCCTTCTTTTCTTCACATTATAATTCCCTCAATTTTAGATCAGCAGCATTAGAAACTTTTTTTAATGGGGTGGTACAGTTGGGAAAGAATTTAGAGCAACTATTCCAGGAAAAAATTGGGATCACATGAAAAAAGTTGCTCAACTTTTTTGACCCAGAGATCCCACTGCTGATCATAAACCCAAAACAGAACTAAGACCAGAAATAAGGTGCTGAATATATAAGCATTTTCATAGAGATTCATATCTTTTCAAAGTACCAAAAGGGAAAGTGAGCACATAAATTACTGAACAAATTGTGATTATAAATAAATATAAAGAAATATTATCATACCAAAATGGAAATTTATAGGAAACTTTCATAAATGGGTTCAAAATAATAGTAATCAAATATGAAAAATATATGTATATATACAATGATAATTATTTGCCATAGCCCTTTTTGTAGTATCAAGGAACTGGAAATTGAGTGGATGCCCATCAATAGGGGAATGGCTGAATAAATTATGATATACAAATGTAATGGAATATTATTGTTCTATAAGAAATGATGAGCAGGATGACTTCAGAAAAGCCTGAAAAACTTATAGGAACTGATGCAGAGTGAAGTGAGCAGAAGCAAAAGAACATTATACACAGCAACAAGAATATTATGTGATGATCAACTATGATGAACTTGGTTTTTTTTCAACAATGTGGTGATTCAAAACAATATCAATAGACTTGTAATGGAGAGAGCCATCTACAGCCAGATAGAGAACTATGGAGACTAAATATGTAACAAAGCATAGTATTTTCACCTTTTGTTGCTGTTGCTATTTGATTCCTTGTTTTTTTTTTCCTTCTTATGGTTTTTCCTTTTTTACCTGATTTTTTTTTATAGCATGATGAATTACATATATATATATATGTATATATATAAACCTATATCAGATTGTCTGCTATCTTGAAGAGGGGTAAGGGAGGGAGGGAAGAACATTTGGAACACAAGGGTTTTGCAAAGGTGAATATTGAAAAGTATCTTTGCATATATTTAGAAAAATAAAATACAACTGGGGGAAAATAATTATTTGTTATGTTACCAGAAGAAAACCCTTTAACCTTTGCTGCTTCCATTTCCCCATCCATAAAATGAGGGTAAAAATAGCACCTAAGTTACTAGAACAAAATGAGATATTTGTGATGTATTTTTGCATACTTTAAAATGTTGTAAAAAGTATCCAAAAGACTTAATATAATTTTCTATTATTAAAAGTTTAACGTTGTTACACTAAGACTTTTGGTATACTTTGTATAAATATCAGTTGCTACTATTACTATCACTACTATTACTATTACTAGTGCAATGACCTAATCATGCAACGACCTAATATAAATACTGTGTTTATACACAGTTCATACCTACAATATATGTATAAGGATCAACTTTGGTCATGGTTAAGGAATACAGAAATGAACATCCCTCTTTTTTTAGAGAGATAGGGTACTATGTGTACAGCCTGCTTCATACATTGTTAGACGAAGTTCATTGATAATAGGTCATCCTTGTTAAAAAAGAAAGCTCACGGGTATTAAATGGAAGAAGGGGAAAGGAAACAAAAAATAAGGAAGGAGAACTAAAGCTATTGGAAGAGATGTGATCTCAATTCCAGTTCTGCAACTAACCTTGGTTGTGTGGGCAAGTCCCTTCTGCTCTCTGGGCTCCGATTTCCACATCTCTTAAATGAGAGAATTGGATTATGTGATCTCCAATGCCCCTTCTATTATAGATGCCCACGAGAAATCCACAATTAAAGAAATAAGGGGAGAAACCACTAATCAAATCTATCATTTCCTAGGAAAGCACTATAATTCAAGTGTCAGACTCTCCAAAAAGAGGAAAAAAGTAAGAACCGAATATAGAAGCCCAGTTTTCACTAACATAACCATATCTGAGGATTGTAGAATGTTTGAAATACTAGTAGGTACCCAGATATGAAAATGAGTGTGTTTGCCTCTCTTAAACTGCCCCATTTCTTTGCAAGCACACACACAGTTTCTCACTTGAACAAGATTTCTATTGCCTACTAAGGCCTCGGGGAGGAAGCTGCTTTTTGCTCTAACTCCTAGTTTTCCTCAGCCCCTGTAGTGATCCTTTCACATTGAAAGCAAGTTAACTGATGCAGGTTTCTTTATAAACCCTGGAAAATGCACCACTTGACACTACACAGTGGAAAGTGACTGCAGGTTAAATGTGATGCTGGGATAAAGTAATGAGACAGAAACAGTCCAGAACAACAGAAACCAGGGTTTTGCCAGGGACTGAATGAAGACCAGGTCTCACAGGTGAATGACAGTTTCTATAAAATATGCTTTTAACAAAAATTCTTCTTTCAACCTTTCCCCAAGTTTGGGGAGGGGAAGAAAATGGAGTAAATCCTACAACAAGCACAGAATATATTATTTCTCATATATTTTGATTTTTATATTTGTTTCCATTCTCTTTCCTTCTCGTTCATTTCTATGCCTTCTTGCTTGGTTTGCTTTTTTTTTTTTTACTGAAGATAAAGGCAGATGGCAAGAAGGCTAGAAGAACATGATTAAAGAAAGAGCAAGACTAATATTTGACAATGAGTGGGATATTTGATAATCCCTGCAAAACTACTCAATTCCCATTTTCCTTTGGTTTTCTGTATCAAAAGAATGAATGGTTAACAGAGAATTGACCCCAAAGATTTGTAAGGAGCTAGTCTAACCAATCTAAGTGGGCTTGCATAATCAGTCTAAAATGAGTTACATCTGAAATACTCCATTTTGCATCTGTTCCTCTGGGTGGTTTCAACTCTTTGGAAAAAGAATCCTCCATGTCAGTTATTCCCTGCTGTTCCATATCTCCATTTTCTTGCCTCCTTTTCTGTGTCATCTCCCCTCATTAGGTGGTAAGTGCCTTGAGGTTAGAAATTGTCTTTTTATTATTAATTGCATCTCCAGCACTTATCACAATAATTTTCTGATAGTAGGCACTTAATAAATGTTAACTGGATTAAAAACTATGAAAAGAGTTTACAGAAGGAATTGATGGGTCTTTGTCAGAGGATCAAGTGAGATAATATTTGGATAGCACTTGACACAGTGCTAGGACAGAGTAGGTGCTTAATAAATCCTTGTTCCCTTCCCCATTTTCACAAAGTAATGAAAAATGGGAGAACTAAAGGACAGCAAATAGACAAGTTTGATGCTTTCCAAAAAGAGATTTTGGATTTCTTAAATATAGACTATAGTCTGCTGAACTTGACTAGGATAACTCAAAACACTTGATTGCCTTATCAATGGACACTCATAAAAGTGGTGCTTCCTAGTATAGGTTCTTAGTGTAATGAAAAGGACACTAAGTTTGATCTTAGTCAACCTAGATTTGGGCCTTTTCTCTGCTATTTTAAAATTAAATTAACTTGATACATTTCAAATGTTATGCACCAAAGAGTGTTTTCAGTAATTTGGATGCGAAGATAAAAAAAAAAAATTAATCCCTGGTCCTAAGGGGCTGAAATTCTTCCTTTAAGATCTTAGGAAAATTAATTTTGTCTTGATATGCTTTGGTTTCTTCACCTGTCAAATGAAGGTGATTTCCTAAGTTACCTTCCCATTCTAAATCCTCTGACTGCTAGGTCAGCCAATGTTCTCGTGTCCTTTTTTGATGGGATTACTAGACTAGAAGATCAGAAGAATGTCACAAATGCAGTAGAGCTGGATTTCAAGTCATGAAAATATGATGTATGTCTTCATGTGTTTGAAGGGTTATCACATGAAACAGATTAGCTTGCCTTAATTAGCCCCCCAAGGCAGAAACAGGAGGGATGGGTATATGAGTAGTGGGGCAGATTTAGACTTGATGGAACCTAAAATTTCCTCATAATCAGAACTATCCAAAAGTAAGATCTGTGACAATAGTGAGTTCTCCATTAGTTAAGGCCTTCAAGGCCTGAGAGGATACCCTTTCTTATTAAAGAAGAGGCATTAATATAACTGCTTTGCCTCTAAGATCCTTGGTACTTTTTCATCTAACTTAACAGCTGAAATTTTCCATATACGCCTCCCCCAAGAGAATATAAATTCCTTGAGCAAAGGAATTGTCTTATTTTTTGTCTTTATCCTTTTGTACTTAATAAGTATTTAATAAAAGTTGCACTCAATAATTCCTATATAAACAAAACTTCCTATTGTCATCTTCAGGATTCGATGGTTTCTTTCACTGAACTTCCTCTGAGTTAAAATGCATCCGTGATACCCAAACTATCTTTCTTTACAGCCCCTGGATGCTTCTGACCCCTTCACCTACTTGGGAGCTTCTGAGACTTGAATTCTGGCGAGGAAATGCTAGTTTTTATCAGTGATATTTCCCCTTATCTCTTAATTGCAGAATTTTTGTGAGTGGAGGCTAAAGTTTCTTTTGATAGAATTTTGTAGTGGGGATTCATGATCCCATCCCCTGAGGATGATTGTGAAATCCTGACTGATCTTTCAGGAAGATTCTAGGAATTAGCTGAAACATAACTAGTTCACTATGTGTGGTATTCATTATTTCATCCAGCTACTCTAACTTAGGAACATGGGGTCATAGATTAAGAGTTGGAGATCATCTTTTCCACTCCTCTCATTTTATAGGTGCAGAAACTGAGGTCCAGATTGGTTCAAGTGATATATCCAAGATCATACAGCTAGTGAGAAGGGGAGCCATAATTTGCATCTAGCTTCTCAGACTCCAAATCAAGTATTTTTTGCCACTGGACTTTCAGTTTAGTACAAAACATTGAGTGCATTCATTCTAAATTGACCTACTGATTCCTAAAATGGACCACATCAATAAATCTTATGGTATAGACATAAAGCACTTGAAGGGACCTGAATCTCCTGGGTCTTTCTATAATTTTAGTTTCTACTTTTTCCTTAACTAGTCTCATGTTATAGCTTATTTTGAATGACTGTAGTGTGTAAACAATGATTGATACCTGTTCTAGTTTATCATTTGTGAAGGTTCAATGTCTGAGAATCTGACTCACTCCAGAAACACACAGATGGACTTCAAACACCAAAAAAGTAATTGAAGTTAGCATGAAACAATTTCTAGCACCCACTGGAATCAATAGTTAAGTTAGATTTGTCACATGCAGAAACTGGGATCTAAGACTTTGAATAAGAGAGTGTTAGGAGAAGGGGCTGAAAGAAATCAAATAAAGAGTGCTATTTTGAAAGGAAATATGTAAATTTGTTTGTAATCTGCTGTTAGAATGCAGATTTCAAAGAGCCACTGGCATCTTTTTAGTCACCTAACTTCTCAACCTTAGAAACATGCTCAACACGTCACTTTTCCTCATCCCCCTATCAAGGCAGTTGCCAAGTCTTGCCAATTCTAGCTACACATTCTTCACAACTTTCCTCATATAATCACTATCTATCCTCCTTCAGATCCTCCTCACCACTCTAGTATCTTTACCAAGAAAACTTCAAATGGGGTCATGAAGAGACAGACAAGACCAAAATTAGTCAACAAAAGGTCCAGTAAGAAGTGGAATGATCTGTCCAGGATCTCACAGACAGTATGGAACATAGATAACATTTGAACCCAAGTGTTCCTGGCTACAAGCTTGTTACTCTGTTATGGTACATCTTTAATGTTCTACTTATACTTTGTATATATTTTATATTTGTTTGAGTAGATAAATAGTGCCCTCTATACCCAGAATGTAAACTTTGTGAAGGCTGTCAAGTCAATAACAATATGCAAGGACAATTTTTCAAAATTGACCCTTGCATAGCCTTGTGTTTTAGATTTTCTCCTCCTTCGCTTTGCCCCCTCCCCTAGATGGCAAGCAATCTATATTATACATGTTAAATATATGTTAAATCCAACATGTATAAACATATTTATACAATTCTCTTGCTGGACAAGAAAAATCAGATAAAAAGGAAAGAAAATGAGTAAGAAAACAAAATGCAAGGAAACAATAACAAAAAGAGTGAGAATGTTATGTTATGATCCACATTCATCTCCCACAGTCCTCTCTCTGGGTATAGATGGCTCTCTTCATCACAAGATCATTGGAACTGGCATCAATCATCTCATTGTTGGAAAGAGCCACATCCATCAGAATTGATCATCGTATAATCTTATTGTTGCCGTGTACAAACGATCTCCTGGTTCTGCTCATTTCACTTAGCATCCGTTCATGTAAGTCTAAGGAGCTTATTTTCTAAAGGAACAAACCAATACATGAAAGGTAGGTAAGAGAGATAAAAAAAAAATCCTTCAGGGAACATGGTGGAGAAGTTCAGAAGGTGAAGGAGTAGAATTTGGAGGAAAGTGAAGGAGTAAATATGACTGACCTAGGCACTTCCTCAAAATTGGGATTTCAAAGAAATTCATCAATCAGAAAATAGGGACAGAACACAAGGAATGGGAGGTAGGAATCCACTCAGAATGAAGGCATTCCTCTCCATCTTCGTCCTCAGACACTGAAAGCTTAAAAGATGGTCAAAAATAAGTACATAGGGGTTACAGATAATTTTCTTTAATTATTTCATCTGTCATTTGCAGAAAAATCTTTGATTTTCACTGAAGATGTGTTTTTCTCATTTTCTTACCATCATTTTCAAACTCAATGCTAACTTTTGCTTTTATTTTAGAGTCTCAGGGTTGCCCTCTCTCACTCATGATTTATCTACTGGTTTCTTTTAACCTCAACTACCACTTGACATACAATTAGAAACACGAGTACTGAAAGGTATAAAGAGGGGGAAGGTCAAGAGTAAGCATATTAATACTATAGAATTTTAGACAAAGCTGCATGGCAGACTGAAAGCCCGAGTCCTCAAACCTCAACATGATTCAATTAGACTGTTATCTTCTGCCCGTAGCCACAAACACAGTATGGGAGGACAGAAAGAATGCCCAGTTGTGTGGTGAACTGAACAGCCCATGTGGATTTCTTAGTTCTTTTCCATAGCCTAACATTAAAAAATTGTGAATAACTATTTTTAACTTCGAATGCTCTCAAATATAGCTGTTACCCATGGAACGTCCAAGGATCAATAAAATCTTTTGTACAATGTCCTTAAAATAGCACATGTGATACTATCCACACAGGGCCCCCTGGGCAAACCACTGATAGCAGAACTCTTTGGTATATCAAAGATCACTCCATCAGCAGCAATGTCCAGATTCTAATTGTTTATAGTTCCTGCTAACCCCAGTGCTTGTTCTGTGCTAACTGCCCTTATTCATGTGGATTGAGTTTTTTACCTATTGAGGGCAAAGGCAAAGTTGCCCTCATGAATTTTCAGGAGAAGTTGACTCAACTCCCCTAACACCCAGGTCAACAAACAAAAAAAGAAGGGCAATGTGGGATTCTTTCACATCAATCCCAAGGCATTCAATTTTATTCTAAAGGAAGTTGCAATTCTCCTGGCCCTCGTTCCTCCTGGATAAGGCAAGCAATCTGCTATCGATTATATACAAAACACATTTCCATATTAGCCACATTGCAAAAGAAAACACAAATAAAATAAAGCAATGAAAATAAAAAGCAAAAAAAGGTGAATTGTAAGAGCAGAATATTACATTTGTGCTGTCAGTCTTTATCACTATGTTAAGTAGCTTTTGGTTAACTGATTTTTTTATTTTATTTTTATTTTTTTAAAATTTTATTTTATTTGCAAAACATATGTATGGGTAATTCTTCAACATTAACCCTTACATAGCTTTCTGTTACAAATTTCCCCCCCAACTCTCCCCACCCCTTCCCTAGATGGCAGGATATCCACTACATGTTATGTTAAAATACTTGACAAATCGAATATATGTATACATATTTCCAAACTTATCATTGTTGTACAAGAAAAATCGTATCTACATGAAAGACATATCAGATAAAGGAAACACAATGTAAGCAAACATCAATCAAGAGTATGAGAATGTTATGTTGTGGTCCACATTTCACGTCCCTCTCTCTGGGTGCATATGGCTTTCTTCAGTGAACAATTGTAACTGGTTTGAAACATTTCATTGTTGAAGAGAGTCTTGTCCATAACTGAATTTTTTAAAGGAAAAACTTATGAATTAGGCTGTTTATGGGGAACTGGTTATGTTGTCAAAAATGTATCAATAAAAATTAAAGTAAAGGAAAAAAAGGAAGTTGCAATAAACTTATATTGATGACATTAGGATGGTAGCATAGAATAGTAGAGAGAGAGACATTCAGAGACACAGAAAGACAGATACACAGAAAGAGAAAGACAGAAAGACAGAGAGACATACAGAAAAACAAAGACAGAGAGAGCCACATAGAGAAACAGACAGACATAGACACAGAAAGACAGAGACAGAACCACAGAGTGAGTTGACTTTGAATAGAGGAAGACCTGGGTTCAAGTTCTACCTCTACATATCAGTCTTGTCAAGTAATTTAACTTAGAACAGACCCTAAGAAGTTTTTACTGACCAGAAGCTGAGCTGCATTGACATTTCTGAAGGAAAGTTCTATTCTGAGAGTTCTCCTTAATAATGAAATCATAAATCTGGAACTTCCCACTCCCATTTTAAAAAATGAAAAAAATGAAAAAGTCAAACATGACATTCATTTGCATACTACTTATTCAGAAGCTGTTGTCATTTGCTATTTGTTTTTAATGTAAATCATAATTCAGTCTTAACAATCTTGATCTTTCATAAGCTTTCCTATTTATCTATCCATGGCAATGTTGTCATTATTAACTAAGTATGGATTAACATCTCATTTATGTCACTTATTTCAGGTAGAGAATAGGACAGCACACCCTTTCCCAATAAAGACTCAACATCAGCCACAAATACATACACACACACACACACACACACACACACACACACACACACACATGAAAAGGAAACCACAGTTTTGTGGTTTGATCTGGATTGAAAAGGAAGCTTTCTGTTGTTAACAGGATTGGACCTTCTCTTTATTTATTTATTTTTTATGAATGCTTTTTATTTGCAAAACATATGTATGGGTAATTCCTAAACATTAACCCTTACAAAGCTTTCTGTTACAAATTTTCCCCCCTACTCCCCACCCCTCCCCTAAATGGCAGGATATCCACTACATGATAATTATGTTAGAATACTTAAGAAATCGAATATATGTATAGTTATTGCCACACATCATTTTTTTTGTGCAGGAGAAATCGTATCTACAAGAAATAATAATCCGATAAAGGAAATACAATGCAAGCAAACTTCAATAGAGAACATGAAAATGTTATGTTGTGGTCCACATTTCACATCCCTCTCTCTGGGTGTATATGGCTTTCTTCACTAAACAATTGGAATTGGTTTGAAACATTTCATTGTTGAAGAGAGTCATGTCCCTTAGAACTGATCCTCATATAGTATTGTTGTTGCCATGTATAATGATCTCCTGGTTCTGCTCATTTCACTGAGCATCAGTTCATGCAAGTCTCTCCAGGCCTCTCTGAAATCATCCTGCTGGTTGTTTCTTATAGAACAATAATATTCCATAACATTCATATACCATAATTTATTCAGCCACTCTCCAATTGATGGGCATCCCTTCAGTTTCCAGTTTCTAGCCACTACAAAAAGAGCTGCCACAAACATTCTTGTACATGTTGGGCCCTTTCCTTCTTTTATGATTTCTTTGGGATATAAGCCCAATAGAAACACTGCTGGGTCAAAGGGTATGCATAGTTTGATAACTTTTGGAGCATAGCTCCAAAATTGCTCTCCAGAATGGTTGGATCCATTCACAGCTCCACCAACAATGCATCAGTGTCCCAGTCTTCCCACATCCCCTCCAACATTCATCGTTATCTTTTCCTGTCATTTTAGCCAAGGATTGGACCTTCTCAATTCATAATGGGCTTTTCCTTCAAAGAAGGAAAGCCTTCACAGTGGCCATCCATCAAGTCTAGAATTGTGCCAAAAAATCTGAATTATTAATTGGGATTTCAATTGTCATGAGATTTAATTATTTTTTAAAATTGGTAATTTAACTGTTCTTCCTTAATTGGTAGAAATAGGAAGAATATGAAAATGCCTAGGACTTTTTCTTTTATTTTTTCTTTATTTCATAAAAACATTTCCCATTAACACATTAAAAATACAATCTTTTTTGAGTCCCAAGTTCTCTCCCTTTCTGAGAAGACAAGCAATATGATTTCAATTATACATATGAGGTCATGCCTAACATATTTCCATATTAACCATGTTTCAAAAGAAAACACAGACAAAAAGAAAGTAAAAAGGTATACGTCAATCTACATTCAGAATTTATCAATTCTCTCTGAAGGTGGATAGCATTTTTTTCATCATGGATCCTTTAGAATTGTCTCAGATCAATCCTCTAAACAGAATGTCTAAGTCTTTCACATTTGATCATCCACTACGATATTTCTCTTAGTGTGTACTATGTTCTCCTAGTTTTGTTCACATCGCTTTGCATGAGTTCGTTTAAGTCTTCCCAGGTTTTCCTGAAATTATCCTGCTTGTCATTTTTATAGCACAACGATATTCCATCACAATCATATATCACAACTTGTTCAGCTACTCTCCAATTGATGGGCATCTTTTCAATTTCCAATTCATTGCTGTCATTTTAAAAAAGCTGCTATAATTATATTTTATAGCTCTTTGGACACAATTCTAAATTGTTCCCCAAAAATGTTTGGACTAGTTCACAATCCTACCAATCATTCATTAGTGTCCTAGTTTTTCCCCACATGTCCTCCAGCATTTGACATTTTCATTTTGTGCCATGTTAACCAATCTGATAGGTGCAAGGTGATATCTCAGAGTTTTTTAAATTTGCATACCTCTAACCATGAGTAACATAGAGCATTTGTCCATGCAATTATTGATTAGAGGCTTCTAGGATGTTCGATGGATAGATTACAGTGTCAGAAGTCAGAAAGACCTGAATTGAAATCTGGCCTTAGCCCTCAAGCTATGTAACCCTGAAAAAGCAACTTAACTCTTATTTGCCTCACTCATTGGAGAAGAAAATGGCAGACCACTCTAGTATCTTTTAGAAAACCTTATATGGAGTCAAAGAATCAGATATGACAGAGCAACTGAACAGCAACAACAAACTAATAGTTTTGCCTTTTCATATTCTTTAGTCATTTATCAACTGTAGAATAAATCTTCTTTTAGAAATTTGGCTTGATTCCCTATATATTTGAAAAGTTGAGGCTTTTATCTGAGGAATTTAGTGCAACTTTCCCTTCCACTTTCTTGTTTTCCTTTAATGTGGTAGCTGCTAAATCTTTGTGATCTTTACTGTGGCCTCATGGAACTTGATTGGTTGCTTTCTGGATGATTGAAAGATTTTCTCTTTGACCTAAGAATTCTGGAATTTGGCTATAATATCTGTGGGAATTTTCATTTTGAGATCTCTTTCTTGCGGTGTTCAGTGGATTTTTCAATTTATACTTTACCCTCAAATTCTAAGATATTGGGAAAGGTTTTCTTGATATATTTTTCTAAATATATAATTCTAGCCTCTTTGATCATAGATTTCAGGTGATCCAATGCTTCTTAAATTCTCTCTCCTTGACTCATTTTCCAGGTCAGTTATTTTTCTAATAAAAAATTTCACATTTTCTTCTATCCATCCTTTTAACTTTGTTTTATTTTCTCAAAGTCCCATGGAGACATTAGCTTCCAATTTGCCCAATTCTAATTTTTATGGAGTTATTTTCTTCAGTGAGCTTTTGTACCTTTTTTATTTGTCCAATTATATTGTTTTTAAGTTTACTTTCTTCAGTGTTTTTTGTGTCTCTTTTACCAAACATTTTTTTTTCTTTTTTCACTCTTTCACCTAATTTTTTGTCCACTACTGTTATTTATTTTGTTTTAAAAAATAGCTTCTAGGAATTCTTGTTGACCTTCTGTTTGATTCACATTTTTCTTTGAGGATCTTCTTACATATGTTTTTATATCATTGTCTTCTTGAATTTGTGTCTTGCCTGTCACTAAAGTAGCTTTTTACAATCATATTCTTTTTTGTTTTTGGTTTTTTTAATAATTTTTTCTAACCTATTTCTTGATTCATACTTCATATTAATGTTGGGCTCTGTTCCTGAAATGGGGCAGGGGAGCTCTATTTTAAGGAGATTTTTTTTGTATTGCTGTTTCAGAGCTAATTCTAGAAGTTTTAAATGCTTCCAAGGTGGCATGATATGGGGAAAGGTATGGTCACTGTACTTCACTCTAGTCCTTAACCAGGAAAGGTCCATGACCCCTTGAAATTGAGATCAATATTCCTCCAGACCTTCCTCCCTTGAGACCAGAAGTGACAAGTACCCTTTCAGGGCTTTCACTCATTTTCAACTAAAAAATGATCCTTTCTACACTTGAACTAAAACCTAGAAATGAATATAGGTAATAAAGTTACCAAATAGAATCTGGTCCTGCATACAGTGCTAGGACAGGGGTCCTCTATAATCTCTTTCTGACCAATTGACAAGCGTTCTTATTATTTTTGGCTTGAGAGTTCCCCAAATTGCTTCTGTTTCTATTACTATCACCTAATCCCACCGCTGGAGTTTCATCTATGTGTGTTCTGGGCCAACCTCCTCTCTTCTATCCCAGATCCCTTTCCAACCGCCTATGTTATAGGACTAGAAGAATGTCTCACTCTGACCTTTTGTTGGCTCTGGCACTCCATAATTGATTTGAGGTACTGTTTTGAAGTTGTTAGGAGGGGAATGATGAGAGTGTAGCTGAGTGCTTTTCCACTCCAACATCTTGACCCCTTCCCCAGAAATCTGACATTCAGAATTTCTACTCTCCTTTTAAGCTCCTTTGTCTCATGTAAGGATGATGGCTTTTACAGGAAGTAGGGAGTAGTCAGAGCTGAAAGTAACTGTTTTCTCCTCTTTCTCCTTTATGTATCCCTTTCTCCTATTTTCTTTCTTTGTCTCTCTTTATCTCTGTATGTCTCTCTCTTCTCAATGTGTTTCTGCTGTCATCTAATTCCAACCCTTTTGCTAGAATGTGTGTATGTCTTTAAGATTGTCATTAAAAACATTAAATACAAATTATAAAACTCATTTTGACAAATTTTGCATGTTTGTATTGAGTTAGAAATTTCCCCCAAAGTCCATAATAAGTTCATACAGTTTTATTACATACCCCTCTCTTCTTCCATGGAGAACTGTTTATTGAGTAAGGTTGATCCTAGAACAGCATTTAATTGATTACCAGTTTTAAAACATCTTGAGACTTATTTAATAAGAAGGGGAATTGCTTGAGAATTAAAGACTCTTTCCTAATTGCTACTATTAATGGAGCCCTTGTGTAACTGTTGGTTCCTAGTCCTAGAATAGGAGGAACTGAATAATGCCAGTCATCTGTGGTCAACCTAGAGCCACATATTCACATCCCATTGAGGGTCTGACTCATAGCTCCATCTTACTGAATTGAATAGGTCAAATGCTGTGAGGATGAGGCAAAAGGAGAGATGTATAAGAGGTCTTAAATGGAACCTCAGCCAGTATAATAAAAGAGAGAGACCTTAGACGTTAGAGTGGTGAATGGGTGGATGAAAAAGCATTTATTAAGAATTTATGTTCCAGACAATTTTCAGATGATGAAATTAAAATCATCTCTAGTCATATGAAAAGTTGCTCCAAATCACTATTGATTAGAGAAATGCAAATTAAGACACTCTGAGGTACCACTACACACCTGTCAGATTGGCGAAAATGACAGGAAAAGATAACGATGAATGTTGGAGGGGATGTGGGAAAGCTGAGACACTAATACATTGTTTGTGGAACAAACAGAATGGATCCAATCATTCTGGAGAGCAATTTGGAGCTATGCTCAAAAAGTTATCAAACTGTGGATACCCTTTGACCCAGCAGTGTTTCTATTGGGCTTATATCCCAAAGAGATCTTAGAGGAGGGAAAGGGACCCACATGTGCAAGAATGTTTGTGGCAGCCCTTTTTGTAGTGGCAAGGAACTGGAAAAAATGGATGCCCATTAATTGGAGAGTGGCTGAATAAATTATGGTATATGAATGTTATGGAATATTATTGCTCTGTAAGAAACAACCAGCAGGACGATTTCAGAGAGGCCTGGAGAGACTTGCATGAACTGATGCTGAGTGAAATGAGCAGAACCAGGAGATCATTATACACGGCAACAACAATATTACATGATGATCAATTCTGATGGACATGGCTTTCTGCAACAAAGAATTGTCTCAAACCAGTTCCAATTGTTCACTGAAGAAAACCATATACACCCAGAGAGAGGGATATGAAATATGGACCACAACATAACATTTTCATGCTCTCTATTGATGTTTGCTTGCATTGTGTATCCTTTCTCTGATTTTCTTTTTTTTTCTTGTAGATAGGATCTTTCTTTTTTATTATTAATTATTAATACTTTTTATTTGCAAAACATATGTATGGGTAATTACTAAAGATTAACCCTTACAAAGCTTTCTGTTACAAATTTTCCCCCCTACTCCCCACCCCTCCTCTAGATAGCAGGATATCCACTACATGATAATTATGTTAGAATGCTTAAGTCGAATATATGTATAGTTATTGCCACATATCATTTTTTTGTTCAGGAGAAATCGTATCTATAAGAGAGAATAATACGATAAATGCAAGCAAACATCAATAGAGAACATGAAAATGTTATGTTATGGTCCACATTTCACATCCCTCACTCTGAGTGTATATGGATTTCTTCACTGCACAATTGTAATTGGTTTGAAGCATTTCATTGTTGAAGAGAGTCATGTCCGTTAGAACTGATCCTCATATAGTACTGTTGTTGCTGTGTACAACGATCTCCTGGTTCTGCTCATCTCACTCAGCATCAGTTCATGCAAGTCTCTCCAGGCCTCTCTGAAATCGTCCTGTTGGTCATTTCTTACAGAGCAATAATATTCCATAACATTCATATGCCATAATTTATTCAGCCACTCTCCAATTGATGGGCATCTACTCCGTTTCCAGTTTCTAGACACCACAAAAAGAGCTGCCAAGATAGGATCTTTCTTGCACAACTTGTTAAGTATTTCAACATTATTAACATGTAGTGGACTTCCTGCCATCTAGGGGAGGGGAGGGGACTGGGGGTAAAATTTGTAATGGAAAGCTTTGTAAAGATCAATGCTGAGGAACTACCCATACATATGTTATACAAATAAAAAGCTTTAATAAAAAAATAAAAATAAAAATTGTTTATTTTGAATATATATATAAAAAAAGAATTTATGTTCCAAATACTTCCAGGGAGAGAAATCAGTAGTGGAGACTCTCAAACAAACAAACAAACAAACAAAACAACAAAATATCCCAATGAGAGAGAAAGTTACACCTATAGGGAAGTAGTTTGATTTGGAAAGTTATAATAGTTGGAGCCATAAGGGAGTACATGGACACACCCTTCCTGGCAGCAATGCCATAGGGATTTAATGTGGGACCATAATAAGGGCTGTTACAAAGCTGCATAGTATCAGAATTGGAAGATTGGTCCTGTGGTTCAAATTGTATTTGTATTCCCTCACAAACCTCTCTAACAAGTGGCCCTTCATCCTCTACTTGAACAGATATGATGAGGGAACCCACCATCTCCCCAAAAGCCTATTATTTTTGAGGGTAATTTGTCATTGTGAGGAAGCCTTTCTTTATATTGAGCCCAAATGTCCCTCTCTGCAATTCCATTCATTGTTCCTAACTCTGTCTTCTAGGACCAAACAGAATAAGTTTGATCTCTATTTCAGATGACAATCCTTTCAACACAAAAACAAAACAGCTATCATGTTCTGCCCTCTATATTCTGCTTTCTGGACTGAACATATGTAGTTATATCAAATAATTCTCATGGGACCTGGTCTTAAATAGCTCATTATCCTACTGCCTCCTGATAATTTCTAATTTCTAGAAGTGTAGTATACTGAATAAAGCTCTAGACTTGGAATCAGAAAGACCTGCCTCAGACACTTTGAATCTATGCTACAATACAAAAATCACTTAACATTTCTAAGACTCAGTTTCTTCATTTGTAAAAGGAGGAAGTTAGACCTATAAAGTATTTTCTAGCTCAAAATCTATTAAATAATGATCAATAACTACACAAATAACCTTTCTAAAATGTGGTACCCCAAATAGAATGGGATATTCCAGATGGAGGCAGATGAAGAGCTATGTGGTAGAAGACAAAGAAATGAAATCACTGCCTAGAAATGGGATGTAGTTTCTGAGCTTACCGATCATAAACAGAAAATCCTGATAGGGTAGGCACTAGGGCACATGTAAAATGATGAATTCCAAGGGGTTTAATCTCAGCAAACCATTTGCCAGAATAGAAATTCAAGCTAGCATCTTTAAAAGATCAGAAGAAAAAATACAGGAAATGATGAAGATCTGACCACATAATTGGGCCAACTTGTTTCCCCCAAACTAGCACCTGCCCAAGACCATCACCCCCTTCTGAAATCCCTCATTCTCCCACTTATAATGGCTCACCTAAGCCAAGGTCTACCATATTTCATCTTGACTCAGTTGGCTCATCAAGCCACGGTATCACACATCTGCCCCTTATTTGTTTCCTTTGTATATTGTGAAAAATAAGGATGAAGCCTCCTGATAGTTGACAGTTATATGTTGTTTCAAGGAATCAGTTCTTGAATTAGGTAGAACCTTAGAAGTGATAAATTAAGCTCCCTTATTATGCAGAAGAGTGAGCTGAGTTCATGAGATGTTAAGTGACTTGATTCTCAAAGCTGTTTCTATGTTAGTCCTCCTAATACTCTTCCTGGTCAAGCAGTGTAGTCATCTAGTTTTACAAATAAGAAAGTTGAGGCTCAGATAAAGCAAAGTATTTTTTTTAAAGAAAAGTATTTTGTTCATGGTCCTTCAGCTAGCAAGTGATGGAGTTAGGATTCAAATGGGATCCCTCTGAATTGTTTCTCCTTGACATGTGTCATCCTTAAATTACCCAATCTTCAGGAAAACGGATGTACAAAAGCAATAGGCATAAAGATCAGTGGTTGAAAGCTAATGCGGTTGTTCCAGTATACGATAACAAACTCTCCTCTGTGGTACAGCCGTACCAGCAAGAATGATTTTGATGTCAGAAGAAAATGCATCAATATAAAACTCAGTTTTGAAAATGGAAGATAAAAAATAAGTTAAAACTGAGAGGCAGGAGAACTTTAACTATTCTGAATTCTGCTGCTCCCTTCAGGTCATGGTATCACTCACCTGATTCTGATTTCTAGCCAAGGAATTTCCTTTCTAAATTCTTATCTGTAAAATGGGACTAATGATATACATAGGATCTCCCTTACAAGCTGGTTGTCACATTCATGGGAGATTATGCAATATAAATGCCAAATATCATTATTTCCTGAATCCCATTTTTGATAGAATTTGAATAGTTGTCTCCTCTTTCCAGCATCCCTCCTTCCCTCTTTCCTAGTTCTTCTTTTCTCTCTTTTCTGATAGTTCTCCTGTTCATCCTGACTTGCCTTCTAGTATTCATTGTAAAAAGACTAAAGCTCTTGGCAAGGAAGATGAGCCAGAGACCATGTTTTATTCATCTTTACATCTCCCTCCAGTGCTTCACACAATTCATTGCACACGGTACACACTTAATAAATGTTTGTTGCATGAATACCTAGAAATCTAACATACGCAACATGGGGCTCAGGGTCCTTAGGCACATCCAATATACAAGTGGAACTCAAGCCTTACCTCCCGTTGCCAATACCCTCAAGCGATGGAGCTTGAGAAAGCCATATTGGCCCCAACCTCCCATTTCATCTGGTTGATTTCAGCAAAATTAGCAATTGTCAATAGAATGGGGAGCCATACAGACACAGCACTCAAAGTGGAGATGGTGCCTCCTGTAACAAAAGCAGAACTATCTATTCGAACTGAAAAGGATGAAAACAGGATGAGATAGAGAAAGGGGTTGTTTGAGAAGAATTTTCATGGTGCCAAACACAAAGATCACATCCATTATACGAAAATGAAATACATTAGACAAGCTTCCAAAAGACTAAGATAAAGTGTCTTATATCAATGGGCACTAGTAAAGTGATATAAGGAACCTCTCCTTCACCATCCCCACCCTTCGTATGTAGTTTGCTCAAATGAAAATATATGAGGCAGAAGCTTCCAAATCAAACTTCAATGACTTCAGGAAAACACTTGTTTGTCATGGTTTTTGCATGTGGATAGCTGTGACCAGGATTTGTGTATATATTGCTAAACCTTATTTATGTATTCCTGCGACTATTAGAATTTAATTTCCAGGGCTTATTTCCAGTCAGAGAGTGACCTTTAAAGTATGGAAACTTGATTCTCAATGAATAAGGATTTTAGCTCAATAGAATGATGGAATAATCATGGTGCAGAAACCAGAAATCTGAATTCCACTGAACAATGGAGGATAATGGAGCATTTATCCTGATGCCTGTGGAGCAACCAACTGAACAGAATGAGTGTTGTCATTGTATGCCATGCATCAGGTACTAGGAGGGGCATTACAGATTTGTTCTTATTCAACTGTTTCCAGTCATATCTGATTCTTCATGACCTCTTTTGGAATCTTCATGGCAAAAATATTGGAATGGTTTGCCATTTCCTTCTCCAACTCATTTTACAGAGAAGGAAACCGGGGCAAACAGGGTTAAGTGACTTGTTCAGGATCATACAAGTTAGTAAATATCTGGGGCTGGATTTGAACTCTGGTCTCACAGTCTTACTGACTCCGAGGCCAGTTCTCTATCCACTGTGTCATCCAGCTACCATATAAATATAAGCAAAGTAACTACAAAGCAATTTGATAGAAACAAACAAGTAACTGGGAAGCATCAGGGAAAATGTTGCAAAGAAGGCACAATTGAGCTCAATGTCAAAGAAAGCTAAGAATAGTTAAATTATTATGTTACAGTGGGAAATACCCATACCCAGCATAGGGCCTGGCCCACTGTAGGCATTTGATAAATGCTTATTAATTAAATAGTTGATTTCATATGGTAATATCTTAAATATCCACCATTATCCAGGGCATATACATGAGCAAAAAATAAAACTTTCACAAGTACAAATAAAGTCAACAAGTAATTTGGATGAAAATATATATATATATATATTTGGGAGGTGAGGTTTAAGTGAATGAGCTATAAACTCAGTGTAGCAAGCCACTGTGACATTATACTGAATTAAGAGAAGTCCAGCTTCCAGGAAAAATATAGCACCCGTAGTCTACCCTGATCAGCCAATATATGCAGCTCCAGGTACAATTCTGAAAGATGCCACATTTGAGAAAGAACAGAGGGAAGCAACAGTTAGATGCCCCAGTACTGGATCTGAAGTCAGGAAGACCCAACTTTAAATCCTACCTCAGATATTTGTTAGCTGTGTGGCCCTGAGCAAGTCACTTAAATTCTCTCAAGCCTCAGTTTCCACATCTGCAAAATGGGCATAATAAAAGCATCTACGTTACAGGGTTGTTGTGAGGGTCAAATGAGGAAATATAATGAAAGTACTGGGCCAAATTTAGATCTCACTGCCTTGTCTAAAAGACAATTATACGAAGATTTAAAGTTTGTCAAATAATCAACATATATTAGCTCTTTTTGAGATTCTCAACAACTCCAAGAATTAGGTTTTATAGGCATTATTATTATCCCTATTTCACAGACTATGAGGCTATGGAGGTTAAGTAGTATAAGCACATAAAATGATCATCAAAGCTTGGAGAGTCTAGGGTCCTGACTTACAAAGCTGTTGTGTTCCAAAAATGTTCTTAAAAGTTGGCCTTTTGGCAATTGGTACACATTTTCCCAAGGGAACGGGCTTGTAAATAGTGATGAGGTCCCCACACTGTACCTCAAAAGTCTAATTAACCATTAATGTTGTGAAAATACAGTCACAATAAAAGAAATATAGAAAACAATACTGTTGTAACACTGATAATTAAACAAAAAAATAGAGAATTAAATAAGAAAGTGCTTTTATTTCTCTCAAATGCTGGTGTTGGAGAAAAAGGAAGCTTAATTAGATGAAGCTGAATTGGAGGAGGGAGGAGAAAAGCTTTTTTAAAAATTCTGAAGACTTTCAAAGCCCTTCCTGGGTCCTTTCCAAGGTTCCAGAAGCTGAATGGCCCTTTATTTCTTTCTAATTTTACTTCAAAAGGCAATACTTTTTTTTTCTCCTTGATTCAAGTTATCCTTTTTCTTATTATTCATGACTAAAGCTGTATGGAGGCTGAAACATGGAAAAGAAAAGAAAAAGAAAAATCAAAGAGGACAGGGAAATAGGAACAATTTTTTCCCCGAAATAACTGGAAAAGACTGGGAAAGATAATATATTCATGTACATGACAAAGAAATTTATGAGACAGATAAAAATGAATTGCAAATAGAAAAAAGTTGATAAGTATGCAATTTCACTAACGAAAAATAAAGTTGTAGGGAAGAAATGAGAAATCACATGATTCTTTGGGTAACCAAAAGGTGGCACCATTGGCCCAAGTCATTCGGGTTCCCATTTTGAGTGGTCTCAAGGTACATGGAGAGAAATTAAGGGGACGTGGAACAAGTTAGTTAAGAAAAGGGGATGTGCACAAGTCAGGTGTCCAAAATTAGTAGAATGTCTCTGAATACAGATTTGGTAATTGAAGGGTTAATTTCTTTAAACACCAGTAACTGCAGTTGACAAATTTGTTGTTAGTTTTTAGCTTCCCACATTAAACCTGTGTATGTAAAATCCCCCATTTTACTGTTAGCTACCCAGATATGCATGTGAGTCACACACAGGTTTTAAGCCCAGATTTAAGAAATGTTTATCTTGGTATCAAGGATTAAAAATGACAAGCTTTGCCGTTCCCTATGTTTACTGTAACATGCTCTTTTCAACTTTTGGTTGGCACTTCAAGCTGAGGAAGGGGGAACATCACAGAAAATGACTTAAATGCTAAATTTCACTTTAGAAAAAGGAAGTGTCAAACAGAAAGGAAGAAAACAACCATCAGGAGATATGTAGATCACGTCTTTACCCCAACACTTGACACTCAAAAGCAACCAAAGGGATTTCCAAACCGCATTTCCAGTCTTCCTGTATTTTCCAGTGCTTTTGTCTGAACTAAAGATTTTATACCAGAAAATGGATGAAAGTTTCTGAATTCTTTGTTATTTTGAATCAAATTGGAAGCTACTTTGTGATTTTACCCCATAAGCTTTTCTTAGATCAATAAAAGATAATAAAAAGGTTATCAAGTAATATTTGAAAGAATGGATGTTCTATATAATGGAATTATCTGACTGTCAGATTTAGTAGAAAACACAGAATTCAAGATCAGAGAAACTTAGATTCAAGGTTTGGCTCTACCATGTACTAGCTAAGTGACCATGGGAAAACCTTTGCCAGTGCTGGTCTTTGATTTTCTCATCTGTAAAATGATGTGGAAAAGGTTGGACAAGATGACATCTAAGATCCCTTTGAATCATAATCATGATCATAAGGTCACTGAGTGAGTTCTGGAAGAACCCCAAAAGCCATTTAATCAAAAGCCTTCATTTTACAGATGAGGAAACTAAGTTCCCAAGAAGACATGTTCAAGGTCATGTACCAGTAAGGATCACAAGCAAGATTTGAATTCTGGTTCTTGACCTTCCAATCAAATCCTCCGTTATAACATACCCTGTTTATAGAAATCATTCTGATATGTCTTAGACTATTTTATTTCCCTGCCCTAAAAAAATAATAGCTTAACCTAATTGTATCTCTTTTTGAAGAGTGACTTTCCCATTGTTTGGGGGTTCCAAATATTAATTGTCCTTTTACTTCAAATTTGATGTAGAAATATAAACAGAATAATAACCACATTCTAACCCATTTTGTACAGTTTGCAAATGTTTTAGGTTCACTCTCATCTGAGCCTCATAACAACCCTATGAGGCAGGTGCTATAAGTATTATGATGCTCAATTTACAGATAAAGAAACTGAGGCTCAGAGTATTTAAGTGATTGACTTGGCTGGCCAAAGCTACCAAGCATTAAAGACAGAGTCTGAACTGAGCTCTTCCTCACTCAGCCTCAATATACCAACCACTAACTCCATTATTAAAAGTTGCCCTTTTTGTCCAGTGTGAGAGGATTGAATGTGTACTGATGCTTTAATAGTTCCTGAAAATATTAACCAGATCTGTGATATTAACTTGTTTGTTTTCACCGCTCTATTTCACTCAAAGATGGAGTCTGATTTTTGAAAAATTTCAGGTTAATTGAAAGTTTGGGTTTGTTAAAGTTTTACCATACAATATAATGGACAAGTGATTTTTAGATTAGTAGCCCAGTCCCTGGAAGGAAATTAGGATCACTTAGAAGGGTAAAAATTTATTAAGGCAAGTAGGTTCTCTTTATTAACATAATGTATTGAATCAGTTAATTAATCTTAGAATGGGTCTAGCTGGTTCCTAAGAGGCAACTAACTCACCTCAAATGATCTGGATTAATAGATGGTTTCTGAGATGTTAACTTGCCCCTCTATTAAATATTGGCAGTCTAAAAATGGTTTTAACAAGAGAGAAATGTTGACTTGGCATGCAAATGGACAGGCAGCTCTATAAGAAATGATCTCACTGCACCTCTTTTAGATCCAATGGTAAACATGGCATATGTATAAGATCCCTCATAGAAATGATCACACTTTAGCTTCACTACCTCCAAAGCATAGCTAAGGTGTCCCCTCCTCCACCAGATTGTTCCACGTTCTCTCCCATCCTCCAATTGGTATTAGCTCTTTAACTTTCTGGAAATTATTTTGTTCTACTTGTACTTACCAGGACAGAGATGGAACAGTGGTGAGATAACAGCAACAATGATGATCACAACTAACAAAATGGCTCAGCATCCCCAAACTATTTTATAAGATGACAAACTATAAGCTACAGCACTGATGTGCATCTTCATTGGTAAGTTTCTATACTGAGAGAACCCAATATCAGCGACATGACAGAAGTATCAAGATTGAGCAAATCATTTAATATCTCAGCTGTAAATTGGGGATAATAACAGTTCCCATCTCACAGGATGGAACTGGGTCAAAAATGAATTCTTATAAATTGTTTTATAAACATTGGTCTTTATGTAAATGTAAGCTATTCCTATGGCCTTTATGATTATATTGGTCTCTAGATGACATCAGTCCCAGACAATATAAGCTCCTTGAGGGTAGGAGCCGACTCATTTTATTTCTCATTTTTGTAATTTTGGAACCAAGTACAATTTCTTGCAGATAATAGCCATTTAGTTCATTTAAAGAAAAAATTGAATTAATTCAGAAGATGAAAGCTGCTATGAAAGTTTGCTTTAAAAGAATAGCAAACTTGGAAAAATCTGAAATCAGAGAGATGAAAAGATCCATAAGTAGTACAATCTCCAGTGACTTGCAACATCTCTTGTCAGCCCCTGGCATCAATCTAAGGAGATGCATCATGGAACAGTCAGCTGGAAAGGACATCTGGCTGTGAGTCCTCCGAATAAGAGCATTATTATTCCCTCACAGTGGAAGATTTTGGCATTGACAGTGATAGTACAGATCATATTCATTTGGGTTGGTTTCTATGTCATTCTCCAGTACCTGTCAACAGCCTCCTGCTGTTCCATGGCAAAGATGCATAGACTCAAGTATACAGAGACATGCTATTCACCTGGGCTTTTTGTTACCTACCCATTTTTGAAGTATATGCAGCTTTTTTTGAAAGCTCAAAGTTTAAATGAGAATTTTTTTGGACAAAACACTTGGTTTCATTGGTATAAGGAGTTTCCAATGAGAAAATAGCTTCTTTTTAGCAATACAGATAGGGTACCTGCTCTGCAATTTACAATATTGGTTGGCATATAAGTTAGTGTGTCTAAAAGATAAGACTTGTACCCAGGTCTTTATTCTTTCTCAGCTCTTTACATATTACACCAACTTTCACTGGCAGTTTTATGAGGACGTTATTAGAAAAGTTTCATGCTAAAGTCAATGAATGGATATAGACAATGAGATGAGAGAAAAAGGAGGGGATCTTAGTCAGTGGGTGACCAGGCTGTTCCAGATGTTTAATGTAAAGCAATTGAGTGAATGAATGAGGGGAGGCAGATGGAAAGACAAATAGACATTACTGATTGGTAGGTCTGCCAATGGAAGAGTCCGTTGAATTACAGAATTCTAGAATAAGAGTCATACTCTATAAGTTTGCTCATTTTCAAGTTCTATGCAGATACCAACTGGGGAATAGGGCTACCTACCTCTGTTTTAGTAGCCTCAACCTGAGGGAGAGGGGAATTTTTTTTATTTGGAATTTTATATTTAGTCAAAAGGACTATCAAATATCAACAAGATAAATTACAATGGCATTGGACTTGGGATCACAACTGCTTCTCTGGCTGCAAGGGACAAAATCAGAAACAGATAGGAGATGCGGTAAAGTTAATTTAGACTCCATGTCAGGAAACAAACAATTAGAGGTATACAAATGGGGAATGGTTTCTGCAACTCCACTTTACTTATCTAACTCATGTACAAGTCAAGACATCCCTCATGCTATTATTGGTCCTCTGAAAATGGAGGAAAAAAACATGATCTTAGACTTGACAGGTCGCCCCTGCTTGGAAGTAGATCTTCATGAAGATATCGGATATTATACTGATGGTCTCTGATATCTCTTTCAACTTTTAAATTTTATGATTGATTTTACATATGAGCAAACTAAGATGTAGAGAGGCTAAGAACAACTAGATGGCATAGTGGATGGAGCACACAGCATGGAATTAGAGACTTGAGTTCAAATCTAGCCTCATATGCTTACTGTTTATATGACCCTGGGTGAGTCACTTAATTGCTATCTCAGTTTCCTCATTTGTGAAATGGGGATAAGAATGACGCCTGCTTTCTAGGATTGTTGTGAGGATAAAATGAGATAATATTCTAAACTGCCTACAAACCTTAAAGTTTTGCTAACTATTAACTATTATTAATGAGCAGCTTTCTAAGAGTTTCATAACCAATGAGCATCTGAAATGAGACATAAACTCATGCTGTCCTCATTCCAAGAGCAGCACTCTATCATCCTTCCTCTCAATGATACAAGGATCTATCCTTCCCCGTGGCTACTCCCTTTTCTCATGAATCTCAGAGTGACCTGGCAGATTATTTTTAAGAGTGCTGTGACTAAAAAAAGGGAGTGTTGTGGCCATTCTGGTGATTAACGTCTGTCTTCAAACCTGGCTAGTCTGGTCCTCAGATAACAGAAATGGAGTCGATTAGAGGATCTGCATTTGAAGCTATTTCAGTTTTGTAAGACCTGTCAGAGTTCACAGTCTACTACACAGCATTCAAGAACCCAGGATCACCAAGTCAATTCAAAAAGCACTTATCAAGTACCAACTATATGTCAGACCCTGTATTAAATTAACTATAACATCATGATAAGAATTTAGACAGTGACAGTGTTGGGTCAGTATATTATTACATCAGTGATCATCATACAGAGGATGATCAGAAAAGAGCATATGGCATATTCTGAATCACTGTATTTTCAAGACTGTGGGACCTTGTAAATATGGAAGTCAGGAAACCTAACCGTGCCCTCCTCTGGGTATGGCCGGGCCAATGAGATGTGGTCCAGTGTCCTCCCTACCAGGGAAATTATCTGACAAGAAAGCCTAATGTTTCCTTCTCTCACCAACCTTATGCTACTGGTTCTTTGGTAAAGCAGCATGGGAGACACGGACCTGAACAAAGGGAATCTCTGAAAAAGGTCAGAATGGTTACCTATACAATAAGACCCTCTTATGCAAGAAACATTAAATTACTAAACATGCATGTATGCATGCATATGTTGTAGGACAGCTAGATGGCTCAGTGGATAGAGTGCTAGGCCTAGAGTTAAAAAGACCTGATTGCAAAACTCAGATGTTGACTAGCTGTGTGACCCTAGGCAAGCTATTTTATTTCTGTGTGCCTTAAATCTCTGGAGAAGGAAACAGCAAACTACTCCATGGACCATATTTTCAGATATAACTATACTACTGAACAATATATATGAGGAGAGAGGGAAGGAAGAAGGGAAGGAAGGAGAGAGGGAGGGAGGGAGACAGATGAAAAGACAGACAGACACAGAAAGACAATAACAGACACAGAGACAGGAACATAAAGAGAGGAAAGGAGAGAAGAAAGGAAGGATGGAAAGAGAAAGGGGAGACTAAGGAATAAAAGGAAGGAAAGAAGGGAGGGAGGGAGAAAGGAAGGAAGGAAGGAAGGAAGAAAGAAAGAAAGGAAGGAAGGAAAGAATGGAGGAACTGAGAGAGGGAGGGAGGAAAGAGAAAGAAGGAAGAAGGGAAAGAAGGAAGAAGAGAAGGAAGGACTGAGGGAAGGAAGAAAAGAAGGAAGGAAGGAGGGAGAGAAGGAGGGAGAAAGAAAGAATGAATTAAAGAGAGGAAGGAAGGAAGAAAAGGGAAAGGAAAAGGAAAGAAAAGAAAATATGTATATCTTATTATAGAGTTGAGAAAATAAAGAGGTCAAAAGAAAAGCTTAAAAGTCAAGATTAACTCATTTGCCACAAATTAGGATTTTTTTTTAAATTTTCATACTCTCAATGTTTTTCTCTTTAAAAAGCAAAACAAAATCATCCAGTTTCCTGTAGTTTTCACATATAAGCTGCTAAGTATAAAAAAGTGACAAAGGATTTGGTCACAGACTCTAAGACCGTGGGGAACTCTTGGGCAAAACCCAAGAAGAGATGCAATTTAAGGTTTTTCAAATAGTTCCTGTCACGGCTTTCCTTTTTCTCTGTAGTATTCTTTGGGCTCTGACACCTTCGGGAGATCAAGCCTTTCATAGCCCTGTTTAAAAAAAAGTCCTTACCCAGTCACATATACTTTTCAGATCTCTCATTCATTCTCTTTTCCACAAAGGTTCTTTTTTTTTGCTTTGAAAATAAACCGTTTCCAACCAAAATCACAGCTGAACCACATGATAGAGCTTCATGCCTTATTATCATCAAAAACTATTTCTGAACACCTACTGTGTGTATAGCGCTGTTCTAGGTCTTACAATTGTTCAGCTCCTCCAGCAACTCAAGCAGACATCTCCTTAACAATTCACTCTGCCTGGTAGTGCAGAGACTAACTGCTACCATCAAAGTCCAGAGGTGAAGTTAATTAAGAGTTCCTATGCTGTACTGTGTGACATCCCTTTCTCTGTGTCTCTCCAAAAGGCTCAGTCTCTGGGTCCCTCATTTCCTCTGGCATCCCTCCCTCTCATTTTCCATGTCTCTCTTTGTCTGTTTCTGTGTCTTCCTTTCCACCTGTCTGTGACTCAGGCCCAGAGATATCAGTTTATTCTGCCAATGGGATGTTCTTGCTTCCTCTTCAGTGAGACTAACTTTTACACTGAGCATCTGGAGATTTTGGAGGGTTTTATTGGGGGGTTGCTTTTTTATCCTGTGATAGTCAACATGAGGCTGAGAGCTAGAAGGCAAATTAAAGATCAAATGAGCTCATCCTCTAGGTCTAGAGGTCACAGAGGTAGGAATTGAGAAAGAGAGAGACAGACAGAGACAGAGACAGAGAGAGAGAGAAGGAAAGAGATGGAGAAAGAGACAGAGAGAGATGGAGAAAGAGACAGAGAGA
>JAJPUD010001606.1:113444-134273 GCA_023553655.1 Myrmecobius fasciatus
AGTGGAACTAATGAATATTTAAGAAAATATCAATTAGATACATTATGAGATCAAGAAGTAAAATATCTAAATCATCACATCTTAGAAAAAAATTGAAGAAATTGAAACTATTAGTGAACTCCAAAAGAAAATATTTCCAGGGTCAGATGGGTTCACAAGTGAACTTTATCAAACATTTAAAGAATAATTAATTATAATACTATAAAAAACAATATGGAAAAATAGGTGGAGTCCTACCAAACTCCTTTTATGGCCCCAATATAATGCTGATACCTAAACCAGAAAGAGCTAAATTGTGAAGCAGAGAATGAAAATTATAGAGCAATTTCCCTAAGGATATCAATGCATAAATTTTGAACAAAATAATAACAAAGTGATTATGACAATATATCACAAGGATTATACACCATGACCAAGTGGGATTTATACCAGAAATGCAGTGTTCATTCAATATTAGGAAAACCATCAACATAATTGACCATATCAATAACAAAACCAACAAAAATCTTATGATTATCTCAATAGATGCTGAAAAAGCTTTTGACAAAATATAGCACCCAGTGCTCCTTAAAAAACCTAGAGAACGTAGGGGGGGAAAGGGAATATCCCTTTAAGTGACATCTAAAAATCTATCTAAATTTTAAACTCTATCTAAAATCACCAGCAATCATTATCTGTACTGGGGATAAGCTAGAAGCATTCACAAAACAGATCAAGGCTGAAACAGGGATACCCACTATGATCGTCATTATTCAATATAGCATTAGGAATATTAGCTATAGCTCTTATAGAAAAACAAAATTGAAAGAATGAAAATTTGCAAGGAGTAAACAACACTATCATTCTTTGCAAATTATATTATGGTATACTTAAATAACCCTAGAGAATCAACAGAAAATCTACTTGAAATATCTAAGAATTAAACAAGATTGTACGGTACAAAATAAACCTACATAAATCATTCTTTATATGATCAACAAAGACTAACAGCAAGAGATAGCAAGAAAAGTTCCATTTAAAATAACTGTGAACAATATAAAATAGCTGGAAGTCTACCTGCCAAGATATACCCAAGAACTATATGAACACAATTATAAAATATGTTTCATACAAATAAAGTTACATCTAAACAACTAAAGAAAATCAATTGCTCATGAATAGGCTGAGCCAATAAAAACAAAAATGATAATTCTACCTAAGTTAATTTACTTATTTGGTATCATATCAATCAAACCATCAAAAATTATTTTATGGAGCTAGAAAATGTAATAACAAAATTCACCTGGAGGAACAAAAGTAAGAGTAGCAAGGTAATTAATGAAAAGAAAATTACAAAGGAAGGTAGCTTAGCCATGCCAGAGCACCAACTTTATCATAAAGCAGGAATCATCAAAACTATCTAGTACTGGTTAAGAAAGAGAGTGGTGGATCTGTGGGATAGACTTGTTATACAAGACACAGTAGTAAATGACCATAGTAACCTACTGTTTGATAAACCCCCGAATCCCAGCGTTTGGCATAACTTACTATTTGACAAAAATTAGTAGGAAAACTGGAAAACAATAGGGCACAAAATAACCAAAATCTCATCTCTTGAGTTCAAAATGAGAGCATAATTTAGATATAAAGGGTGACACAATAAGCAAACTAGAAGAGCAAGAAATAATCTACCTGCCAGTTCTAAGGGGAAGGGAGGAAATCATGACCAAACAAGAGATAGAGAGCATTATAAAATATAAAATAGATAATTTCAATTATATTAAATTAAAATGCCTTTGTAAAAATGAAACAAAGATTAAAAGGAAAGCAGAAAGCTGGGAAGCAATCTTTACAGAAAGTATCTGTGATAAAGGCCTTTTTTCTCAAATATATAGAGAACTGAGGCAAATTTTTAAGAATACACGTCATTCCCCAATGGATAAATGGTCAAAGAATAAGAATAGGTAGTGTGTAGATGAAGAAATCAATGCTATCTACAAGCATATGAAAAAGTGCTCCAAATCTAGATTTTGATAGGGAAATGCAAATTAAAATATCTCTGAGATATCACCTCACACTTATCAGATTGGTTAACATGACAAAAAGAAAAATGATAAATATGGACAGGAAATTTGGGACACTAATGCATTGTTGGAGGAGTTATGAACTGATCCAACCTTTCTGGAAAACAATCTGAAACTATGCCCAAAGGGCTAACCAAATGTGCATACTCTTTGACCCAGTAATACCACTTCTGGGTCTGTATCCCAAAGAGATCATAAAAAGGGGGGGAAGATATACATGTACAAAATATAGCAACCTTTTTTGTGGTAGAACAATATTGGAAACTGAGGTGATGCCCCTCAGTTGAAAAACGGCCAGTGTATATAATGGAATAACTACAGTGCAAAAAGAAATGATGAACAGGCAGAATCAGAAAAAGTTGAAAAGATCTGTACCAACTGGTACAAAGTGAAATGAGTAGAACCAGGAAAACATTGTACACATTATCCACAATATTGTGTGATCACCATTTAGAATGGCTCTCAGCTCTTCTCAGTAACACAGTGATCCAAAATAAAGTACAAAGGACTCAGGAAGAAAAATGATGTTCACATCCAGATAAAGAACTGGTAAATTCTGAATGCAGATCAAAGTATTATTTTTTGTGGGTTTTTTTTCCCTTTTGATCTGTTTCTTCTTTCACAATTGTGGCTAATATGGAAATATGTTCTATATGATAGCAATTGCATTACCTATATCCAATTGCCTACCATTTTAGGAAGAGGGAAAGCATGGGAGAGAGAGAAAAAAATTGTAATTCAAAACCTTGTAAAAATGAATGCTAACAAATATTTTAACATAATTAACATGTATTAGACTTCCTGCCATCTAGGGGAGGGAGTGGGGGTAGAAGGGAAAAATTTGTAACAGAAAGCTTTGCAAGGATCAATGTTGAAAAATTACCTATGCATACGTTTTGCAAATAAAAAAGCTTTAATTAAAAATAACAATTATCTTGGCATGTAGCTGGAGAAAAAAATACTATTTAAAAAAATAAAGATTGCTCTTTTCACTTGTATTTGTATTCCTGGCACTTATTACAATGCCTGACCCATAGTAGGTATATGATAAAAGCACCAAAGAATAAAATAAAGTATGGCAAGAAGATTAATTAATTAAATAAGAACCGATATGTAGATGATGTAAGTCTTTTTAAAATCCTTTCTACAGATGAGTAGATAGACACAAAGTGAAATAACTAGCCCAAGGTCACACAACTAATCTGTCTCCAAACTCAAATTCACACAACCAGCACTAATGTCCAAATTTCTCAGATATTTAAATTGACTTTAAGTGTTCAAGTGACATAATCTCTCAAAAAATCTAGGAATTTCAAATATAAGCTGAGTCTTGGTAAAAGTGGAAGATGGGGGAGAGACTGGGATGCCAACCTTTTAAAATCTTATTTAATTATTTAAAATATCAGGGTAAAGGATACAGCTCTTGTGACAGTCAAGATTAAATATAGTTATTATTGTTATTGTTGAATATTTATTTTTATAAGAAATATCTTGCACATGGGAATTCCTGCAGATGTCTATGAAGTAGTAGAAATATAGACCTCTTCATCTCCTAGTTTCTATTAAGCCAATCACTTTTGTTCCCATTTTCCCTGTTTATATACATTCACAATGGCCCCCTTCTTCTATCCTGATTTTGTAGCTTAAATCCTCATAGTCCACTATGCAAAAGGCAGTGCATACTCAGGAAGCACTTGAAAGAAGACTCTTGGGGAGCTTTTGAAATAAATTTAATATCTATTTCTTTTAGAGGAAAATTGCAATAAACTACAAAGTATCCCATTTGGGGTTTTCCTATCAGTCTTCAGCACTTACAGAATCATACCTTTATCCTCTAGGAATTTTCTCCTGTAGCCAGGAACACCTATAAATGTCAAATGAGGACCCGGTCCTTACTCACGCTTCCCTGTTTGGCAAATGGTAGCAAAAGGACCTCTCAATCAAGCTGCTGAGAAACTCATTTCACAAGTAAGTGAACACAAGAGGAAAGGTTCCCACTAGCCTCTTTGGGGTAGCTCTGCTGAACCAGGGAAGATCTGGCTTTCTATCACTGGGAAGCAACCACAAAGAAGGGTATGGAACATGACTGAGCTCTGCAACAAGCTGTGTACTGCAACAACCCTTAATTAAAAATGACTTAAGGGTAATAAAAACTACTGGCTCCACTATCATTTTAATTTCAGCTTAAAAGAGAAGGAAAAACCCTGCAGACAGTAAGCCATTTAAATTTGGCTCCATTGTGAAATCTCCTCCAAGATCATCAGATTTGTGCTAGATCTAGCCTATGTGCAGGTTGGGGTTTGAGGTCAGACCAGAACATCAATTAGAAATTTGTGAGGGGATAGCTAGATGGCACGATGGATAGAACAGCAGCCCTGGAGTCACTTACTTAGCTGCATGACCTTGGGAAAAAAATTAAAAAAAAACTAAAAATATCAAAAAGAAATATACTAGCTTGCTGTAAGGTGGAGGGTAATCACCATTCATAGGTTGACTTTCAAGTTGAAAGGGAGGAGATATTAGGGATCAAATCCAAGTATGGGATTTCCTGATTTTTTAAAAATATGTTCATAATTGTAGTTCCATATAATTGGTTTCCTTTGTAATTCTATGTATTTCTTTCTATGCATTTAAAATCATTATTCTAAGAAGGAGTCTATCAGTTTCATTAAATTGCCAAAGAGGTACATGACATGAAAAAGGAGTGTATAGATTGTTGTGAGTATCAAATGACATAATCACTATAAAGCATGTATCATAGAGTCTGGTACACAGTAAACACTGTATAAGTGTTAGCTATGATAATGATGACATGAAGATGAAGATGATGATGATAAAAGGGAATTAAAACGTTAGCAACCTAAGGTTCTATAATTGCTAGCATTTACCCAAGCAATATGAGATTTATCCATGTCTGAAAGGGTATAGAGTTTGTCCTTGGCAATCTTTCACTCTCACTTCAAGCCACTCATCTTATGAATGAATTGAAAAGCAAGAAGTTTTTTGCATTTTGGGAGATCTGTCAAAGTACACACACATAACGACAAAGCCTCTTCCTAAATTAGTAGAATGACTCTGGCTGCCCCTGCTGTGCTTGCTGAAATTCCTGTTGCAGTAATATTCCAATACTACCATAATGATGTGACATCTTGCACTTGGGAGAAATATAGGGATTAGATTCTCAACAATTTTAATTAGTCAAGAGTTATAAAGCCATGATCATACTATGATAGAAGGAAGACTCCTTGGAGATCCAATCTAGTTTCTTGGGTTTTTTATAGATGATGCCAGTGAGACAGGCCCAAACAAGTAAAAAGACTTAAATCAAACTGTTCCTGGGTGACAGAAAAATGGCACACACCAATCTTCCAAGAACCAACCTGCTCGTAATTCTATGTATTTCTTTCTATGCATTTAAAATCATTACTCTAAGAAGGAGTCTATCAGTTTCATTAAATTGGAAGCATCATATCATACCCAACTATTTCTTCTTGGCTTAGTACAGCATTGTATATGAGATACTTAGTTAACAAGTGTTTGTTGGATTTCATTTATTTAATTATATTTCAGCTAATTTCAGCACTTTGTGATAGTTACTATATTGGATAAAATGTTATGAGGGAGATCAAAAATCTCTGGAGCTTCCTGGCTGGAAAGGTGGTGAATAATAGTGTAATCCAGCATGGAAATGGCTAATTAAAAATTTATAGACTCAACAGAAAATATCCTTAACTGATACATGTTCTTATGTACATATTTATGCACACTTATATGCATATACATTGCAATACAATTATCTCTTCCCCATCACAGGGGTTAGGGGGATGTTACTTCCAGGATTTAGAAAATCCATGTCAAAATGTTGGACCTCCTTTTGTACCAGAGAAGAAGTCTAAATTATCATGGCATTAAAAGATAAAATGTGTGGATGTTATATAATACTATACATATATTTTATGCATTTCTGAATTTCTAAATTTTTTTCTGTCATCTTCTGGTTTTCACATGTCATCTGTGGCTTTTGCAAAATTCCCTCAAAATTCACATTTACTTCTTTATTCTAATTTAGAGTAAATCAAAACCATAATAGGAAAAGTCAGGATATAGAAGGGATAGTTGCAAAAATTATTTGTATATATGATTGTCTTATATTACACGGATTACAAACATTTCCTTCCCTACCATAAGATAGTGCTGGAAAGAGTATGTAACTTCCTTTCTCCCATTTTTCCTGAGTTTTAGGGGAAGTAAGCCTGAATAATTTCGATAATAACTACCTAGGAAAATATAGTATGAAACAATTGTGGAAAGAAAAGAATATAGTACTGGTCAGATGCTTTTAAGTCCCCAGGCAATGCTTTTGCAGGTGTTAAGGGCATTTTCCAGACACTGGGAGGGGAGAAAAGGAGGAGAGAAATAAAGACAAAGAGACAGAGAGAAATAGACAGCCAGAGAGCCAGAGAGAGAGAGAGAGAGAGAGAGAGAGAGAGAGAGAGAGAGAGAGAGAGAGAAAATATGAAGTACCACTAGCCAACATGGACTTAGGGAGAGTCAGGTCAACAAGTCAACAAGCATTTATTAAGTATATTTTTATATATGCATATAGATACACACATATCATATGTATATATATACACGCGCACACACACACACACACACACACACACACATATATATGTATATCTCACATGCTGAATTCTGGGGATGCAAATCAAGGCAAAAAAATAGTCCCTGTTTTAAAGGAGTTCATGATATGTACAAACAAGATATGCATAGGATATACAATGTTGATAATCTTAGGGAGAGACACTAAGGGTCATGATTGAGAAAAGCATTTTTGTTTGTCTTATTTTTGGAGGAGGTAAGGCAAATTTAACTGAAGAAAGTCAGGAAATCCAAGAGGTAGAGATAATGAAGGAGAGATTTTTAAGCATCAGAATTAGCCTGCAGAAATGTTCAGAGTGGGAAGATTGGATATCATATGCAAGAAAAAGCAAGCAGGTCAGTCAGAGATTTTCAAAGGATGTGAAAGGGCAGAAGGTATAGGACTGGTCATGTCACAAGGAGCCAGGTCATGGAGGACTATACAATGGATTTTATATATGATCCTGCATTTAATTGGGAAGCACTTAAGTTTATTGAATAGGAGGCATACTATGGACAAACCTTGTTTTCAGGAGATCAATTTGTCAGCCGAGTGGAGGATGGAATGCATTGGGGAGAAGTGAGGCAGGGAAACCAGCCAGCAGAGAATTGCAAAAACCTGGGCACCGTGAGCCTTTGCTAGAGTGATGGCAATGGCAGAGAAGAAAGGGAGCACATACAAAAGATGTCATTAAAAATATGATTTGGCAGCTGGTTGGATACAGGGGGTTAGAGAAAAAGAGGAATCAAGGATAAAACCTCAATGAAGAACCTGGGTATTATTTCACTAAAAAAGAATAAAAAAGATAAAAAAGCAGCTATTTTCTCTGGCCCTCTTACACTTTTTGAGTAAGAATTAGGAAAGCTAGAGGTGCTTCTTTGTATGAGAGAAGATTCTAGAAATAGGGTTTGTAGAGCCATGTTTTAGATTTGTGAGGTCGACCAGATAGGAAATTCAGAGATTAAGAAAGGGTTCCCTAAAAAGGGGATTGATCTCCATTTTCTGGGATCTCACTAGAATTGCAGGACTAAAGGTTGGCAGAAGAATACCAAGATGGAAAAATAATCTTAAAAAGGAGAATTACCCAGTGAAATCTTCATAAATTATCAGAGCCATGTTTGGCAGACAGAATATTGGGGGAAACATTCATGTGGAAGAAAAACTTTTTTATACTACCACTGAAGCTCTCAAGAGAAGAATAAATGTGCAGGTCCTATGGTTCCCTACAATGAAGATTATATACTTGTGATTACCATGATTTAGTAGAGACTTCTATGAGTCTATTTGTTTTCTTTAAGCTATAAATAAATCTTTTCCTGTTTTGAGCCTTGTGAACCTGTGTGCTTGTAAGATGAGATACCCCTGTCATAAGAGAGAAAGGGGAATGTTATACATTGAAGTTTCTAGAATTTTCCTGATGATCCAGGTTGGAGAAGCAAAAGAGAGAAGTGGGAAGCCTTCAGGTATAGAGCCAGGCTCTTCTTGTCCAGAAGGAATTCCTAATAAAGGGAACAAATATACATGTATATAGGCTAGGAGGAGAGGAAATAGACAGATACAGACTCAGATAATCAGAGACAGAGGAACAAAAAAAGAAACAAGAAGAAACAGAGATAGAGATAGAAAGAGGCAGAGAAGATGTAAGGACAGTAGCTCGGTAAAGTAGACAGAGAACTATCATTGGAATCAGGAATATTTGGACTGCCTTCAAGCCCCATTCATTGGCTGTGTGTCCCAGGATCCCTCTCTAAACTATAAGTCACACAATAGCTCTTATCTGTTTTGGTATTTTCCTCCATGGGAGTTCTCTAGGCCAGTGAAATCAGAAGTCCAGACAAATACACATACACTCACAAGCATACACATATATAATATATATAATATATATGTATATATATGCATGTGTATATACATATCTAAATATATATATATATACAACTTTAAACATAAATATTTATGATTTTTTTTCTATAAATGCCAGGGTGCTTGAGATGCATGCTTAAATATTTTCTGTTGAACTGAGCTGAGCACAAGGCTGAAATTGTTTAAAAGTCTAGCTATACTTTACTGATAACTAAATTACAGAACTCTACTTGTAATAAATTCAAACCAAAATGTTAGATGATGTACCTGTAGGTTAAATGAGAAGCCCATTTAGAATTGCAGTTTGCAAGTCACTGATAAAGCTTGTCTTTCTGTGGAATTGACTTATGTACTCTAGGAGCATAGAAATCAAGACTCTGTAATAAACAAAAGGGGAATGAATCACTGTTTGAAAAAGCCATCATATTAGCATCAGAAGTCTGTTTTTTCAGTTCTCAATAATGTGTAAAGCAAACCTTTCTCTTTCTATGGTAGCAAGTCTTGCATACCCTTAATGTCTGGATTCAGAGTCAAAATACTGCTGTTCTAATTTTGGTTGACCTTGGCCTGACATCAGCACTCTGACCCTCAGCATCCTCACCTATAAAATGGGAATCATAATATCTAGATTACCTCCATAAGTTTGTTGTGCAGATTGAATGCTATGGCATATCCAATAGGTTCTATTATCTTGAAAATGCTGTACATTTGTATATTGGAAAATAACCATATTTTCCCACATTTTTGTCTTCTTTTCAACCTGAAGCACCCTGACCAGATTTAAAAACACAATATTCTCTCTTGAGATACAAATTACACGTTTGGAGACTTTGGTGATTCTGCAATCTTACCAATGTGGGCAATGTGAGACTAACGGCAGCCCATCTCCGCCTTCTCATCTCTCTGCCATTCTGGTCTATAGCCTCCTATAAATGGTCCACAGGGGATCCAGATGGAGGATTTCATAGAGCTCAGAGGTATGAAACATAAGGCTCATAAGCTACATGTAGTCCACACCATTCCCAATTGCAGCCTGAGCCAAACTAAAGTATAGTTGGGAAATATTTAACAAAATAATTTAAGTTAATGTTACATTTTAAAACTAAGTGAATAGGGGACCAAAGGGATCCATGCATGTGGCTTAGTATTCCCCATTTTTATTTGAATTTGATCACTGGACACTGTATGAAGACCAGAAGAATACACAGCCACCCATCAGTTAATCCCTATTTTGTTTCGATAACCTTTTCTCTTTTAGATATTCACTTACTTGATAGCTTCTTTGATGGAGCTTCTCGTGCATAAGTCTTTGAGGGTAACACAGTTTGGCTTATTTGTGCCCACTGTGAATGGCGTCTCCCTCACCTGTAAATTTTCTGAGCCTGGAGTAATATTCTGCAGATACCCAAGATGTGAATGTGCATCCCATTCAGAAGACAAAGTGCTCACAGTGACCTAAAACTGTGCCCACATGGCAGGGCCTTGGCTAGGACTCAGGGAAGGCAGGCTGGGCTGGGGAAGTGAGTAATAAATGAAAAACCCAGAGGTTCAGACTGCTCTTGAACTGCCTGGTTGGGTGACTTTGAACAGCAAACCTTCAGCTAAATCTTCCTTCTCTTTAAAATCAAGAGTTTGGACTTGCCAAACCTCCAAGACCCCTTCCAATGCTAACATTTAATATAATGGGCACGCATTTCACAGCTACAGGGCTTTCCAGGGTTCAAAACTGTTCCAAATACATAGCATTACAAGGATCATCACAGAGCCCTACAAGGTAAGCAGGAAAGACTTTTTATTCCGTTTTAAGATTAAGAAAGTAAAATTAGTGGCACTTACTTATTAAATACTTTTGAATTTTGAGAGAAATTCACTGATTATAATGGCTTTTTTCTATAGATTTCAAACTTGAAGAGATTTCAATGGTCATCTCTCCATCCCCCTCATTTTACTGGTGAGGAAGCTGAGTCCCCAGGGAGAGAAGGTCACCTCTTGCCATCCAGTCAAACTGACCAACTCACTCTTCATTACACATTGCATGTCCTATCTCTGTCTCCCCACCCCAGAAGGCTCTCCCTCTTCACTTATCCTCTGTCCCTTAGAAGCCCTTCTTTCCTTCCTTCAAGAGTTGGCTCTGATACCACCTTCTGCAGAAGACCTTCAGAATAGTGTCTTCCATTTCCTCCGATAGATATTTTACATGTGTATATATGTATATGTATATATGTATACATATATGTGCATACACAAAAACATACACATACCTATGTGGATAAACACATGTGTGCATATATGTGTATATGCATATAAAACATATGTATATAAACATACATACACATATAAAACACACATACATATATGTATAGATGTATATATACATATATATATATATATATATGTATGTATGTATGTCTTTTCCATTACAATATGGGTCCTTGAGGGCAGGTTCTATGTTTGCTGTTTTAGAGGTAGCTAGGTGGCCCCACCAACAGACCTAGAATTAGGCAAATATGAGTTCCAATCCAGCTTGAGACACTCACCAGTTGGATGACCCTGAGCAAACCACTTAATCTGTGGTTGTTTCAATTTCCTCATCTATGAAATGGGGATAACTGTACCTTATCTCCTAGGGTGATAAAAAGATACCAATTATAAAGCACTTACCTCTTTAGGTGGCACATAGTAAGCTCTTCTATAAAATGCTAGTATTTCTTTTTAAATGTCCAGATATCCCCAAGACAGTGACTAGCTCAGAGTAAATACTTAGTAAGTACTTAATGATGAGCCAGTGACTCAACCACACCATTGTGACTCTGCTTCCATAATCCTAAAGTGAAATGTGTGTGGGGGTGGGGTGTATGGAGGAGATATGTGTGTGTACCCATCTGTCTGTGTGTCTGTATCTATATCTGTGTGCTTGTGTGGTCGTGTGTGTGTGTGTGTGTGTGCATTTGTGGATATGGATGTGTATATGTGTTTGTGGGAATATGCATGTTTCTGTGTGTGTGTGTGTTTATGGATATGAGCATGTATATACAAGTGTGTGTCTACATGTGTGTGTACACTCACACAGTTGGATTTGTCAGTTGGCATGTCACTCAATGCTTTCGGTGGAGTATGTGGTTCTCCTTTCCCCACTGACATTTGGCTCTCCTCACAGTGAACAGAAAAGGTTTCGAATGATAAGTGCATTTGTATGTAGCCAAGTTGAACATGAATTTCAGCATCTTTTGTGGGTGATTCTAGTTTTATGCTAAATTTACTGTCGGTCAGTAAAAAAAGCCTTACTTACCACAACCTACAGCCACAGCCCACATTTGTGTGCCTTCACTTAAAAAACAGAAGAAACTTTTTAATGGAGAGGGGAGGAGGGAGCATTAGCTGTAAATTACATGACTAATTTTTTTGGCATTTCTATAGGGAAGTGTAAACCCAGGACATATGGAACCTATAAGATGTCTGAGAATATAGATCAACCCTCATGTTTTATGGGTGTGGTTATCAAGCAACTTTTTTTTTTCTTTCAGAGATATCTATTAAGAAATAAAGGGAAATGAAGGGAAAATTCTGAAAAGTTGTAACATGATACAAGAGAGGGGAAAGGAAGGTAGTTCCATGTGCTGATCTCAGGCCAGTTCTGTAAGAAGAACCTTAAATAAAACAGGAACAGGCTTTTGCTATTCTCCTGAAGTCTTGCAACCAATCCAACAAACATTTATGAAACTCCTCTTCTACATGCTTAGCGTTGGATCCTAGATCTATAACAAGGAGGAAGCTCAAAGGTCACCTGGTCTGCACTCAATATGCAGATAAGGAAAGTGAGGTGTGATGGGCTCAAATGACACAGGGAGTCAGTGTCAGAGGCAGAATTTGAATACAGGTCAAATGCAGATTCCATACTTTCTCCCCTCCAACATTCTGCCCCGAATGCAAGAGAAGAGAGGCTTCAAGATATAGAAACAATATGGGAAGCTTCCACTCTAATAGAAAGTTGACCCACTGTTTGCCAACAACAAGACTGTGACCGATGTTTCTGTGCTTTGGCCAAGACTTCCACTGGAGAAATGCATTAGAATTCAATCTACAGACTATGCATAGGGCTATGTGTATATTGGAAAGAATATTAGACTGAAAGTCAAGACCCAGCTTTTAATCCTGCTTCTGCCAGTAGATAGCTTTGTGGCCTAGGACGTGAGCCTCAGATTTCCAACTAACTGACGAAGATCCTGGCTCACTTTTAGGTCTCAGTTTGTTTGGCTTTATGGTCAACGCTCATCTCATTTAATCACGACCATTAGTACCATTCTTCAGTATAAATCTTTGAAGGTAGATAGTGCATGTTGCCTTTCCCAATAGAACAAGGATTGTGTCTTTTTTCTTTGTTTCTCTGTATATTCCCAATGCTTCACACAGATATAAAGCAGAGACTTAATATACAGTTACTGGTTTAATAATTATACACAGCTTTAAAATAATATTAAATTTGACCTCAGACATTTATTAACTAGTCAAATCATCTAATCATTGCCTGTCTCAGTTTCTTTAACTGTAAAATGAGAATATAATAACACCTAACACCTGTTGTGTGGATTTAATGAAAATATATCTATTACATATATATTTATCAATATGTGTAAATATATATTATTTAAGAATTATTTTAACATAATTATTAAATTGGGTAATATAGACAGTACATATTTATCTATCTATATCCATATATGTATGTATATATAGATATATTGCTTAGTATACTGCCTGGCACTAAAAGAAAAAAACCTTTGTTTTTTTCCTTCTTTTTTTCTAGCCCTAAATCAACGATTTTATGATCCAATAAAGCTCTAAATATGCAATCTCATGTTTATCCAGGAGAAAAGAAAACTGGGAAAAGGCAAATGATAGCTGTTCTCAATATCTAATGGGTTTGGGGGAGGAAGAGCAAAGAGCCTTCATCTGCTTGATCTCAAGAATGAGGAGCAATGGAAAGAGGTATTGGAGAAGTAAATTTAGGTCCCATAGAAGGGAAAAATCTAAATAATTGCAGCTTTTCCAAAGTAGAATGGGCTGCCTTGGGAGAGTTTATTGTTCTGCTTGGGGGCTTTCAGACAAAATCTAGATGCATATTTGCCAAGGATGTCATGTAGAGAATTTAAAAAAGGTATGGGTTGGACTAGCGGCTAGCACAGTGTGTAGCATACGAGAAGTGATGAATAAAGGTTTGTTTATTGATTGACTTATTGATTGCACTAAATGATCTCTGAAATTCTTTCTATCTGAGAATTTTAATTCTGCTTTGTCAGAGAAGACTTCCTGAAGCTCACTAGGTCGGTAAACAGAAGGCCAGGTAGAATAAGTCAGACCCCCTTGAACCCTTCCCTTTATATCTTGAATAATTGGGTTCATCTGTCTCCAGCAATCCCACCCTGTGAATAATCCCTAGCTCCCCCCATTTCATTTTGTCCTCTGCAGATGCAGCTTTACTTATAAAATAAATCGCAGTCAAAACAGAGCAGAGTATTTGCCTCCACCCATTTGTCTGAAATAAATCCCACATAACGAGGCTATAATTCTCTACAATTTATTTGCACACATATCAATTGAACTTCTTTTGCTTGTGGCTGCACTCAGGTGTGCTTTTCTCCCTTCGTTTCTATTGCTTTTCCCTTAATAAATCATAAAGCTAACACTTTTGCAGGTTTTCTTAAATGCTGGTGGGTTTAGATTCATATTTGCAGACATGAAAGCATTTTTATTTATGGAGCCAACAGAGATGAAGGAGAGGGAAAAGCTATGTAAATAAATTGCTGCAAACATCGCCTTGGTTGTGCTGTCACGATTAAGATACAACAGGTATTTGTAATAAAAACAAGGGGAAAGTGTCCTAACAAACAGGAGAGCAACAAAACAGCTTTGGATAAACCAAACTTACGAGCAAAGCATTTTAATTCCACTTTTATGGAATACAGTGTACTCTCTCCCTGCAGAGCTACTCCCCCAGTTCACACTCTAATTTGTGAGCCAAGACCACAGAAGGTGGCTCATTTTTAGTCGCACAATACTGGGGGTAACCCTAAGGGGTTGAGTTTTCTGATACTGTTGATAACAAGCCCCCAGCAGTGTGTTTTCTACTAACAACAGGCATCTAGACTTCAATTAACTTTCAGAAAGTATATTTACGAAGATAGTCGAGTAGAAGAAAGAGGGCATAAAACATTCTCGCCGCACTGGGGCACATTACCTTCTTGTACAATGGGCTCAAATTGGGACAGTGGGCTCAGATTTCCAGATCAAGGTTGTGAGGCACATATGAGATGAAGAGATGTGACCAAAGAGGAAACTCACAACTCCTTATTACTAGAAGCCCTCCATACTGTTCTTCCTTGGCACAAAGTGTGATGCTCCTTGAAGCTGCCTTTCCCCTAAGGGACCGACTGATTTTCTGAGTCTGCTTTTATCTATTGGTCCTAGATGGGCTCCTTTCTATTCCCTGATGACTGCTGCATTGTCTTGCATTATCCCTTTCTCTCCATTAATATGGATGTTGAGAGGGAGTGATAAGGAGAAATAATAAAAAAAAAAGTCTCCCACAACCACAATCATTTTCCATTTTTATTTTCTGTGTGTGTGTGTATGTCTCTCTCTCTCTCTCTCTCTCTCTCTCTCTCTCTCTCTCTCTCTCTCTCTCTCACACACACACACACACACACACACACACACACATAAGCATACTCTCTCAGAGATCTAAACTTAGAAGCTTTACCTCTGAACTAGTCATCAGATTAACTGATTGCATCCCAATTGTCTTACTTTTTTTAAGTTGAGACTTGATTTTCACAACCTATGTTCTATCCAGAAGATCAAAATTTATAGTCTAGCAAATCAATCAAGAGCTTTTTTTACATACTATGATGAGGATGAAAGAAAATTCCTTAATATCTACTTCCAAATTGAGACTATTAGCATCTGGAGTGGATGACCAGGAAACAGCCAGCATGAGTCAGTCCAGATGACCCAACGTCCCTGGCGGTCCTCCAGTAATGAGGTCATGCACTCAGACAGCAAAGAAAAAGTCATTTCCTAAGATGATGGAACAAAAAAAGGGAACATTCAGTCTACTCGCCCATGGGTGTAGAGCTAGGAGAAAGATATAGTGAATCTTTAATTACCCCTCAAAACATTACCCAAGGAAGCAGGGTATGGAGTATTTTGAACTGGCCACCATTGACCAAGAATATTGAATTGGTGCTTGGTTCCTTTATGTCTATTTCACTGAGCTTCTGCCCTTAAGCAAGGAAAGAGATTTTCCAGCCCCCTCCTTTTGAAACCAAGAGTAGTTGCATCTCTGTTGCTGCTACTGCTGCTGCTTTCAATCTTAGTGATCAATTTAAGATTGGGTTCTTTATGCTCTTCACAGAAAAGGACATGTGGAACTCTAGTGAAACATGAGAAGTTCTCACTGCCAGAGCTCATTGTTCCACTGGGGTCTATAATCTCATGAAAGCCATAGAATACTGAATATGGTACTTAGAGATCCAGGACACAAAATACAAGTTCAACTCCTGCTTTTCGACATTTATTAGTTACGCGATTTATTACTAGCTATGTTGTTTAATTCTCGATACTCAGTTTCCACATCTAGAATAGGGTTTCTGAAACTTTGTCTACTCATGACCACTTTTCATGTAAAAGATTTTTTACATGGCTCTGAGTATTATATATAATGAATAATATAATATATGTAAATATATTTGTAATAATATAATAAATAACATAAAATATATTATATGTATGTTATTTATGTTATATAAGATATAATGGATTATATATATATATATATAAATATGTATATATAATAAAGGCATATAAAAAAATTCTCCAAATCAAACATTTGTTGATAATAAATCATAATTTCATGACCCCTGTTAAGGACCATGCCCCCTGTGAAGGGGCAGGTCAATTCTCCAGAAGCCCCCACAGCTGTGAATCATAACACACTTGAAGGAATTGCAAATCAGCCTTTAATGACTCAGATGTTGTTAATGGATTGGGAAAGAAATAAATTGGAGGGAAGAGGGGAGAGGTCAGAGAATGCACCTGCCTCTCAGTTTCCTTGTATCATCATCATCATCATCTCACATGTAGGGATCTGTTCTGCTGGTCAGAATTAGATCCCCAGCAGTCACTAGCAGGTGGCTCCCATTACACCCAGCAGCCACTAGCAGGTGGCTCCCCTAACAGACCCCCACATTCAGTTATAATATACGATATAAGCTTTAAGAAGCTGGGAATCTATAGAGTTGGATGAGGCCATAGAGATCATTAAATTTGATCTCCTCATTTTACCCAAGAAAGACCCAAAGTGATTTGTCCAAGGGCATACAGAGACAGGATTTGAAGCCAGGTTCTCTGTCTCTTCTTTGAAACAATATCTCAAATACCTTATAATGTCTCCACAAGAGTTTAATGAAATGACAGGAAAAGTGTTCTGTAAACTGTTAAATGCTACTGTTGCTGCTGAGTTGTTTTTAAGTCATGTCTGACAGTTAGTGACTCCATTTGTGGTTTTCTTGACAAATATCCTGGAGTGTTTTGCTATTTCCTTCTCCAGCTCACTTTGCAGATGAGGAAACTGAGGTAAACAAGATTATGTAACTTGCCCACATTACTAAGAAGTGTCTGAGACAGAATTTGAACTCAAGTCTTACTGACTCCACACTGGTACTCTCTCTAGCTGCCCCTAACTCTAAGTGATAAAGTATAAATTATTGCCAAAATGGATACTTTGTCCAGATCGCTGCCTGTTCTCAGATGGTCACCTTTATAATTCTTAACCCTGTCCTTTGATAGAAGATAGATAGTAGATAGTATATAGTATTAGTACATGGAAATGCATGGAAGTAGATAAATAATAGATTAAAAACATAGCATTAAAAGGACTAAGCTTCAAATCTTGTTTCTGACATGTAAGAGGTGTGTAATCCTGTTTAGATCAGAGAGTCATAGATTTTTTTAGCCCTCCAAGGGATGTCAGGGACCATCTAATTGAACCCCCTTTATTTTACAGATGAAGAAATTGAGCCTAAAAAATTAAATGATTTTAAATGTCACATGAAACAAGATTTGACCCCAGGTCTTCTGATCTTAAGTCCAGCACTCTTTCAAAAATAAAATACTGCCTTTCTGATCCTGAGTGTTCTCATTTGAAGATGTAAGTAATAATAGCACCTACCAAACAGGACAATTGTGAGAATCAAATGAGATAATGTTTGTAAAGTACTCTATAAACCTTGTATTTCCATTAAAAAATCTTAATGGTCATTATTATTATTAATCATTCATAGAAATTCTCACCAACACAATAGAGGTAGCATTAGATCATAAATCTAATTATAGAAAAGATCCCAGCAGCCATCTATTCCACTCTGCTAGTTTTAAGGATGAGGAAACTGAGGCTCAAAGAGAATGACTTGTAACTGGACTGGATTTGAACTCAGGTCTTGTGTTGGACCATAGGGGAACACTATGGCCCTATTGTATCTCTCCTCCTTAAGTCACCTGGCAAGTCCATCTCCTTTCTTGATCTTGAATTTGATCATGGTTGGTACCACTGATGTCACTTATTTCTTTTCCTTTTTTTTTTGTTTTGTTCTGATGCAAAAGATTTCAGGATGTAGTGAGAAGAACCAATGAAGTAAAGGGCCAATAAAGTCTACACAGTGTAGTTTTCTGAAATGTTACTTTTGGAAGGGTCCTAGGGTCTGGAGAATCCAAAAGAGGGAATGATCCAGGATCTTTCCTCTTTAATTATGGAAATGATTGTTATTTAATCAACAGCCCTCGGTAGACTTTCTACTCTCCCAATCACCCTCTTCACAGTACATTTAACTTAGGCAGAAAGTAAAAGCATTTGGTTTTCCCTGAAGACAGAAGATCTGGGTATCCAAGGAGAAGCCAGCCTAGAATTAAATTATTTGCCATGGATAAACCATAAAGTAGATAATCCAAAAGCATAATCAAAAGTTGGCAATATATGCAAGACATTTCATTAACTTCAGGCCCAGGAATTCAAAGCTAAATTGGATTGTTAAGTAAAGCCCATTAATTACAATTTCAAGCACCAATTGGGGTACTTTCTTTAATTTAAATAGAAACTAATAGGGCACAGGAATCATTTTTCTGCTTCAATCACAAGTAACCCAGTCAGTGATTTTTTCATGACCGAGACTATACTAGGGGTACTGAATACTTGGAGGAAGCCTTAGGGAGGAATACTAGGTCTGTCATTTGCTGGCCATGTTATTTCAGGCCGGTATCATAGCCTTCTGCTCCTCAATTCCCTCATCCACAAGCTAATACCAACAAATAGAAAGATTTATAAAATTCAAGGAACAATAGATCCATTTGCAGCCCTTGGACTCTCTCTGAACTAGCATGACCCTCAGTGAACAGGTCCCACATAAGACATCTAAAAGAAGGCTGGAAAAAAATTAAGTAAACAGGAAAAAAAATCTTTAAAAATTACATTGCAAATCTTACAGGTTCCTCTCTTACTCCTTGGTAGTTTCTCCCACCCCCATTCCTAGTAATAGCAAACAGGCAAGAGAGAGAGGAAATACTCTTGGGATGCCAAATAACAGATTTCAAACACTGAGTAACAAGTCGCCCACCATGCTAGGTAGCCGCCTACTGAGCAAATAGTTATTTTTGAGTGTTGGGAAAATTTCATGTCGTGAATACATGCAGATAAATCATTCTGGATTCACCTATTAAGATATTCTTTACAAAATGAAGCAAAGTCACAAAATTCTCCTGGAGGTTGCATGTTCCCAGAGGAAGGATGCATGAGATTCCCTTTCTTCTGGCAAAGGAAGTGGCCAACCTGATCCACTGTTATGGTTGTTTTCCAATAGAAGTTCCCTCATGAAGGAAATAGAAGCTTATTCCATCTCCAAATTCAACATCAGCCATAGAAACATTGCATTCTGAAGATGAGCACTTGAGGAAGAATTTGCATTCAGTAGTCCCACTTATTGGTCATTGTTCAGTTGTGTTCACTCTTTCTGACCACATTAGGTAATTTGGGGCAACTATATGGAGTGGTTTGCTATTTCTTTTACCAGTTCATTTTACTGGTAAGGGAACTGAAAATGACAGGGTTAAGGACTTTCCAAGGTTACCAGTTAAGAAGTGTCTAAAGCCAAATATGAACTAGGCCTGACTTCAGACCTAGAATTCTATTTACTGAGTGACCCAGGTATCCCCACTTACTGGAAGCTTCTTAATATCATTCACTCCTTCCTTGAATTATTTTTCACTTTTTATCTCTTATGTTCAAATATTATATCGCCCATTGGAATGAAGACTCCTGGGAGGCAAGGACTGTGTTTGCATGTATCCTGGCTAGTGGTTCTTCCTGAAGGTAGAAGAGCTAGATAGCCAAGGGGAAACCAGCCTAGGATTAAAATATTGTCCATGGATAGACTAGTCCTTAGAGATTCAAGTCTGATCTTTGTCTCTGAATGGGCAATTAGCCAATGATAACAATCTCATACACAATGTTATGGAAAAGTGGCTGATCCACTTTGGGAGAGTTTCAATGCTGAAAGTCTCTCCATAAGGATAAAATTAGATAACTAAGCCCTGCCCCCATCCCCTGTGCATGGCATATAATAAATGCTAATTCAATGAAAGATTGAGAACTTTGTAGAAATTGATAAAATATTTGACTTTGTACTATAAGAAATTCCAACCAACACGTATTTAATATCTACTGTGAACTAATATCTGCATAGTAGTAGCTTCTAAGGATTCAACCATTTAAAATGAACAAAGGTATACTCTCCAGGAGCTCATGTTTTACCAGGGAAAGCAAAGGTGATGGGTCATGGTAGGTGGGATAGGGGTGGGGTAGGGTGGGGATGAAGTCACAGAATTTTAGAGCTGAGGCAGCTGGGATATTCTCTAGCTATGTGATTACAGGTAAATCAATTAACCCTACTCGATTTAGTTCCTTCTCTACACTGGGATAATAATAGCAACTACCTTATAAGGTTGTTACAAGAAACCAAAGTGGGTAATGGGGAAGGCATAGAACTATTTCCCCCACTTATAATCCAGTCAGATAGAGACAGAGAGACAGATACAGAGACAGACAGAGGGGGAGAAACAGACAGAGAGGGAGAGACAGAAAAACAGAGAAACAGACAGAGCGGGGGAGAGAGAGAGAGAGAGAGAGAGAGAGAGAGAGAGAGAGAGAGAGAG
>JAJPUD010001606.1:134283-152491 GCA_023553655.1 Myrmecobius fasciatus
AGAGAGAGAGAGAGAGAGAGAGAGAGAGAGAGAGAGAGAGAGAGAGAAAGAAAGAGAGGAGAAGAAAGGAGGGAGGGAGAGAGAGAAAGGAAGAAAGAAGGGAGGGAGGGAGAGAAAAAAGAGAGGGACAGAGGGAGGGGGAGAGGGTAGAGAGAGAAAGAGAGTTTCTCATCCTTTCATCGTAATATCACTTTGCTGAGGATGCTACAGGCACCATCAAACAGTCATGGACACGGCACAATTTACACATGGTACCTGAAGGTATTTGGATGAAAAAAACTATACAAGGAAAGCCCCCCAGCCACCCCACCCCACCTGCAGATGGATGCTGCCTTGGAGGAAACGTAACTGGAAATGCCAAGAAAGCTAATGCTCCGGTCTTCCCACTTTTCTCCACTTCAATAAAGCCTGATCTGAAGGAAGCCAAATTGTGAGGATTTGAAGTTGGTCACCCATTTTTTTTATACACTGACATTAAGAGAGCATGAGGATGCCCCAAAGTCACTCATAAATGCTAGTTCCAGTTTACCACCTCTGGCGGTAAGAACACCAACCAGGTATTTATAACCGAAAAACAACAACAACCTTGGATGGATTTTTGGCTGCTTCTTCCTTCTTCCCTCTTCTTCCCCTCTGAAACTCCAGCTGCCTGGCTCACTCTGCTACGCCCAAGAGCTGGGACTCCCGGGGCCTGTTTTCGCTGACCACAGCTGTTCAAGGAAAAGCAAAAGGCCAGCAGTTTGCTGCCAGGGACTAAATGTGACCTGCTGAATCTGCCACACAAAGAAAATGATGACCCCTGTGAAGGAAAAGATGCTCTTGGCTCTTTCCTAAGTAAAACTAGGAACTTTATTGTGTTTTAATGTGTCTTGCCTAGGCAACCAGGTAATGGACCCCATGACTTCACTCAGGTTTAGGACCCCTATTCAGAATCCATTGGACTAATGGGTATAAACAAAATACTTAAATTATAAAATGTCTTCACCTTGCATTCATGTAATAATTGTATGTTTTCATAGGAGGCAGAATGGTTTAGTGAAGAGAGAGAGAAATGATCTCCAGGTCAGAAAGACAGGCTTTCACCACTCTTGTTATCCAAATAAGATTTCTGAGCAAGTTTTGAGCAGTAGGAAGCTATGAGTGCCAGCTTCAAAGCCCTGACCATCTTCATTGTCTGCTGCACTTCTGCCACCTTTGTGAGGTGAGAAATGCCAATTGATATTTACTTATGCCCTGCATTATGCTAGACTGGTCATACAAATATTAAAGCTGGCAAATTCTATACCCTCAAGCAGTTTATATTCTCAGAAATGGGAGGGAGCTCTGAGCTGTCTTGTCAGTTCTGAAGATGACTCCCTCAAAAATGGGTCAAGGGGCCCAAAAGCATTTCCTTACACATGTAAAATCATGATTTGGTCCCAAAACAGACCAAAAAAAAACCCAAGTCTCTTGCACATTTGCCTAGATGAAGTCTGGTCTACTGAATAAATGTTTGCTACATTGGATATCTTTATTTATTTAGGGAAAAGACTGGGAGGAGCCTATAGGATTATAGGAATATCATAGATTGAGAGCTATAAGGAAACTTAGACCCCTTCATTTTACAGATAAGGAAATTGTGGCCCAGAAAGGGGGGAGATGATTTGTCCAAGGTCACACAGGGATGGGATGTGGTAGAACCAGGACTGGAGTCCAGATCTTCTAACTCTAAAACTAATACTCACAGGTAGTAGATTTGAAGCTTAAAGTGTTCCTGGAAGCCAGCTAGCCCAATTCCTTTATTTCACAGAAGAGGAAACAATCCCATCGACGGGGAAACTCAAGGTCACACAGGTAGTCGAGTCATAGAAGAGGGGCACAAAGGCAAGTCCTCTGATGTTAGTACTCTAACCATTAGGCAAAAATGTCTCTCTGATGGATCCCTTAAAGGTGGAATCTCCTTTTACCAGAGCTCCTTGTCATTTCATAAGTCAGATCAAAGCTATTATGCCCAGTGTTGCCTGAATAAACAGAGTACAATGAGTCATCCTAAGGAAACCTGATTGTGTAGATAACCCAGTTTTTTTTTTTTAAATCCATTTTCAAAGGAAGTTGCCATATGTATTCTTGATGCCTGCTTTTAGTGTGTGTGCATGTGTGGACAGCTATGGGTTTTTGTGTGTGTGTCTGTATATGTGTGTTCTGCTATTCCTTTTCTCCTTCTGGTGGCTATTATAGAAAATAGACTAAGACCTCAATTACTAGAAAAGAAATATAGGCTACCACTTGAAATTCTAGTTAAGATATGATCTAAAGGATATATAATTAAGATAAGACTTGTGGATCTTTCTGCTGAAATTTGGGGAAATGTGCCTCCCATCCCTGTAAATTTTGCTTTGCAAAGATCAGTATTCATTGGAAACTCGGGTCGAGTCATGAAGACCATCCTGAAATCCCAAAACAAACACGCTACATCTCTAATAAAACACCCTTCTCTAGCTGACATTTTGTTTAGTTTCTATTTTGTAAAACTGCATTTGGGAGATCAGATGCCAGTATTTTAGAAGATATTACAAAATTAAAACCCAGGCATGTTGCCGTTTTGTGGAAACCAAAGCTGATCCTCATCAAATTATGTTAATTTACTGTACAATGTTTAATTAAATCTTACCCCAGGCAATCTACTTCCAAGGCTTATTTTTACTGCTTAGAACTTTCAAAAAAGAAAATGCCTTTCAATTTAATTTATTAATTAAAAAAACCACAAAAACCCAGCTCACCGAAGCTCATTATTAACAATATTTTATTTTATAACCAAGCTTCTACCTTCCTTAGTGTACTCTCTTTTTCTCCCATCCTTTTAAAAAAAGAAATTGAAAAAAATTTCTGTGGTACTGAATAGAAAATAGTATATTTCCTTCTAAAATCCCAACTTTCTTGTGCTGGGCAGTGTCCCAGGCTAACTGCCTTCAGTTAAACACAAATATAATTGACTGAAGATGTGACTGATTCCACTTGATGCCTAAAGTGCCAGCTTTGGAATGGAAGGCCATTGAACACAGGGATGTCAGCCCCTTGTTCCATTAGAATGACATTCAGTGGAAAGGAAGCAACTGACATTCAGCTACATGACACTTTGGGCTACTGTTGAAGTGGGATTGCACACACCTTCCTTCCCAATCGAACCATAAAGACAGCAGACTTGATTAGCTGTCAGCTATCAAACAGGGGGTTGTTTTTTCTCTGCCTTTCATGATAAGCAATGCCCCCTCACCCTTCTCATGAGTGCTCTACAACTAACCTTCTTCAGTTCAGCAATCACTCAAAAATCTTCGTACATGTGAAACCTGAGATATTTTTCTGTAAAAGCTCATAATGAGATTTTTCTCATCAAAATGTTGGTTGTTCAGTAGTCTTCAGTCATGTCAGACTCTTCATGACCCTACTTAGGTTTTTGGGGCAAAGATACTACAGCAGTTTGCCATTTTCCTTCTCCAGATCATTTTATAGATGAAGAACTCAGGCAAACAGTTTTCCTTGACTAATGTCCCAGTAAGTGACTTGCCCAGGTCCGTACATCTAGTAGGTGTCTGAGATCATATTTGAACTCAGGTCTTCCTGGCTTCAGGCCTAGCATTCTATCCATTGAACCACCTAGTTGCCCAAATTATATCAAAATAACTTTTTTATATATAAAAAGTTCTAGGTCCTAGTATTTCTTCAACAGAATAAGGATAGAGATTAGATGTATGATTCTATGTGCATGGGAAATTCTGTCGAACAATTCAAGTCAGCATACTCTTAGAGAATTGTCTAAATCAGTCTCATAACATTTACACTTGTCTTTGAAAATATTCTGATAATTGTAATTCAGTATAATTGCTTCCTTTTATCTTATGTTTTTTAATTTTATTCATTTAAAATAATACTCTGATGAGGATTCATAGACTTCATCAGAATGCTAGAAGAGTCTATGACATAAAAAATGGATCAGAAACTTTGATCTAGAAAAGTTTAGTTTTTCCAGAGTCACAAATCCCTTAGTTGGTTCTAGAGGAAAAGTCAGGGCTTTATACTGTTAAAAATAGCATCATGATGAACAAGTAAAAAATCCCATTGAACACATGAATTTACCCATCTATGGGATTGACTCTCAGGATAAGAATCTCTTAAATTATCCGAAGGAGGTAAGACAAACCCAAATCTTCTTAGCCTCAACACTAATATTCTATCACTTATGTAATATTTTTCATTCTATAATACTCCAAGATAATATGATCTCATCAGTATGAATATCCTCTCCATAGATGATCAGAAATCATCCATGACTTAATGGATAATTTCTGATAGTTATCATTAAAGGCAAGTAAGTGACATAGTAGATAGATTGCTGGGCCTGGAATCAGGAAGACTCATCTTCTTCAGTTTAAATCTGGCCTCCAATACTTACTAGCCATGTGATCCTGAACAAGTCACTTAATTATGTTTGCCTTAGTTCCTCATCTGTAAAATGAGTTGAAGTAGGAAATGGCAAATCATTCCACTAGCTTTGCAAAGAAGATTGCAAATAGGGGGAGGGGGTCACAGACAGTTAAAAATAAAAAAAATAACTAAATGATCATCAACAAAGAATTCATTACCCTCTGACCACCCTTATGATGAACATAGTAGAATCTTTAGCCTGAAAACATTTAAAAAGTAGAGATCTTCAACTGGATCCCTCAGAAAACCTTTGGAGTTTAGAAATTCACAGGGCTTCTACTTCACTGTCACTCATTTCCTGATAATTGATCAACAAGAATTATATAAGTATCTATTGAATGCTAATCTTTTCAAACATAAGTGTAAAAATATTGTAGTCTTTTTCCTTAAAGAATTTACATTCTGTCAAATGTCAAACAAGATTGGCTGAGCTCTTTGGTGTATCCACTGAGTGCCCAATATGGAATTGGCTGCCATTGGGTATCTTGGGAGGTTCAACACAAAGAAAAGTTACAATTCCACCTGGGACTTAAAAGGCTCACAGTATACAGAGTCACTAGGTTTGTGGTATATCTTCAACAACCAATTGTACTTTATCTATACTCCTCTCTTTCCTCTCTAAAGTTCCTTCCTTCAGCTACCAGAAGGATATGAAAGGACCTAAGCATTGAATAAATTCACTCTCCTTAAAGGAAAAATAGAAAGAATGGATGGCTTGTTTATTTTTTTTCCTAAATATACTCGCCATAAACCACTAAGAAACTGAATCCCTATAAAATCCCCAAGGAAAGCATTCTATGCATTTCTGTCAAAAGAGAAAATGGCTATCTATTTCCCTCAAGCTATGAGGGAGGGGAGGATATCTCACATGGTTTAACTATAATAATTTATTATATGGTCTTCTGGTTCCCAGTAACTTGCCTCTTGAATCTGTCCCCCATACAGATGCCAAAAGAATTGTTCAAAGTGGGGCCACATCGCTCCCCAATTCCACAGAGTTCATCAGTTCCTTCCTGCTTCTTCTATGATGAAATTCAAACACATAGACCTGATATTCCAGGCTCTTCACAGACTGGCTCTAACCCACCAATCCCCCTTAGCTCTTCTTAGCCCCTATTTCTTATCCTAGCCAAATTGGATTCTAGAAACTAGTATTACATCTCCTTCCATTCATGCTCCCAATTCATCTACCTTAACTGAATACCTCCCTCTTTGTTTCTACATCTCAGAAGTTTTATGTTCCTTCTAGGATCAGCTCAGCTGCCACTCACTCGTGATTCAGCAATGAATGCTCTCTCCTTCTGAAATCACCTTGTTTTTATTTTCCAGCTTCACATTGTAAGGTAAGAAGATAAACTTCTGCAGAGCAGGAATTATTTCATTTCCTATCTTATATGGCATAAACACTTAATAAATGTTTGACACATATATACATGTTATGCATTAAGATTTAATACATACAAAATAATACATATTATGATATATTCAATTTATAAATACATACTATATAATAAATCTGTGTAAATTAATGTTTATATGCATGTAAATATAGGTATAGCTACAGATATGCGTATGTGTATATAAGAAAAAAGTCAGCCGAGAAGGAATGGAGAATGTTCAAAAATAAAATTCTGAAAACACTGAGGCAAATTTTAAGAAGGAGGAAAAAATGAATTTGTCTAAAGAGACTGATACCGATCCATAGGAATTTGTTCACCAAGACAGAATTTTAAAAGGAAAAGTACATGGGATGAAGGCAAGATTAGGTAACAGAAGATGAATGTGAGAGGCTGCTATAGCCCTATAAAAATAGTGTGAGGTAATATTTTGTGTATAATTCAAAACTGCTTTCTGAATGATTATAACCCTTTATAAGGGAGACCAGTGGCACAACAATGCATGTTCTTTGATTCAGTTGGACCATTGGTAGGCCTAAATGCAAAAGATATCAAAGAAAGAGAAAAGGCCCTTTACGGACAAAAATATTTATAGCAGCTCTTTTTGTGGTGGCAAAAATTCTGCAAATTCAAGGGATGCCCCTCAATGTAAGAACAGTTAAATAAACCATGACATTCAAATGTGATAGCATACTATTGTGCTATAAAAAAGAGAGAGAGAAACTAGATGATGGTAAAAAAAAAGGCATGGAAAAACTTCTATGAACTGATGCAGAGTAAAGTAAGCAGAATCAGGAGAACTATTTATACAATGAAAACAACATTATAATAAATGACTTTGAAAGCTGTAGGAGTCATAATATACACGACAATTCATGATTCCAGAAGACCAAGGATAAAGTATGCTATTTTTTTACAAAGAGGGGATGGCTTTGAGGCATAGAATAAAATAGATAGGTAGATAGATAGATAGATAGATAGATAGATAGATAGATAGATAGATATGTATTTGTATTGTTGTGTACAGCCTCTGGGGAATTTTTAAAAAATTAATTATGCACATTTATTTTGAGAAGTTTAATTTTTTATTTTCTTTTTCCCCAATACGGTAGAAGATTAGAGGGAAAGAAAATAAATTTATGCTAATTTTTAAAGTAGAAAGTTGAAGGAGGGGTGATATAAATGTGAAATGTCACCTGTATTTCAAATGAGGTCACTTTATTAATTTTCCCTATTTTATTTTATCAAATATACACCTGGTAAAGTGAGAATAAATATTTGTGATATAAAAATGGGAATATATTCACAAAATATTAAAAAAGAAATTAAATAATGCTTGTTGTTTGGTCATTTCAGTAGTGACTGATACTTTCTGATTCTTTTTGATGGGGTTTTGTGGCAAAGACAGTGGAATTGTTTGCCATTTCCTTCTCCAGATCATTTTACAGATAAGGGAACTGAGGCAAACAGTTTTAAGTGACTTGTTTAAAATCACAAAATGGAAGTATCTGAGGCTGGATGTGAACTTCATTGTGATACTTAGTTTCCTTTAAATAGTGTGAGGAATGCAAAAGCTCAGAATGAGCCAAAGTTGGTGAGGGAAGCAAAGGACAATAAAAAAATAAAATTGTTGTTGTTTGTTGTTGGTTGGCCATATCCAGAGATATGACCATAACAGAGAAATGTTAGAACCTCTGCATAGGATAGATGGGACAGTGATAACCAGCAAGAGAGAGAAAGGCAGAACTGTCTTTTCTAACTGTTTTGTTTCTATTTCTACAGAAAAAGAGACTGATCTTTATACTAGACAAGAGAAAATAAAAATGACTAAGAGGGAGTTGATGGCCAAGATTAGTAAAGACAGTAAGAGAGCCCCTAGCTGCCCTTGATGGATTTCAGTCACATGACCCAGATGACCTACATCTTTGGGTTCTAAAGGAACTGGCAGATGTAATACTGGAGTACAGTGATCATTGAAATATCATGGGAAAAAGGAGATGCATCACAAGGTTAGAGGAGGGAAAATGCTGTCCCTGGTTCTTAAAAGAGGAAAGGAAAGAGTCTGAAAACCAAAGGTCAGTGTGCTTGATTTCAATTTCTGTAAAATGTCTTGGATGGATCATTAAAGAAACAATTGGCAAAAATATAATGAGGAAGGTGTTTTTTCAATGAATCCAGGTGGTTTCTTCAAGAATGGATCATGTCAGATTAACGTCATTGCTAGACGTGAGAGTGATCTGGCTGCGACATCTGTAACTCCATTGATCGCGAGGGTTTATTAGGTTGATCTGGCTGGCTAGGTAGGTGTCCCCTTCCTCCCTCACTGCACCATATGCATCTCTCCTGAAGCTGCATGCTCAGTTGAAAAGAACACCCTCCTCAGATAGAGGCATACCATTCTTCAGTCAAGGGTAGACCAGTAGTCTAGAACAAGCTACCAAGGTCCAAAGAGGATTACTTAAAAATAAATTTGTTGAAAAGGATGCTAGGAATAGAGTTTATTTACATTTTAGCCAATTTTTTTGCCAAAGTATTATATTCTATTCTTGTAGAGAAGATGGCAATATGGATTGGATAATCATACAATAGCATGGATTGAGAACTTATTGAATGACTGCATTTAAACTATTAGGTAGTAGATGGAGCAGTGGATAGAGCATCAGACCTGGAGTTAGAAAAAATCATGTTCCTGACTTTGAATCTGATCTCAGACACTTAGTAGTTGTATGACTCTGGATAAGTCACTTCACTCTGTTTGTCTCTGTTTCCTCATATGTAAAATGCAATGGAGAAGGAAATGGCAAACACTCCAGTATCTTTGCCAAGAGAGCCCCCAATAGGGTCACAAAGAGTTAGACAGAACTGAAAGGACTGACCAGCAACATTCAGAGAATTCATTGTTAACATGGCCTCTCCTGTAACCTAAGGTTCTGGGCATGGTCCTGTATTATTTAATAATATATTAATGATTGGAATAACACCATAAGTGCTATGCTTATCACATTGGCAGATGATACAAAGGTGGGAAGGAAAGGTAACACAGTGGGTGTTGGAGTTAGAATCCAAAAGAATCCTGACAGGTTAGTGAAATGGAATGAATATGATGATGTGAAACTGAATAGAGATAAATGTAAATTTTTACACTTGGCTTCAGAAATCGCCTTCAACTGGGAAAAATGGGAAAGACTTGATGAGAAAGCAAGTCTTCTGAGAAAGATCTGGGGGTTTTAGTGGACTGCAACAAATCAGAAGAGGCCAAAAAGTAAATTAATTAAGGAAGTCATCGATTGTAGAAATAGAGAAATGATTGTCCCATTGTAGTCTGATTTCATCAGATCGCATTTGGAGTATTTTCTTCAGTTCTGGATAAGTTTAAGAAAGCAATCAATAAGTTAATCAATCAACTAGTATTTATTAAGTATCTAATATGTGCCAAGAACTATGCAAAACACTGGATAAACTGGAAAGTGTTCAGAGGAGGGCAATCAAAATGGTGAAGGAGTTTTAATCTACAATATAAGAACATCAGCTAAAGTAGCTGAGTGTGTTTGTACTGGAAAGAAAGATTCAGGGTTATATGACTGGTTTCTTCAAGAGTTTGAAGACTTATACCATTTGGTTCCAGAGGTCAGTACTAGAAACAATAGGTAAGCAAATTTAAACTCAACATCAGGAAGAACATATTAATATAGTCCAAGAGTGTAACAAGCTTCAAGAAGTAGTGGGTTTCTCCCTCTTGGAGATCTTCAAGCAGAGGACCAGTTGTTAGGAAGAATATAAGAGCAATTCGTTTAGTGTGGCGGTTTCCTAGATGGCAGCTCAGATTCCTTCTGTGATTCTATATGTATTTATGTGTGTAGACAGATTTATATATTTATACATGTGTATATACACATATATAATCTGCATTTATGAATAAGTGTGTTTAATACACACAATTATTATTCTCCAAAAAACATGTCAGCTAACCTCAAATTTCTAGCTTTTTTATGAATCTCTGGCAAGGTCAATCCTGTCTCATCAATGTGAATAAGTCTGGGTTAAAGACAAAACCAGGGGTTAGGGGCTGATACTTGCAGACAAAACTAAATCTCACTTGTCAGCAGTAGCTCATCTGTTCCATTTGAGGAGGGATTAAGAAGCTAGAAATTTCTGTGTCTCAACTTGTTTAGGGGTTTATCTGGGAAAGCTTGTGAGTGGGAAGATGAAGTTCAAAAATATATTTCTGTGAGTGTAGTAGGCAGAATGAAGAAAATTGAGACTACTACAATGAGACAGAGAAATCTCTAGCACACTACAATCAACACAGGGATGAGGACTGCCCAACTATCTTCCAAAGCCAACTCTTGCAAAGATCTCCTAAGCATCTAAAGGAAAGGCCCTTCTAAACAAAGAAAGGAAAAGCTACTTCAATTTAATCCTAACTTTATTTAAGAAATTACAAAGTGCAATTCTTCTTCCCAGGGCAAATGAATGGAAGGACTTTGGGGGGGGTGTCCTCATATATGTCAGGTAACAGGAAATTGAACAGAGACTTATCTGATCTCAATCTGCCTAATTTCACATATGGACCTTTTCTTAAAAGGGGCTTTTCACATCAGTGCCATAGATAATATTGATGGATCAGAGTAAGAGCAGTTCTGGAAAGGGCTCAAATTTGAAGCTTATATTTTTTTTCTCTGTCAGTCTCTGTCTCTTTCTGTTTCTATCACTCTCTGCATCTCTGTCTGTCTCTCATTCTCTCTCTGTGTGTATGTGTCTGTCTCTGTCTCTTCGTCTCTCTGACTCTGTTTTTCTCTGTCATTGTTTCTACTTTATCTGACACCAGCCCCAAAATAATCTTAAATTCCAAGAAGACCAAAAATTAGCTTTATTTGGTATCCCTTTCAACAGGAGATTTTTAACTACCCTTTCCTCAATATGTAAATCACTTTTTAAAATTTACATTATATATATATACATACATATATTCATCTTCATATGACAGCAATCTATTACTATCCATTGATTAAAAAATAATGGTAAAAATGTTAACACTTAATCAATAAATATTTATTAAGTGTCTATTATGTATTGCATTATATGCACATAATACTGGGAATAGACTGCATTATATGCACATAATAATATGGATACAAAAAGAGTGAAAAGACAGTGCCCTCAATGAGCCAATGCCTTTGCATTTTATTAGTTATAAGAACACTGTCATGCATCTAAAAAAGTAGTAATGAAAGAGGGAGAGAGAGATTGTTGCTCGAATATTTATAACCCATCCTTTCTATGCCAAGATTCTTGTCATTCTTGCCCCTATTTTGACAGGACTGGTGAAGCTGATGGGTACGCACATAGATTTCTAGAGCATGTGGTACCTGAAAATAAATATGGTGGACATCTCTTGGATCTTTTTCCTTATACTTATACTGAGTCATAATGTATATTGTATTGGAGCTAAATAAAGATCAAAAAGCTGAGTGTGCATTTGAATTAGAAGATCCCTTGCAGTGAAACTTTAAAAATCCACAAATGGTCTTTGAGCTGCCCCTTGGGAAGCACTGTCCTAAAAAAGCTAGCATTAATACTAGCCACATAATAGAAATTTCATAAAAATGAACTGAATTCATCCCAAATTTTCCTACCTCCATTGAGGGCCACAATATGGCTAATGTAAAATTGTTGAAGAAATGAACTCTGAAAATTTACATTGGGGGAGATGGTGGTAAAGAAAGTATTTCTATCTGAACTTATACTCAGAAGGTCTGTCCTTATGTAGAACAAATCTGGATAGACAAATCTTAAATGTCATGTAAAGTGGAAGGTGGGGGGGTAGGGGAGGAGAAGTGTGGATCAGGGTCACAGATATCATCATTGACTACTTTCTAAATGGAAGTGTGTCTATAATAACATTGTCTTTACCAATTACACTTCCCATTGCTTTCAAAGTCAAGTTGCATTGTCAACAGCTATGAGATCCCATGAGAACCCGGGAAGGCTCAGTGGATTGGTTGCTTCTTTTAACTATAGCCTTACATCCTGGATTAACCTCTCAAGCTCTGAAGGGGAGAATCAGATTCATTCATTGCTTAGATTTTTGTAATTTGGGCTTGAGTAAGTGGAGTAATATAAATCCCTCATTGACTATATGTCATGTAGTTTGGCTAAACACTTTAAAAACAGTAATTTTGAAAGGCATTATTATTAAAGCTCTTGTATAAAGAGAAAACTATTCATATCTAGGCTTCCTAAAGTTAAGATAAAATAACTCCATGTAAACCAAAGAGAATGTGAGAAACATAATCCAGTTAATATCTGGAGAAAAATACTTAAAGAGATTGCAATATAGGGAATGAGATTAAGGCAATAAATGAATTTACAGTTGTGATTTATCACAAGCCTTTTAAAAAACAGTGTACTATCCACTATTATCTGAAGTGTCTGAACACTTGCAATTACTACCTAATAGCTAACTACCTGTTATTTATATAGTGGCTTAAGGCTTGTGAAATGTTTTTATGTATTTTTTTCATTTGTATTACACAATATCCCTGGAAGGTAAGTGCTATTATTATTCCCATTTTTCAGTTGAGGAGACAGAATAAGAGGTTAAGTGGTTTGTCCAGGATCACAGAATTATTAAGTGTCTGAGGTAGGATTCAAATGCAGGTCTTCTTGGCTCCAAGCTCAGAGATCTCTCTCTGCTGTACCACCTAGAAGCCTCTTTGAAATTCAAATGAAATGGGTGTTCTAAACAAATTCAAAACTTATAGGCTTCAATTGTCACAGAAAGGGGGGTGTATGTGTGTGTGTGTGTGTGTGTTTACAGACCATTGTGTGGTAATTACTGAGGGAAATCTAAAGTTAAGCTAATCTATGGAGCTTACACTCTATTACACAGAAAAGAAAGCATCATTAATACAAACTAGGAAAAGTACTAAGCAATACATTAAGTCTAAAGAAGAGGTCATTACTAACTTGAAGGCATAGAGAAGAATATTAGGGAAGGCCCCAAAGAGGAGTTGAGCCATCAAAAATTGGTAAGAATGATGGAAAAGGGGCAGCTAGGTGGTGCAGTGGATAGAGCACCAGCCCTGAAGTCAGGAGTACCTGAGTTCAAATCTGGTCTCAAACACTTAACACTTTCTAGCTGTGTGATCCTGGGCAAGTCACTTAACCCCAATTACCTCAGCAAAAAGCAAAATAAATAAATAAATAATGATGGAAAAGACGCTCCAGGTATAGGGGAAACATAGGCAAGGAAGTGGAGGAAAGTACATGGTATGGTCAGTGTTCAGTAAGTGAGCAGATTGGTATCATTGAATAGTAGAGAGGGCACATCAGTATAATAATTCAGTAAAGTGGGTACACTGATACAACAATTCAGAAAGTTCCTCTAAAGCCTAACAAGGAGGCAAACGACATACTCTCAACCAAAGAGAGCAATGTGGGATGGTAGAAAAGAATACTGGGATTGGAGTGAGGGGGCCTGGAGTTTGAATTCCAGCTCTGGTTCTATATATGTGACCTTGAGTCTCAGTTTCCTCATCTGTAAAGTGAGAAGTCTGGCCAAAACATGATCTCTTGGTTTACTTTCAGCCCTAAATATATAAACTCATCAAGAGACAAAAATAACAATTAGCCAATGGAACAGGCTTTAAGCTTGACAAGTAATTTCTGTAGCTTTTCATGCTGGGGAAATATGAGGATCTATGGCAGTATTGGGGGTGTATTTTAAGAATTATAAGGAAATATGTGGAAAGCAAAAGGCATAAAAGTAATGTCCATTATTTCTACCAAAAAAGTGGTTCAATAGGCAGTAATTCAACAGTTTAATTCACCAAGGAGGCAACATCTTTTGGTGATGGGACAAGAAATGCTGTTTCCGCTTAATGCTTCATATCTTCCCAAGAAAACATGATGCCAAGATACTTAATTTGTTTACAACAGTAGATGCTACCTCAAATAGATTCACTAAACCTATAGAATAAGCAAAATAACAAACTCTGATAGTACCAATAACAAAATGGTGTGCTTCATTGGGTTTCAAATGGACCTTTTAGGTTTCCTTTGATTATGTTTCCCCAAGAAAATCACCTTCCTAAGAATATCCAAAGAGGCCCAGTGGGCCTTCCCATCTGTTCAGCCATCACATCCTAAAGAGTTATCATTTACCCTGCATCAAGGCCCTCCTGGTCCCTAGCACCATCACACACATCATAGCACAGAACGATGAAATCTGGGGGATTTTGCCTTTGGGGCTTTTATTTATTTGATTTCTTTTGTTTTTATTTTGATTTGTGTTGATTTCATCCATATAGGGAGTTCTCTGCAAGGAACTCCCTTTGCTATTGGATTTGCATTTGCTCTAAAATTTAGAGTCTTGGACAGTTCCCCGAAGTCCTGAGAGTATCAGGATTTTGCAAGGATCACAGACAAGATGGATCAAAAACAGCACCCACTATCCACTATGCCAGGAAGCTTCAAGTATTTAAAGGTTTGTTCTGTGAATGAATGACTGAATTAATGAATTCACACGTAGCTACAAATCTAGTCAGAGGCAGAATTCGAACCCAGCTTTCTGGAATATGTCACAGGGCTTCTCATCGTAATAGAAGCTCAAGTGCAGGAATAGGAGCCCCTCATTTAGCTCCCATAATAACAGAGATGTTAGGGAGAGCGCCAGGAGGAAGATCCTGGCTGTCTGTGGCTCAGTTTCATAATGTTATGATGAATTCCTTGAGGAATAAGAGGGCAAAGCAAGACCCCAGCATTAGAAGCTGTCAGTCTTTTCAAAACATTCAGCAGGGTTTCTATGGCACTGCTACTTTGCCAAAGAACATGTTTATGCTTAAGCATTTCTCCGACTGATTCTGAGAAATACCTACCCATCCTCTTCCTTAGCTCAAAAGCTGACAGGAAGCTCGGCAAAAAAAGGCAACTAAAAGTTTTCCAGGTGGTCTGCACTGGAGATGGGTGTGCTATTGACTCCAGATGCTCACCTGATGCCCTATAGAACCCAAATGAATGTACTAAAATTTAAGGCAGGAATTCTCTGTTTCTTAGGGGATAAAAAAATCACAGACTCAAAAATCCCAGATAACTTACCTGTATTTCTGAAAGATTTCTTTCCCATTTCTTCTCCTAACATGGTTGTCTGCGACTTTAGAGTTTTATTTTGTTTTATTTTTTTAACAGTCAAATAAGTGAAAAAAAATTCACAGATATCTTCTAGGATGTTTTATTCTCTAATTTTCCCCCAACAATAGACCCTTTAAACAACACATATTTAATAACATCACCTAACAATAGGTACCATGCATGATGAAGACTGACATTCAACTCCAGAAAATTCATAAAATTGAGGTTGCCAGTGCTGTGGTCATACATATAGAAAATGATTTACTGACCTAAAAAACAATGTCTTGTCAATTGTAGATCAATTGACTACCATAGATAGGCTCAGCTGCTTGGTCGGATTTTGTAAATCGGTTTAACCATAGGAACAGTCAAATCAGTGAAGTGTCCAAACTGGGTAGTTGTTGTCCTGAACTATCCAGATGAATAAATGAAAACTGGTCAATAGATTCTTTCCTAAGTGGAAACACAATTAGAATTCTGGAAGCACAAATTAAAGGATAGAATGTTTAGCTGAGATGAATGAAAAGCAATGAATGAACAAGCATTTATTGAGCGCCTACTCTGTGCCAAACATTCTTCTAGGTGCTAGGGAGTTGAGACCACCCTTATCTTAACTGAACTTTTATTCTGATAGGGAAAGCTAATACATAGATGATAGTGGAGACCAGGGAAGAGAGTTTTGGTCCGAGAATCATAGGCTTATAGATACAGAGCTAGAAAAGAATAAACCATTGAGCTTGTGAGTGAAGCCATTGGAAAATGGATTTTGTATTGTTTCTAGTAGGTTTGATTTGACTATTGTGTTCAGAATAAAAACAAGTGATATCCCATTGTCCTTATTTCTTTTCACTGGACCTCAGTTTCCTCATCTTTAAAATGAGGACATATCATGGGATATTCCGAATGAAAAGAAATTATGAAAGATTAAAAACAAAACAAAGAATATTAGTTTACATTTTTAATTGTTTTAATATGTTAAAGCATACAACATATATATATATATATATATATATATATATATATATATATATATATATATATATATATATATATATATATATATTTCTCCACAATAACCCTAAAAGGCAGGTCATCTAAGAATTCTATCATCTCTGTTTTAAGGATAAAAACTTACTCAAAGATCATACAATTAGTGAGTGACCAAAGTGACAGTTAACTCAGGTCTACTGACTACAGATCCTATTTCCACCTTCCCTCTAATTTTGTCCCTTTAGCTTTGTGGACATCAGACCCACTACTACAAGAACTGGGCTTTTTCTATTGCTACCAATGAGGTCAAAGCTAAAAGCCACCAAAAATTAGCTGCACATGAAACCCTGGGTAAAGGGCTCTATGTTATTTCACATTTGCCCAGATAATCACCATATTAATGCAGAGCCTGAATATTCAATTTGCCAAGGGAAATTCTTGGGAAAGGAAAGATAATAATGAAAAAGAAGCATCCCAGACTCAGAGAAAGAGCAGGGCCCAGAGTGCTAAGGAGGCTTTGGCCTTCCTCTCCCTTCACGTTCCTGAGAAATTTCCTGCCCTTCTGAATCTTAACTTCCACATGTGTCAAATGAAGGTGCTGATAATATTTGCAGGATTTGACTCTCAGGGCCATTACAAGTTAAAATGATTATAGAGTATAGAGAATTTACAAATTAGGCCTCCCCAAATTTATTGTGTGCACGTATTTGTGTACATATAATTGTATATATGCACACACATGGGTATATGTATACATATATATGTACACATGTATGAATATGAGTATGTTTTAAGTGTGTGAATATTCCTCAACCTCATATGTACAGGTTACTACATACAAAGTAAACATATTTCTATGTCTATTCTTTCCTCCCAACAGAATGGAAGTTCCATGCAGGCTAGAACACCTTGTCTTGGCTTTCTGTTCCCAAAAATTAGCACAACACTTGGAACATGGAACATACTCAATAAATGCCTGTTGCCAATATATATTGTGTATATATATATATACACAATATATATATATTGATATTGATATATAAGGTAAATGGGTTACTTCAGGAGGCACTAAGCTTCTTTTCACTAAAACACTGACTGATTCCCAGACCCAGCTGTCAGGAGGAGACTCTTGTACCTGTTTATTTCCATAAAATTTAAGATTCTTAAGGGCAAGGACTAGTTTCCTATGATCTTTGTATTGTCAGAGTCTAGCAGAATACCTAGCCTAGAGTAAAATGTATAATACATGCTTGTTGATTGATTGCTAATAATAGCATAATGTTTTTAAACACCAATTTAGAGAGCACTTCCTCCAGGCTGGGGAATTGGTATTTCTAGATAATCACTTGAAAGAAAAGGCTTCAGCCAATGGGGCTAAATAGCAGACTGGAATATCAGGACCTGAGAGAATGTAGACAAGGTAGTAATACAGATAATGAAGACATAAACACAACGGTATTTAGAACTTCACCCTTTTCCCTCAAAAAAAAAGATGTCTAACTTCATCACTGATGTTGAGATGAAAGATAAAAACTAAAAGTTCATTTTTATACATTTCAATATTCCCTTATTATATTCTAATCAGTTTCTCATCCATCTGCATTTAATGCTGCTTTTCTGGGTGCTGTTTCTAGCATCCCACATGAAAGTTCTCCTTCCCTATGATATCATGGCTTATAGATGACCATGGAATATAATCATCTAGCCAACCAAGAACACAAGCTCCAGTAGGTTCTACCTACTCAGAAAGGCTTTGAGACAGGTCCAATAATGGAGGTTAGGTCTCTCATATGAGACCAGTTTGGTTAAGTTTTCAGAAGACCATTAGCAGGGGATAATTGGAAACTAGTCTGGAAGAAATTAGGCATTGACCCACACCTAACACCATATACCAAGATAAGGTCAAAATGGATTCATGATCTAGGCATAAAGAATGATATTATAAACAAATTAGAACAATGTAGGATGGTTTACCTCTCAGACCTGTGGAGGGGGAAGGAATTTGTGACCAAAGAAGAACTAGAGGTCATCATTAATCACAAAATAGATAAGTTTGACTATATCAAGTTAAAAAGTTTTTGTACAAACAAAATGAATGCAGACAAGATTAGAAGGGTAGCAGTAAACTGGGAAAATATTTTTACATCCAAAGGTTCTGATAAAGGCCTCATTTCTAAAATATATAGAGAATTGACTCAAATATATAAGAATTCAAGCCATTCTCCAAT
>JAJPUD010001606.1:157491-208282 GCA_023553655.1 Myrmecobius fasciatus
AAAAAAAAGAAGGCCATTAGCAGGAGACTGGCCACAAAAAAAATGGATTCTCAAGTCAGGGAGAGACTAGGAGCTACATTAGCACTGACAGGTCCAACACCAATGAAATCATGATTTCTGAATCAGTAAATAATTAATTCTACCATGGAAATTGCCTTTGAGGTGAAAAGAAAAAAGCAAATAATTCCAATTCATGATACAATGCATTTTAAATGTTTTTAATTTATCAATTAATTAAACGAATTTTAAATACTTAGAAACTGTGAAGTTTTATTTTTTTCCTCAAAAAAATCAAGATGGATTTTTTTCAGGTCTATTGGGAAGTGATTAGTTTAAGATCCAGTTTAATGGTTTTTTATTAATTGGAGGGGCGGTGGGAAGGAACCTGAGTAAAATTCATCAAAGTGCTTAATTTTAAAAGTTTGCAAAGTGGTCATTTAATCACTGCATGATTTTTATCCTCCCACTAAACTCCTGCCATGTGGGTCTATTGAGGAAGTGACATTAATGTTTGTTAGCATCTGAAAAGCATACATATTTTATTTTAAATACTTAAACTGAACTAGAATGGTCACTGTGTTAGTGACTGGAAGGAGACAGATACAAGACATTTTGGGGAGGAACAATGACAAAGACTTACCAACTGGATACAGGGGTAAAGGAAAGGGAAAATTTGAGTGTGTGAACCCTAGAAGACAGGAAATGTTTTGATTTTTGTCTTTATATTTCTATCACCCGGATTGTTACATTTTAGTTGTAGAAATTTAAATAAGAATTCGCTGAATTGAGTGGATGATAATTCTGAGGTTGGGATCCCTATCTAACTAAAAGGATAATGGTACTGTCCTTATCTTCAAAGATGTACATTTTTAAGAGCAATAGGGTTTTTGTGGAAGATAATATCTTTAGTTTAGAATAATCACATAATCATAGTCATAAATCATTAGTATATTAAGAATATCACCAACATTTCTAAGAAAGGTTAAAAGAATACATATTTGAAAGAGTCTAGAAAGAAAAAGATTCTGAGGCAGAGGGGATTGAAATTAGGGTCAAAAAATATTGGATGGTGAAAAAAAGAAATCAAAACATAAAGGAGGAAGAAAAGAGGAAGAAAGAGAGAGTCTCTGGAAAGAAGCACCAGATTGGAGGATTCTTTCAGAGACAGTTAATTCAAACAGTATCTTATACTCCAGAGAATATTCAAGTATATCTACATATGCTAGCAAGCTTTTCCAACAAGAAAATCTGGTACTGACCCTACCTCGTAACTCCTTGATAAGTGATATCAACACATTTGTCTATTGAATTGACATGGTTACTCATTAGGCACTTTGTCTTCAGAAAAGGCAAACACAAGACATGTCTGGTTACTTACCAACAGTCAAATATACTACCTCTGTTCATATATGTGAAGATGAATAATATGAATAGAAGAAACGTGGAAAATATTCTAGTGACTTTGAAATCCTAGGTAAAAATATGGAGGCCTCGAGGGTGGCGAGTAATGTTTCTGATTGAAAGGTGGATATGTATGGAGAGAAAAGAGAAGTATGAGAAGGGAGAACATATGGCTACATTGATGGCATTCAAGAATAGATTTGCTTATTTGGAACTATGCTCAAAAAGTTATCAAACTGTGCATACCCTTTGACCCAGCAGCATTTCTATTGGGCTTATATCCCAAAGAGATCTTAGAGGAGAGAAAGGGACCCACATGTGCAAGAATGTTTGTGGCAGCCCTTTTTGTAGTGGCTAGAAACTGGAAATTGAAAAGATGCCCATCAATTGGAGAATGGCTGAATAAATTATGGTATATGAATATTATGGAATATTATTGTTCTGTAAGAAATGACCAGCAGGACGATTTCAGGGAGGCCTGGAGAGACTTGCATGAACTGATGCTGAGTGAAGTGAGCAGAACCAGGAGATCATTATACACGGCAACAACAATACTATATGACGATCAATTCTGATGGACATGGCTCTCTTCAACAATGAAATGTTTCAAACCACCTCCAATTGTTCACTGAAGAAAGCCATATACACCCAGAGAGAGGGATGTGAAATGTGGACCACAACATAACATTCTCATACTCTTGATTGATGTTTGCTTACATTGTGTTTCCTTTATCTGATATGTCTTCTGTGTAGATACGATTTTTCTTGCACAACAATGATAAGTTTGGAAATATGTATACATATATCTGATTTGCCAAATATTTTAACATAATTAACATGTAGTGGATATCCTGCCATCTAGGGGAGGGGTGGGGAGTTGGGGGGAAAAATCTGTAACAGAAAGCTATGTAAGGGTTAATGTTGAAAAATTGCCCATACATATGTTTTGCAAATAAAATAAAATAAAAAAAAACAATAGATTTGCTTTAAGTTGTAGGATACAAAATAAATCTACATAAATCTTCAGCATTTCTATGTGTTACCAACAAAGTCCAGCATCAAGAGATAGAAAGAGATATTCCATTTAAAATAATTGTAGATATTATAAAAATCTTTGGGAGTCTATCTGCCAAGACAAATATATATATATATATATATATGTGTGTGTGTGTGTGTGTGTGTGTGTGTGTGTGTGTATGCATATATATGCATATATACATACATATGTATATATATTATATATACACACATGGCTTTGTATATATATGTGTGTGTATAACATATACATATATATTATATATACACACACACAATTACAAAACAATTATAAAAATTATTAAAAAATATATATATATATATACATAAACACGATTACAAAACATTTTTTCACACAAATAAAGTTAAATCTAAATAACTGGAAGAATATCAAGTGTTCATGGGCCATAGCTAATATATAATGTAATAAAAATGACAATCCTACATAAATTAATCTACTTATTCAGTACCATCCCAGCCAAACTGCCAAGTAATTACTTTATGGAACTAGAAAAAAATAATATCAAAATCCATCTGAAAGAACAAAAGGTCAAAAATTTCAAGGGAATTATAGAAAAAAATTGCAAATGAAGGTGGCCTAACAAAACTGTGTTATAAGTAGCTTTCTCCAAAACCATTTGGTATTGGCTAAGAAATAAAATAATGAATCAGTGGAACAGATTAGGTACATAAAACACAATAGTCAATAACTATAGCAATCTAATATTTGATAAAGCCAATGACTCCAGCTCCTGGGATAAGAACTCACAATTTGACAAAAATGCTGGGGAAATTAGAAAAGAGTGTGGCAGAAACTAGGCATTGACCTGCATCCAACACCCTATATGTTGAAATGTGTTTATAACTTAAACATAGAGGGTGATACTATAAACAAATTAGGGGGAAAGAGGATAGTTCAGATTTGTGGAGAAGGAAGAAATTTATGGCCAAAGAAGAACTAGAGAACATCATAAACTACAAAATTGATAATTCAGATTATATTACATTAAAAAGGTTTTATACAAACTAAGTTTGTACAACTAAGTTTAGAAGGGAAGCAGAAAACCAGCGGAAAATTTTACAACCAAGGATTCTGATAAAGACCTTATTTCTAAAATTTATAGAGTTGACTCAAACTTATAAGAATAAAAGCCATTCTCCAATTCATAAATTCTCCTTATTTATAAAAGAATATGAACAGACAAGTTTCAGATGAAGATAGTAAAGCCATTTCTAGCCATATGAAAAAATGTTCTAAATCACTATTTTGTTTAGAGAAATACAAATTAAGACAACTCTGAGGTTCCACTTCACACCTCTTAGATTAACCAAGATGACAGGAAAAGATAATGATAAATGCTGGAGGGGATGTGAAAAAACTAGGACACTAACACATTGTTCACAGTGTTATGAACTGATCCAACCATTCTGAGGAGCAATTTGGACCTATGCCCAAAGAAAGGACTATCAAACTCTGCATACCCTTTGATCCAGTTATGTCTCTACTGGATCTGTATCTCAGAGATCATACAAAAGGGATAAGGACTCATATGTGCAGCCCTTTTTGTAGTGGCAATGAACTGGAAATTGAGTGGCTGCCCATCAGCTGGGGAAGGCTGAATAAGTTATGGTATATGAATGTAATGGAATATTATTGATCTATAAAAAATGATCAGCAGAATGATTTCAGCAAGGCCTGGAGAGTCTTACATGAACTGATGCCAAGTGAAGTGAGTGAAAAGAACATTGTAGACAGCAACAAGATTATGTGATGATCAACTGTGATGGACTTGGCTCTTTTCAGCAGAGATGATTCAGACCAATTTGAATAGACTTGTGATAGAGAGTGCCATCTGCACTCACAGAGAGGAAGGAATACGGGGACTGAATGTGGACCAAAACATAGTATTTTCACCTTTTTTGTTGTTGCTGTTGTTTGTTTGCTTGTTTTTTCTCTCATTTTTCCCTTTTTAATCTGATTTTCCTTGTGCATCATGATAAATATGAAAATGTTTAGAAGAATTGCACATGTTTTGTGTTACAGATCCCTGGAAAGTTGGGAGAAGTCTATGAAATCTTTCTTAAAATAATGTTTTAAATGAGTAAATTACATAGGATTAACACCAAAAAAATTGAAACAAAAGTTTATTTTTTCCTATCAAATTCATGTACCCTATGAAATCTATCTACTCCCAGGATTAGACAATAAATCAAATCACTGATCAATAATAATTTTATATACTGATTGACAATAATTTTAAGCACAGATGAGAATCACCTCATTCTGCAAGATCACATCAGCCATGGTATTCACCACTCAGCTTTGGTAATCACACCTCATCAGTACACTCTTCCCCTTTGATTGGAGGGTAGAGTGAAGAGCTCTCATCTAAATCCACATTTAGGGCAGGTAGCCGGGCCATCCTTGTCATAATTTCCCAACATATCTTGGCATTTTTCCTGGTATTTACTTTCCCGATCAGGTTTTTAGCTTTTTTTTAGTGTATTGTCTTCCCTGTTGTAAGTTCCTTGAGGACAAGGAGCATCTTTCTTTTTTCTAATTTGTATCCCTAGTACTTAGCACAGTACCTTGTACATAGGTGTTTAACAAAAGTATGAATGACTGACTGAAATGTCAGACAAGCTCTCCCTTTAATAGAGAGGTGGAGTGCAGGAAGAGAGAAGATAGATAAACAAATATTTGTTGTCTCAATCAATGAATGCTAATTATCGAGAGGGTCCCACTTGATTTTTTTATACCTAACTAAAGGCTCTTGAAAACTTTGACAACCACTGGTGTAGCACAAGTCTTGGATGAACATTAGCCATTTGTTGATTTATTATCCTGCAGAATATAAGTTTCTTAAAAATAGAAGGTTACTTCATTTTGTGGTTTGTATCCCCAGGACCTGATATTAAGTCCTGGGGTTTTACAAATGCTTCTTGGATTGGATTTTATTGAATTATCACTTATATGATTAAGTCAAAGACAATAACAGCTGCCTCTTTTGAGCATGGCTGCTCATTTGCTTGGTGATCCTTTCTGTCATCAGATTCTCTTGTTATCTTAAAATATACCAACTCATGGCTTTCATAGTCAGGGGAAAGGAGGCACCACATCTCCCTCACTCTCAAGAGGAGAAGGAAGTGATCAGAGAATCAGGTGGACTTCCATCAGTGAGATGGCATGAAAGTGTTAATACCATATTTAGTGACAATATTCTCTTCCTATTGATACAAGAAAGCTTCCTAGAGTCAGGAGGCTCTCCAGAACAGAACAAATGTTCCAGTCATCCATTAACACTGCAGGATGAAGGGCCTCACAAGTGGCCCGTGCTGGTTCCTTGGAAACTTCTGTGGCTTTCATCCGAATTATGAAAGCGAAACGAGGCCAGAAACTCTCCTGATGCCAGAATGGTTCGGAAACAAAAATATGCCATGCAGAAAACCCACCATGGCCAAGGCAGCTGAATAAGCACTGTGTTCACTGCCCAGGAAGCCAGGCAGGCCTGTAAATACAATTACAGTAATGAGTCTATGTCGCCATTCTATGTCTGAACCAAAATGGGATTTCTGCCAAAGGGTGCATCCAATCAGATAACTGAATCACTGAATGAGATGTGTCCTTTCACAGTGGATTAAATTTAAAATGTGAGCCCCAACCCAAGCTAAATTTCACAGAAGCTCCCCTCTTGCCCTTTGTTCGATTCAAAATTTAAAAAAAATTGATGATAGAGAGAAGGATCCTCTTATGGGCTTAGTCAGTATACACACGTATCACCTTCAGTATTGTATAATTAAGGAATGGTATGGGTGTTTAGCAAAAAAGAAAAAGAAAAAGGAGGATGTTTACTTTTCTTTGCATAATGTATTTGAGTATAGCATTGTCCTAAACCAAAAAATAACTGAAGTATTTAGCCAACATCTCTGGTCCCCTTTCCAAAAGGGCATTCAAGATTCTATTTTTATAACTGGTTTACCAATAAGGAATGTGTGTTCTTATAGACTAGAAAAATTTAGAAGGGGATTATAAGCATGTCGTAGATTTACCTTAATAAGCTATGTCATGGATATAAATAGTTGCTTGAATTAATCTATTTGGCCATGTAAACTCACTGCCTCCCTGTGGCCAGCACGAGAAACAAATAAGCAAGGCTGTCCTTGAGAGTCAACGCAAATGTATTCATTCTCCATTAAAGATTCAGCAACAAAACCCAAGACACCTTGAATTCAGAAAAGATAAATCAGAAATCCATTTTGTCTATAGATGATCCTTGTATATATTTTTAAATTTTTCTATCAGCCGTATCTTCAACATGTCTTCAAGTTAGGGTGGCAATTAGTGCAAAGAAATACCAGCAATTCCATAGTTCAGGCCACAGAGCAAGAGCCATTTGCATTTGCTTAGCATAGGCCTTTGTACATTTGTTTAGGTCATTTTCATATCTTTGATGACTGATGACCTTTTACGGCTTTTGTCTTTCTCTAAGGGGGCTGGCTCCATGTTTCACTTCAAGAGATGGAAAAAGTGTTCTTGATGGATTGCCTCATTGACCTTGATAAGGTTGGGGATACAGAGGAAATGGAAAAGAACATCCTGGGAACAAAAATGTCCTTCACTTCCCTATATAGGCAGCATGCATTTAATTTAATGGTCTCCTCTTGGGCTTGATGGAGCAAGCTTCTTTCAACCTTTCTCCTTCCCTTGCCCATAATTGACATATAATTTAAGGAACACCCACTCACTTCAAGAGCATTTGGAAAATGATGTCAATAAATAGGACACTATTAGTCAATGGAACCAAAGAGAAACATGTATCATATTTAGCCTTCTTCAATCAACATATGTCCACTAAAGATCAGGAGAGTGAAGAATTTCAGATTTGATTTAACAGAGATACTGAGGAAAAGGAATGAGTCAATAAGCATTTATTAAGCATCTGCTGTGTGCCAGCACTGGCAAAGTAAAGGTCATAAAGGAAATACATGGAAGAAAAAGAAAATGGAAGCCATGTGACATAGCATGGTTGACAGGTTACCAGCCCAAGTGTTCTAGTCATAGACTATCCAGAGAAAACAAAGAAGGCACGAGGTCAATGGGTGCGCCATTTGTGGAGGCAAATCATATAAGGATATGTCCAAGAAGAAAACGAGATGGATAGATGTGGATGGGCCATGAATTCCATCCCTAAAAGAAATATTTCCATCAATAACATCGAATACCAGTTGGAGTATTTGAGCTGAGACTATGCTAACTTCTTTAGCAGCTACATCTTAATATTGACTCCTGATAACCATGTGATTAACTATAAGGTCATTTACTTATGAATGTATTGAGCCATATTGACTTTATACTTGATTTATCTCTCTGAATTTTTGAACCAAAATTCAGGATTTGACTCTAGTTAATAAGCATTTATTAAGAAACTGGCTATGTACCAGGCACTGTCCTAAGTTCTGGGAATGCAAAGAAAGGCAAAAAAAATGTTCCTGCCCTCAAGGAGTTAATAATCTAATGGAATAAATAACACATAAAAAGTTGAAAAGGAGGTGGAGAGTACCCAGCAAGGGTAGGAAGTCCAGAGCCCTTTAGCCAGGAGGGAAATGAAGACATGGCTGACCTAGGCACCCTCTTTAAATGAAGGATCTTGGAGGTATTCTTTCTCTCTCTCCACCCTCTCTAATCATATAGAAGGAAAGGTCCCACCCAAGGAATACCTATATGGTATGAATGTCAGGATTAAAGATGTGAATTTGCAAGAAGATGAGGTTTGTGAGGGTTATAATAAAGTTCAGAAGGATGCAACCAAGTAGGAAATGTCATCTTACTAGTTGTATGTTATCTTACTGGCTAAATGTCATCTCACTGGTTTCAGTCTAGCACTCCCAGCTTTTAAAAAAAAAAAGCAAAACATTGTACAAGTTTATTCTGCTACATTTATGCCCCATTGATTATATTTTTCAAAATATTTCCTGTCTCTTTCTTCTTAGTGTCATTCAAATATCTCATAAGCATGACTCATATGTCTTCATTGAAGTCAGTCTAAATAAATTAAGTCAGATAAATCTTTTGATTTAGGGCAGGATGGGTTCGAGCCAGCTGAGTGAGATATGACAGAAGATGAAGCTCATGACATAATTTTAGACATATGCTTCTCTTTGAACCAATACTCTGGATACAACTCTTTATCCAGCTACAGATCTACTTATCAATCCACTCTCATTTTGTTGCACCTTGTTCATGAGGTTATGATGAAAAACTTAAGTCAAAATCTTTGTAGAAAAACTATTGGTATGAAATTACTATGAAATTAGTATGAAATTATGTCCTTCTAACTACTTTACCAAGAAAGTCAGTGAAATTAATTTGACATGACATGTTTGGTGAAGTTTTTTGTTGTTGATATTCAGTCATTTTTCAGTCATTTCCAACTCTTTGGACCCCTTTTGGGGTTTTCTTGGCAAACATACATAGTTTGCCATTTTTGTCTCCAACTCATTTTATAGATGAGAAAACTAAGGGAACCCAGGTTGAGTGACTTGCCCAGGATTACATACCCAAAAAATACCTGAGATCAGACTTGAACTCAAGAAAAGAGTTTTTCTGTGCTCTAAAGAATGACTCTTTTCATGTCTAAATGCTCAAAAATCAACTTTAAAAATCCTTTCTAGAATTTCATTGTGAAATGATATCAAATTCCTTATTCTTGTATCCCTTATCTGAAATCCCTCTTTTTCAGCTTTTCAATAAAAAACAAGGACAAAGTTTGCCTAATTCCAGAGTCATGACATTTAGATTTAGATTTAGATTTAGAATGAAAAGGACCATAGACACCAACTAATGAAACTATTTCATTTTATGGATGAAGAAATCAAATCTATGAGGGAGGGAAATTATTTCCCTATGGTCACAAAAAATAAGTATCATCATTTTTTTCTGCTGCTTTCCATGGATATAGAAATAGGTACTGGAACTAAACTAGCAATTTCATTGGCCCTAGACAAGGAAACTTCCTTTTCCAATGCAGATCATCATTTTCTCTGTAACATATAATCTTCAAAAATTGCCTAGAACACTAAAAGGTTAAGTAAATTCCTCAGGTCACAGAAAAAAAGTAGCAGAGACAGAATGACTCTCCATCTTCTGGTTCTGCAAGCAGCTCTCTATTCCCCTAGCCATGCTTCCAACAGTGATTCTATGATCACTCCCAAAGTTATTTTAACACCTTTGGAGATAATTGATGGAGGTTTTGAGAACAGATATGTACTTTCCTATTACCATCTCTTTTTATCTTGATCTTCAATTACTTTTTTTAAGTGTTCCTTCTACTTTTTTCTAGTTTGAAAATCATTTTCCTTGGTAGGGAAGAGAAGCAAATTAGGATTTGAGTAGTTCCTTCTCCTGGTTACTGGTTAGCATGCATCCATCTCCATCTAGGCAGGTGGTTAGTTCATCCTTTCTTTTTATTTATTTCTTATACATGTTCTCTAAGGTACCCAATGTATCAAAAATCCTTAAAGGGAAAAGTTTGTTCTGCTTCCTCACCTGAGGGATTTAAATTACTTCTATCAATTGAACCAGACATTTAGTATTTTGGATTTTTTGGGGTGTTAGTAACAATTGAAAAGGAATCCCTAGGGTTGCTTGAAATACAGAACGTCATTTACAGCATTTCACAGCTTCAGAAAGAGCTGTGTGAAGACAGAAGGGAGAATTTCCTGCTCATTGTAGTTGCTTTGAACAAATGTAAAGAACCACCATTCAGGCTTCTCACTCTAAAATCAAGCAATGAGAAGCACCTATTCCCATGGACAAATCACAGTAATAGTGCTGAATGGGCTTGAGAAGGTTTGAAATAGAGTAGGGCCTCTTAAACTTTTTCCACTTGTGACCTACTTTTGCCCAAGGGATTTTTATGTGACTCCCAGATATACAGTTTATAAAATAAATATACAAATCAAAGATTTACTAATAATAAATCATAATTTCACAACCCCAACATTCAGTTACTAGACCACCTATGGAGTAATAAACCACAGTTTAAGAAGTTGAAGAATAGAGCATTGGACTTATAATCCCAAAGGCCAGAGTTCCAATTCTAACTTAATAGCTTATGATACTGGAAAAGTTATTAAAAATCTCTGGGCCTCAGTTGTAAATGGATGAAATCATAGCACCTACTTTGCATAATGTAAATATTATGTTAATATATGTTAATACCTCATTAAAAATAATTCTACAAATTCTAGAAGCAATGGACACATCTAAAGAAATATGAAAAGCTAACAGAAAAGAGCAAGAAAATTCTTTCTTGGAGATGCAGACATTGGATGTTTTTTAAGTTAATATAAAGTGCTTCCTTACCTTTAAAAGAGAATTACAAAAGCTAGCATTTCACTCAACTTGCATAAGTGAACACTTGGAAACATGTAGTATAGAGATGAGTTTGAAGCAGTTAGGGAGGATTAGACCTAAGACTCATTGAAGATATGAAAGCAGTCTTTAAATGTCTTAAGGGCTAATGTGTGGGAAAAGAGTTAAGCTTTTCTGCTTGGCCCAGAGGGAAGAAGTAGGAATAATGCATAAAAGCTGTGTGGAAACAGAGGGGACAAAAAAAATTTCCCAACAATTGGAGTTGTCCCATAGTAGGAAAGATTGGCTCATGGGTTCAGAATAAATGATCACTTGTGGGATAGGTTGCAGAGGGGATCCATTGTCACAGATGACCGCTGATACCTCAACTAACTAACATTGGGATTTTGTCATCTTGGAATATTATAAATTCTTCTTGTTGTTCATTTTGTCTCTCTTCTACTTACCCCAAAATCTATCCATTTATCCTGAAAGAACAACTTAGTTGGTTTAAGTGCCAGGAGTGGGGGTAGGGAGTGAGGAAGACATTATGGGGGAAATAAAAGTACTCATATTCACTTATTCATCGAATCAAACTTTTATTTTATTGGTGACCAAAATAACTGGTTGATTTGGTATAGATTAGCTGACTGATGAATAAAACCATATTGCTTTTCATCTTATTCTCATATGATAATGGCTAACTAAAGATCAGTGATGTAATATAAAGGTTATAAAGAAGATCCATGACAATGATTAGATCTGTGCTAGGTAGGGGAAAATGATCACAGCTTAAAATCAAACATGTCTATAATATTTTAAGTTAGAATTTCTTTTCCTTTTTTTGCTCTCTCTACGCATATACATTTGCATTTATATATGTGTATATATATATGCAAATATAATGTACAGACAGTGATGGATCAATGGATAAGTAGATAAATAGTGTGTGTATATACACATGTGCACACACACATACACACACTGTTTTAGCGATGCAGGAGTCTTGGACTTGAGGGGCTCTGTAGTCTACAAGGCACACTTCCAGCAAGCCACCAGAACTTTTTCATAACTTAGCATAACCTCCATCTGTTCTATACTTTCTTAGAATGGCTTGGATCTTCCATCTGGTATTCAGGCCAATGGTACTTGATATAATGCCTCTTACCTTTAGTGGTTTGGATTGTGAAGCTTTAACCTAAAGGTTTACAACTTTATCCCATGACTAATTTGCTTACAGCCCAGCTGCAAGAGCCTGGCCTCCCTGGAGAGTGGCCCTTGAAGAGTTCAAGAGTGCCAGCCCAAGATTGCAGCCTCCCAGAATGCTTTTCTCTGGTAAGTCTAAAAGTGGATTGGTTCAGGTAGCCCATTGTGTCCCTTCACCTTGGATGGAGGAGGGGGGTGGTCCTTGAGACTCAAGGCCAAAGAAACATCTCTAGGGTGATAGATTTGAGTCCATTGAGTTCTGATATTGACTACTTTGCCTGCTTGATCCATAGTAAAGATTTATACAATTGCCTGGAAAATTACTAGCAGACACTCCATAAACACAGGTCATGGTGGGGCTGAGAATCTGGGCAATAGAAAAATGGGAAAGGGCACCCAGCTCTAGGGAGGATGCTTGCTAGGGAACAGCTTCAATGAACTATATTGGGAGCATGGAATCCTTCCTTGGTTTAAACTTGAACTGTATAGCCAAGGCCCTCCTCAGGACTCACAGAAATAAAAGTTAGCCCTTTGCTGAGTCTGTCAGAGTAACACACACACTCACACACACACACACACACACACACACACACACACACACACACACTGATCACAAAACTAGATCATCTGGTCCAATGCTTTCATTTTACCAGGGAGTCAACTGAAGCCTCTAGAGGTGAAACCCTTTAATCAAGTCATTATAGGAAGCAAGTAGCAGAGCTAGAGTTTGAACCTAAAATCTGATTTCAAATCCTACCTTGTAAGGTTCCTCCCCATCTGTGTGACCTAGGGTAAGGTTCTCAGGGGCTGTTTCCTCATTTGTGTTTTTTTTTTTAAGAGATGCTTGGGGGCAGCTAGGGGGCGCAGTGGATAGAGCACCAGCCCTGAAGTCAGGAGGACCTGAGTTCAAATATGACCTCAGACACTTAACACTTCCTAGCTGTATGACCCTGGGCAAGTCACTTATCCCAATTGCCTCAGCAAAAAACAAAAAAAAAAGGAAAGAGAGAGAGATGCTTGATGTTCCACCTGTACTATTATGAACATATATACATTTGCATATACACATATGTGATTATAAGTACCTAATCATATGTAGAATAGAATATAGCCTCTATTTGAATGTCATATGTATATTTTATATATGTACACACAAATATATGTATACAGACCACTATAATCCCTAATAACATATCTCCATAGCTACCTGATATATATATATGTATAGAATCAGATATAAGTTTATATTATATATAATCTATATTTGAACATATATTCAATGTGTATATGTATATAAAATCTATTGACCAACCTCTATACATATAATCTATATTATATCTGTAAATGTGTACACACATAGAGGTGAATAAATTCTAAGTGACAATGAATAGAATCTAAGAGCTGACATTTTTATAGCCCTTGAAGATTTGCAAAGTGCTTTAAAACATTAGTTTACATGTATATACAGTTATTCCATCCACATCATTACTTTATCCATTGTACTTTTGAAAGATCCTGGGTCAGCATAAGAAATTAAATGGGACTTTGGGGGGAATTTTATAGAAGTTATAGATAACATGAGAAGACCAGCAGACAACACAGAGCTGATGACTAAATACTTAACCCAAATTTTACAATAAAGTACTGTAAATAACTCATAAAAGAAAAAGAAAAAAAATCTACCTTCTTCTCTGGTATAATGGAGCACAGCCTATGTGTTTTCTAATTTGGGAAAACAGTGTAAGGATAATGGCATCTTTTCCTGATTGGCAAGCGCCTGACGCTCCTTGCCAGCAGGGGCTCTAAACAGATGACATTAAGTTTGCAAAGAAACCCATGAGGATCTCACAATTTTCCTCATCTGATGGGGATGAACCTTCTCTTGTCTTCCTGTCTTAAGTGAGATGGGGTCATATTCCAAGAAGATGAGCTTTCCCTGGGCTTGGTGCCAAAAATTAAACTATCTCATCACCAAGGAGTAAGAGGAGAGGTGCTCATTGTAGCCATTCTCCTCTATATTCTATACATCAGTGTATCAGACCTGGAGCAAGGCTAGATCTTGTCATGTGGGCACTACCTGGAGGCCCAAGGCACTGAATACTTGTCTCTTTCTCTACTTCCATCCATCCACCCCAAGGACTCAAAGTCTTCAAGTACAGTGACTATCTCTTATTCCCCATGAGGGTCTAGCCTAGGACCTTCCACTTTCAAGAAATACCCATTCATTTGAAGGACCAAAAATCTCTAAAGTGGGCTCATTTTGAGCTAAGAAACTTGAATCAAACCAAAGCTCTCCAGAGCAAATGCAGGGTTCATCTAATACCAGCTTAACCAATCTATTTTCATTCGACTTCTTCACACACTTAAATGATCAAATGTAATTTACTTTAGATAAAGTATCTTGGCTGTAATGGGTAGGAAGGAATGGGGGAAAGTAATTGCTTTTGAAAGAAGGAATAAATGAATGTAGTACCCGCTTATTGATATGTCTCAGTTCATGGTATGGTTCAACCTGGGCCAGCAAGTGGATGTCTTATTCTTTTATTTAAGAAATAAGGAAAGAACATTGACCTTGGAACCCCAAAACCTCATTTAGAGTCCCAGATCTGCCATTTTCTAGTTCAAACTTTGGGTATAATAATTAACTTCCCTGAATCTCAGTTTTGTCATATATATAGTGGTTATGATATTTCTTAAAATTATTTACCTAAATGAGAAATAATAAGTCAAGGGCAGTGTAAACAATATAATACTCTCAAATAAAGTTCTATTTCTCTTTATTTTTTTTGTTTTCATCTATGGAAGGGGAAGGAAATATCCAGCCTGCAGGATGTATAAGGTCTGGAAAATCATTTGGTCTGGCCCTGCCAAGGCAACTACGGGTAATGATGAGCTTAAATCTGGGTACAGCAACCTCCCACTGCTTGAGTCCTGAAGGTTGATAATTTTATATGGCCCATGAATGATGCTATAAATATCCAAATGGTCCTTGGCAGAAAAAGGTGCCCCATGCTGATCGATGGGAAGGTGGAGTTGGCATATAGCTGTGGTTTGATTGGACTAGGAAAGCTCTCAGTTTAGAAATTCCTTGTACTACTACCAGTCTGCAATTCATCCAGTCTTTAAGACTGCCCTAAACTATGGAGAAGTTAAGTCACTTGCCTTCAGTACATAATCAGGATGTGTCCAAAGGAGGATGTGAGCCCAGCCTTTCAAGGCAGGTCCTCTATTCACTAAGCCATCCAGCTGTTGTTCAGTCAAGTCCCATTTGGGGTTTTCTTGGCAAAAATACTGGAGTGGTTGGCTATTTCTTTCTTCAGTTCATTTTATAGATGTAGAAACAGAGGCAGGCAGAATGAAGTGATTTGGCCAGGATCACACAACTAGTAAATGTTTGAGGTCAGATTTGAACTCAGGAAGATGAGTCTTTCTGACTCCAGGCCCAATACTGTATCCACTACCTTACCTCTCCTAAAATAAAATGAGTTAAGTTTATTAATAATATACATATAATAATTCAAAATTGTGAGTAGTCCATAGCTTGTGAGATGCTTGATTGGCACCAAGATCTAAGGAAATTTGTTTTCACCCACTCCTGGAAAACAGTGGTCCCTTTAGAACCTGTCATCTCCATCAAGGTGGGATTAAGGACAAATCTATGCTCAATCGAAAGTCTACTGAAGGCACCCCATTGAATAGAGTGAAAAGGGCTACCGAAAGCCTGATTTCCCCAAGTCAGTGCCTATGATTGGCTAGGTCATGGAATGAGGTCATGTCTGCTAGGTATCAAAACAGGCAGAGGGCCTATAAGATGCACCTGATGGTATCCTATGACTGCAAAGCTCTTCTAGTCAAACCTCCATCTTGGATGTCAGTGCAGCATAAGTAAGGGAACTCAAAGGATCCAGCAAATGAATTGCACCAATACTTAGCATAACTTTGTGTGACTCCTGCCAAAGGAAGAAAAAGACCTTCAGCACCTGGGAACTGTGAGTCACATGCATGCTTTGAGCTTGAGCCCTTTCCCCTGGATTCTGGATGTACTATAGGTGGGAAAGAACATCACAGACTTTCAGGAAGGGATTTGGTAACAATTCCCCTTATTAAAACTACCCAAATAAATACCCCATTCTAAATTGGGATCATTTGCTAGTGGTGTAACCTTGTAAGAGTCACTTAGTTTCCATCCACCTCAGTGTCCTCCTCTGAAAAAGGGAAATAATAATGCTCCCTGCCTCAGAAAATTACTCTAAAGACTGGATGAGATAATGTATGTAAAGTGTTTTATATGTGTATGGGTATGGATGTGGCAGCTAGGTGGCACTGCAGGGGATAGAGTGGCAGGGATAGATTAGGAAGACATCTTCCTGTGTTCAAAAATGGCCTCAGACAATTACTAGCTTTGTGGCCCTAGTACTTCATCTGTAAAAATGAGCTAAAGAAGGAAATGGTGAACCACTGTAGTATCTTTGCCAAGAAAATCCCCAATTGGGTCATGAGGAATTGGATACAACTGAAAAATAACTAGGGAAAAAAATCCATATACATATAAACAATACAAATTATTTACATATTTAGATACAGATATATCTATATCTATATGACACATATATGTGTATATATCTATATGATATATATGTATATGTATGTGTATATATCTATATGATATATATTTTATATATATATATGATATATATATACATGATATATATCTATGAATGTATATCTACACATAAACATGTGCATATGTCTATACATGTATATATAAATGTATTTTTATATGCATGTGTATATCTATATCTATGTATCTATACATAGATACGTATGTGTATAAGCTGTTATAGTTATCCTGACTAGGGATGCTTTTGAGGCAAGCAATTAAGGAGAACATAAGGAAAGCACAATGGAGTGCCTTGGGAAAAGTGATCAAGGAAAGCTCTAGGAGACACAGCTAAAAGAATATAAAAGATAGCTGGAGGCAGAGCATGAGGGAAATTTTCACCCTCCAGTTCCCCTTTGCCTAAAAATACAGCTTTGTAACTCTCTGGCTGTTCCTTCTCCAATATTTCTACCCTCCCTTCTCAAGTCCCCTCATCAAAATTTGTATTCTCCACATGCAGCTCTCCAATAAGTACTTCACATCTTCTAAATTTAAACTAGTTACAACAAAAGGCACCTTATTATGGACTGGTCTTGAAGCTAAGAAGACCTGGGTCCAAATGCTTCCTCTGACACAGATTAGCCACATCACCCTAGGAAAGGTACTTCAACCCTCAAAGTTTGAGACAACATGCCAAAACTATGTCTTAATGAAGCAAGAAAGCACAGTGGAAAGAGCATGGTCCTCAATCAAAAGACCTGAGCTCAAAACTTGATTTGATACTTAATGTCAGTATGACTTTGGAAATCTCTCTGAGACCCATTTTCTGCTTTTTAAAATAAGTGTCATAGATTGATTAAGTTGACAGGAAAAAACAATGATAAATATAGGAGGGATTGTGGGGAAACTGGAATACTAATACATTGTTGGTTGAATTGTAAAATGATCAATCCATTTTTTTTAATATTCTTTTTTTTTTTTTTGCTGAGGCAATTGGGGTTAAGTGACTTGCCCAAGGTCACACAGCTAGGGAATGTTAAGTGTCTGAGACCAGATTTGAACCCAGGTCCTCCTGACTTCAGGGCTGGTGCTCTATCCACTGCGCCACCTAGCTGCCCCTGATCAATCCATTTTGAAGAGCAATTTGGAACCATGTTTGAGAGACTATAAAATTATGCAAACTCTTGATTCATCAGTCTCACTACTGGATCTGTATCCCAAAGAGAAAATAAAAAAGGGAAAACAGAAGTGTCATACTAGTCACCTCTCTGAAAATAAAAAGGAAATTCATGCTTTCACTGGTGATAATATGAAGTTATATAGATCCATAATATATAAATATGTACATTATACAGGTGTATATGCATATGTGTATGTGTGTATACATAATCAAGCATACATATATTATGTGTATCTCTCACACATACATATATACTTTTGTAAAATTGCCTTCAATATTTTATAAAATTCTGCTATATCCCTTTGAGACACACATAAAAGCATTAAAAACTAGTTTAGCTAGTGCCTTAGCTGTGCCAAGGTTTCCTGAGGTGTGAGAAATTCTTTTGTTTGTCACTCCTCTCCAGGAGTCTCAGCCCATCTTTAAAACTGAACTACCTGCCATAATGGCCCACTGGTGGCTTCCTAATGACCTGTTTCATTGTTTGATGTCTCATTTTACATGATACATCATTGTACCATTATATCAATCATCCATTGGGTGCTCGCACTGAAAATATATCTCTAACACTGGCCTTTCCTATTCTAACTTTGCTTCCCAACATTCTCTGCTTGATTGTGAACAGTCTGTGTCTCCAGGATTGTAATTCATTGAGATAGGCACTTTTACTATTTGTTCAGCAGAATTCTTTTCTTTCTATTTTCCCTTTTTTCTCCCTTTCTCCCTTCCTTCCTTCCTTCCTTCTTTCCTTAATTTCTTTTTTGTGAGATGAGCATTCTGTATTTCTAATACCCAGGAAATAAAAATAAAGATCCAAAGCTGAGGGAGACCCCAAAAGACAGGGTGAAGACTGATAGAAGGCCCAATTTCTTTAACATTCTGAACTGCACATCATACCAAATAAAAATAGCTTGATTGTTAAAGTGTGGCTATTTGTAGGCCTCTCAAGGGGAGGCAGCTTTCTTAAAGTTAAAAGAGAGAAATACTTTTTATTTGTGGCAGTGCTAAGACCAGCAGCTCTCCATAGTTTCAATGGAGAAAACATCTTTAAAGATTAAAGAGATATTAGGCATCACAAACCATTGGTTGGATTGCATTTCCCTTCCATATCGCCTTTCTAGACTCCGTGTTTGGAGTACTTTTAGAGGTAATGAAAAGTATAGAAGGAAACCTGGATTTGCTATCACGCCCCCTTTACTACTACCCCTTTTTCAGAGAGGGCATATGGGCAGCTAATAGAGTACAGGAAAGACCCTCTGAGTCTTTGACATTTATTTGCTATCAACACTATGGAAATGTTTCTAGAAGACACTAAGGAGCCATGGTCCAGAGAGGCAATGCTTCTGGAACAGGGAACCTCAAAAGCCATCTACTCCAATCTCCTCATTTCTGAAAGGAGAAAAATTGGGGGGGTTGTAAAATTAAAGAATTTATCCACAGTCATACAAGGTAAGTGACAGCAAGAAGAACTAAATCCAGGTCTTCAGAATCTGAACTCAGGATTTTTTCCAAAAGTCAATGGAACTCTTTGATACTATTAAGTTACAGAGTAGTTACACTCAGACACACAATCTGGATAGTTAGTATCTATGTCCATGCCATTTCTCTTATTAGAATATAAACTTTTTTTCAACAAAGGGATTTCATTTTTATCTTATTGTTCCCAATGCTTAGCATAATATCTGACACATAGTAACAATAATAACAGTAGTCATAGTAGTAGCAGTATCCATAGTAGTAGTAGTAATAGTAGGAGTAGCAGTAGTAGGAGTAATAGTAGGAGTAGTAGCAGTAGCCATAGTAGTAGTAATAGTAGTAGTAGTAGTAGTAGCAGTAGTGGGAGTAATAGTAGTAGTAATAGTAGTAGTAGTAGTAGTAGTAGTAGTAGTAGTAGTAGTAGTAGTAGTAATAGTAGTAGTAGTAGTAGTAGTTGATGATGATGTAGTAGTAGTTGTGTATCTGATACACAGTAACAACAATAATACTAGTCATAATAGTAGTAGTTGGTGTTGTATTAGTAGTTGTTTTACTAGTAGTAATAATAGTTGTAGCTGTAGATGATGTAGTAGTTGTTGTAGATATACTAAATTGTTCTAGTTGTAATTGTAATAGCAAATGGTAATATAGTAGCTGTTGTTGATATAATAGTAATAGTAGTTGTTGTAATTGTAGTTGTAGGTGGTACAATAGCAGTAGTTGTAGTAGTAGTAATAGTAATAGATGTAATTACAGGGGTAATTATAGTTGTAGATAGTATGGTAGTAGTTGTAGTAGTAGTAATAGTAATTGTTGTAGAAGTAGTAATTGTAGATGTAGTCGTAGTAGCCATTGTAATTGTAGTAAAATAAAAGTAGTTGTAGTTGTAGATGGAGGAGGAGGAGGAGGAGAAGGACAAGGAAGAAGAGTAGGAGTAGGAGAAGTAGCAGTAGGAGTAGTAAAAATAGCATTTATAAAGTTTTTTAAGGTTTTGCAAATTTAAGGTATTTGCAAAGATATTTTTTTCTCATAATAACACTGTGAAACTAGTGCAGCTATTATCCCTCTTTTTCAGATGAAGAAATGATAGCTAAGAGATTGTGACTTGTTCAGGCTCTTAGTTCAGTGTCCAGGACAAGATTCAAATTGATACCTTATTAATACCAAGTCCAGCACTGATGCTTGTCAAGCCCAGTTAATATTTAATTAGTGCATGTTGATTTATTTATGGCTTATTATCAATTGGTTAATTAATTAATTAATCAAGAGTTATCCATATCAATAAAATCATAGTCACCTTTTTAAAAAATTCAGCCTGAAATGAGAGGAAAAACCAGTCCTATTAAATCCTTTACCTGGATTTTTTTTCTTCAAATGGCTCTTAGATGTTCATCCAGGTCAGGAAGTCACAAAGGTATAGAGAGTTATATATGGATAGGCAAGGGAGAGGAGAAAAGACTAAGAGCAGGGAACACAGATGTCAGCATCTGTGATTAAGACAGGATTTTTTTTTATATCAATGCAAGCAAAGTTACTGACAGGACCTGGTTCTTCCAAGTCTCCTTGAGGAGCAAGAACTGTAATTTTCTTTGGGTGCTCAGAGTACAGTCTGAATGGGAGAGGATGCATTTGGGCATCTTGGCAAGCAGTGATACTCATGTAGCAGAACTCTTTCTGACATTTCTCCCAAAGCCTCTGCTCTGTAATTTAAAGCCCACTGTCTGCATTTTTACCGTAATACACTCATTTGATATTGGGGATTTAAATATATATATATATATGTCAAACAGGTTCAAATTCCTAGTAAAAAAAATCTATCTTCAAATGGCCCTCTTCATTTAATTCTTAAAATATCACTGGGAGTACAGGTTTTTAAACTGTCCAAACTTTTAAAAATGGACCAGTGAGAATCAGTATTTAAGCACAGCTGATCACCAATGGCAGTTTCGCTTCAACATGAATGAGAAAATACAATCTCTTCATGGTTTTCTTCTGAATCACAGAATCATGGAGTGTGCTCCTACCCTAAGCCAAACCATCTGTTTTGATAAAGTAAATCAAAGCATTTATCTTTGAGAGATAGCAAGGTATAAGGGAAAGAGCATTGATTGTTTTCCTTGACTCTGTGTATATTTTTTACCATAAAATGTTGTTCATTTTTCTCCTATTAGAAAGATATAGGAGGGAGAAAAAAATAAGTTTGCGTTAATTGAAATATAAGAAAGAGCTCTGCCTTTTGATACAGAAGATGTGGATTCTATTCTTACCTTTGCTACTTCCCTATGGGAATGTAAACAATTTTCTCTCTAGCCCTCAGTTTCCTTATTTGTAAAATGAAGGGGTCATATTATGTGATCTCTGTAGCCTCTAGCAAAATTCTAGAATTCTGTGAATTCACAGATTCATCTGTCTACCTGGGTTTATTTTGTGAATATGGAGAAACTAACCTACATTGGGGAAAAAAGCATTCCTATTGTCTCCAGTTTCTGCATAATCAAAGACAATTAAATCTTATTCACTTGGTTCCACTAATTTGAACACAGAGCTAATTCTGAGAAAAAGTTGGTTTTGCAAATTAATAGCACCCAGAATTTAGAGGGAAAGCATTTTTAAGAACAACCTTTTACGGAACCCTCAAGTCCTTCAAACTCTTTATAAACAATAATAAACTAATGATAAACCTTTGTTCTCTATTCATTAAAGTATATTAATCAAGGACCTCTACTAGTCCAGACTTCATTAGAGTGGGTCTTATTATTCTATTTACCTGCAGCACAAAGACACTGCATTTCTTCAAAAATTATCCTGTAATATAGAGCTTTGATTAATTCACAGACACCTTAAGCTAAATTAAGGACAGTTTATTATCATTCCAGTATGAACTTGATCCAGTTACAACATAACTTTTTACCTCTAAAGCTCAGAGGGTACCCCATGACCACCGTAATTTCTCCATATATTTCCGCAGACTTTACCTTTCAAAGACATCTCCCACAGGAAGGAGGAGACAGTTTCAGACCCAATAGTTTGAGCTATGTAACTCTGAGCAAGACATGACATGACTCTGAATCTCATGTCCTTTATCTATAAATATAACACCAGGATATTAGACTGGATAAATTGTAAATCAGTCAGTCAACAAGCATTGGTTGGTGTACTGGGTAACAGGCACTGTGCTGAGTATTGGAGATATAAAGAAAAGTCAAAAATAGCCTCTGCCCTCAAGGAGCTCTTATTTGAATGGAAGAGATTGCATAAAAATAGCCATTAGCTATCTACACACACACACAGACACACACACATTTTAACACATACATTTGTGGTTATTTCAGTCATGTCCAATTTTGTGACCCCATTTGAGGTTTTCTTTGCAAAGAAACTGAAGTGGTTTGCCATGTTCTTTTCCAGCTCATTCTACAGATAAGGAAACTGAGGCAGACAGAATTAAGTGACCTGCTTAGGGTCACACAGCTAGTATGGTCTGAGGCCATATTTGAACTCAGAAAGAAGAGTTGTCCAAAATCCAAGCCACGTGCTCTATATCTAGGGGCCACCTAGCCACTCCATGTATGTATACATATATAAGATTTATACAAATTAGATGAAGGGTTATTTTATTGGGAAAACACAGGAGGGCATGTGGTGACAGGATGATGTCTTGTCTTCTATAAAAGGTAAGGAAAAGCAGGGAAGCTGGGAAGCAGACGTAAGAACAGTGCACACAAAGACAAGGTATCAGGAGCAGTGCAAGGAGCAATCAGTAGACCAGAGTGCTATGCCTTTCAATTCTGAAATTCTGAAGTCCAAGTGCGATCATGACAAATCATATAAATGCTCTATATACTTTAGTTTCCTCATCTGCAAAATGGGCATAAAAATTTATATGTTGGCAACTTCTTTGGCTTGCTGTAAATAAAACCATAAAACTGCAAGCTCTAGTGACAAGATTTGTTAGCATCATCACCATAATTTTAGGGTATAACCTATATTTTGAGCAATATGTGGTATTTTTATCTTGGTTTAAGAAAAGTGTTTCTATAACTAAGACTTAGAACAGAAGGCTGAATTTTCATCTATACTCCATATATCTCTGAATCTGTCTGCTCACACAGCTTCTGACCTTGCAGAGGGACTCGTTCCACCTGAACCATGTTGGAGCTTCCTAACTGGTCTTCCTGCTTCTAGTCCCTCCCCCTTCATCTTCATTTGCTTGTGTGTATATGTATATGTGTGTCTGTGTCTGTGAGTCTGTGTGTATGTGTGCATCTGTGTGTGTCTGTCTGTGTATATGTGTCTGTGTGTGTCTCTGTGTGTGTTAGCCTGTGTGTGTCTATGTGTGTATGTGTGTGAGTCTGTGTGTATATGTGTGTCTGTGTGTGCATATCTGTGTGTATGTGTGAATCTGTGCCTGTGCTTATCTGTGTGTCTGTATGTGTCTGTGTGTGTTTGTGTGAGTCTGTGAGTCTGTGTGTTTGTGTGTGTGTCTGTGTGTATGTGTCTGTGTCTGTGTGTATGTGTCTCTGTGTGTTAGCCTGTGTGTGTGTCTATGTGTGTATGTGTGTGTGAGTCTGTTTGTATATGTGTGTGTCTGTGTGTGTTTGTGTGAGTCTGTGAGTCTGTGTGTATGTGTGTATGTCTGTGAGTCTGTGTGTGTCTGTCTGTCTGTCTGTGTTTGTGTGTCTATGCCTGTATGTTTGTATGTGTATCTGTGTGAGTCTGTGTGTCTGTATGTGTGTGTGTCTCTGTGTATATCTGTGTGTGTTAGCCTGCCTTTACCACCTTGCACACCCTCACCCTGAGGGCAGGGTCAGTTCAGTTCTGCCTTGGTACTGCCTATATCTACCACTGTGCCCTCCACATCAGAGGGGCTTAATGGCTGTCTGTTGAACAGGAAGCCAGGGAAGGGGAGATGTTGGAGGTTGGTGTAATGGTGTTTATATCACTGGCAGATTCATATGCTAATGACAGACCGCAGGGAGCAGTATGTGGGTGAACTTGGATGCTTCTCTATGTCCCCAAGGAGGAACTTAAGCACTTTAGGTTTGGAGAGCATTAAAATCAAGGAGGAGTCAAGGCTATAGGCTGGAAAGAGAGTGAGCAAGAGAGCCAGAGAAAAAGAACAGATACATGGGCACAGCGTCTCACTGCCTCCTCACAGCATCCCTATGAGGCATGAATTCGTGTCCCCATTTTACAGCTGAGTAAATGGAGGCCTCGAAAGTTTAAGGGAGTTATATATCCAGCAAGTACCAAGGGTGAGATTTGAATCCACGACTCCATTTGCAATGTATATTTCATTAAAATAAACTGCCTCCCAAAGTCATAATATGGAGAAGGGGCTCTCTGAAGGCCCCAGAAATATTAGCTCTGTCTCAGTCCTGAAATCCAGTATTTTCAGGACTCCTTCATACAGTAGCCTGAAAGGGGCAGCCTGAGGGGATTAAGAAAATGCTTTGCACCTCTATATGCTCAGCAGAACAAGAACAGATGCAAGAGTCCAAAGACATGGGATTTGTCTCCATTATTCTCCCAACTTTGCTGTGTGAGCTTCAGCATTTCAGAAGCTCTCTTGATTTCAGTTTTCTCTCTACAAAATGAAGCAATTGCACTCAATCAGGGGTCTCTAGCCTTTTTGTGGATCATAGACCCCCACCTTGCATGGTCTGGTAAAGCTTAGGGGCCTTTCCCCCAGGATAATGATTTTACCTGTACAAAATAAAATATATAGTGCACCAAAAGAAATCAGTTTTATAGAAATATAGTCACCAGGTTAAGAAGCTCTGATTTTATGGATCTCTAAGTCTCTAATAGTTCTAATGCCTATGGCCTACCAATAAGTTTTTTTTTATTAAAGCTTTTTATTTGTATAACATATGTATGGGTAGTTCCCCAGCATTGATCTTTACAAAGCTTTCCATCACAACTTTTACCCCCAGTCCCCTCCCCTCCCCTAGATGGCAGGAAGTCCACTACATGTTAATAATGTTGAAATACTTGACAAGTTGTGCAAGAAAAATCCTGTCTACAAGAAAAAAAAAAAAGAAAATCCGAGAAAGGCAACACAATGCAAGCAAACCTCAATAGAGAGCATGAAAATAAGTTTTTGTCGAATGAATGAATAAATAAGAAGTGCTCAAATCCCACCTCTAGCACTTACAACTAGACCGATATTTCATCTTGTGGATCTCAGATCCTGGGGATGGACTATGTGATCTCTGAGGTCCCTTGTGGTTCTAAACCTATATTCCTATGAAAAGACAATGAGGAGAAGTCCCCTGTTCTAAAGGAAATTCCTCCTGTGCAAAGTCCATGTCCAACCCTGCAGGGAAGGAGGGAGCGGGCTTCTCTGCATACCAATGTGGAAATAAATCTCTACTTAAAATTATACTAGCATCTAAAGTAAGGTGATTTGTTTAAAATCTCCATCTTGGAGAGCTGAGGAAAAGAGATGCAAAGCAAAAAGAGAGGGAATTAAAGGGGAGAGGAAGACAGACTGAGGAGAGAGAGAAGTGTAGAGGGAGAGCAGAGAAGAGGGGAGAACGGGGAAGGAAGAGGAAGGAGAAAGAAGGAAAAAGAAGAAAAGAAAGGGGGAAGGTAGCAGAAGGGAAGAGGTGAGGAGGGAAGGGAGGGAAAGGGAAGAGAAAGGGAGAAGGGAAAGGAAGAGGGAAGAGAGGGGGGGAAGGGAGAGAAGGAGAAGAGCAGCTGCAGTAATAAAATGCACCACTGACACTGGTATTTTGATACAGCCAGACAGAACAGCATCTCTTAAGGAAGAAATGAGATGGAGTTGGAAGGCATTTCTTATTCTCTCCTTTAGCAAAGGGAGGCCACATAGTACAAAGGACGATATTGATTGGCCAAGAAAAAAGGGTTCATCCTCACCAGGGAGTATCCAGAGTGTTTGGTGCTAACACTTGGCTTTGCTAAAATTCTGTAACTGGTGCACGCAAATCACAGGAGACAAGGTCAGTGGAAGTCCTGATGACTGGTGTATATGTGGGTGGGTAAGCGTATGAATGTGTTTATGGGCCCAGCCCCACAGAGGGATATTAAAGTTAGAGGTAGAAATTGCCCAGAATAAAGGAAAAGCAAAATTAAAGGGTTTGCTTCTCCAAGGGGAAAGCTCAGATGTGTTTAAGTATATTATTTGGTTAACTTTTTAGGGGCAGTAGGGTGTAATGGATGGAGGGAAGATGCCCTCAATGATAGGATGGACTCATGCTTGAAAGAGCATCAATGGTCACCTAGTCTGTCTCCTTCATCTTATGGGCTGAGTCAGGTCACCTAGTCTGTCTCCTTCATCTTATGGGCTGAGTCAGGTCATTTAATCTGTCTCCCTCATCTTAGGGGCTGAGTCAGCTGAAGGAAAGAAAAGGGAAATGACTTGCTCAAGATGTACTAAAAATCAGAAGCAGGATTTGAATGTAGGTTTCCTTACTCAAAGTTAGTGTTTTTCCCAATCTATTGTCCTTGAGAGATAGCAGGACAAAGCATGCTAGATTCAGAGTAAGGATTCAAATTCTGCTTCTGATGCTTTACAGCTGGGTGGCCAGGAAATTCTCTCTTTCTGAGTCTCAGTTTCCCCTTCTCTAAAATGGGTAAAACAAACAACACTAGCTCTATTTATCTCATTGGGTTAACATAATGACTAAATGAGATAAAAAAAACATAAGATCAGAGATTTAGAGCAAGAAGAGACAGTTAGAGCTTATCTATCCCACCTCCTCCTCTTAACAATAAGGAAAATTGAGGCCCAAAGTGACTTACTCAGGATTGTGGGTAATAAGTAGCAGAATGAGAATTTGTATTCAAGTCCTCTGACCTAAATCATCACCAAAGACCTGCTCATATGATCCCAAGACCAATGTGATTTATACTTAACAAAGGTTTTTAACCCTTTTTGTGTTGGTGATGATCGTGGCAGGCTGAGGAAATTCATTGTTTCCATTGCAAATAAAACAAATTATATTGAAATATAATTATCAAAGCATATTTTTTAAAAAGTTCCATGTCCCAGGTTAAGAACTCTGCATAACATCATGTTGTCTCCCATGAAAGAGCTTTGAAAATCACAAAGCATGATTTTAACCAGGTGGGTATAAGCAGGCCACGGCATGTTATCAAGGATTGCTTATATAAAAGAAATGTCATGAAAGATATTATCAAAGTCAAGTATGAACAAGAAAGAGAGCGATATCTCAAGAGTGAGGATGGCAAATGGATAGATTGACTTACACTAGCGTACACAAATCCCTGAAAGTTATCAGAGGGGGCTCTCAGCTTCCCGGGGAGCTATGCTCAGAATGGCTCAAAAATGCATTGGCCAAAATCATGTAGGATATAAAGTTATCAACGTGTTCACATCATCAGCAATATTGAAGGGAATATTCAAGCTGATGAGGTGATAGAGCCATTGAAATAGCTATGATTTCATGGCAAAGTGTTATTATAGCATCAATATGAAATCTGAGAGGCGGAAAGTAGGCAGGCAGGCAGACAGACAGACATGGACACAGATTAACAGAGAACAGAGTGACTCTCTTCATCAACGAAATGTTTCAAACCAGTTCCAATTGTTCAGTGAAGAAAGCCATATACACCCAGAGAGAGGGATATGAAACATGGACCACAACATAACATTTTCATGCTCTCTATTGATGTTTGCTTACATTGGGTTTCCTTTCTCAGATTTTTTTTTCTTGTAGACACGATTTTTCTTGCACAACAATGATAAGTGTGGAAATATGTATACATATATTCGATTTGCCAAGTATTTTAACAAAATTAACATGTAGTGGATATCCTGCCATCTAGGGAAGGGGTGGGGACTAGAAGGGAAAAATTTGTAACAGAAAGCTTTGTAAGGGTCATTGTTGAAGAATTACCCATACATATGTTTTGCAAATAAAAAGCTTTAATAAAGAAAAGAAAAACAAAACAAAAAAAAAAAACCCAGAGAGACAAAGACAGACAGAGAGACACAGAAAGAAACAGGGACAGAGAGGTAGAGAGCAACAGAAAGAAAAGGTTATGTGTTTGTGTGTTATCGCACCATTATTTCCATTTTACCTACCCAACCCAAATTTACCAGATCAGTTCTTGACTTTGCTTCTCTGATATGGACACAAGCCCCAGTACTTCCCCCCAACTAAGCTTTGGTCCTCAACTCTACTGATATAGGTTTTTCTGAAAGATTGTGAAGTTGTGTTTTTCCTAATATTTCTCAGGGAAATGCTAACAGAAAGAATCTGGTACATTGAAAAGAGCTAGATTTGGAGTCAGAGAACCTGAATTCAAGCCCTTCTTCTGAAACTTGCCAGCCATGTGCCCTTGAAACACCACTGAAACCATCTGGATCCAGTCTCTCCCCCAAAAAGCAAGGGAGCTAGATTAGCTGACCTTGAAGTTCTTTTCTGTCCCCAAATTAAACAATAAGCTTCACTGCACCTTCATTATGTGTAGGCTTAATTTGATTCATGGGCCTTGCCTAATCTTTTTGGTTTGATCTCAATTTGGCCAATGAATGAATGACTACTGCACTATATCTTGGTTGTCTATATGTGATCATGTGAAAGATCAGTGATTTTGCCAGCAGAAGGAGCTCCCTCTCATAAGGAATGATTCTACCTTCTCAGATGACAATTCATCTGTCATTAGCATGGAAGTCCTAAGAGAATTTCCTGAGGCATAAAGGTGGTAAGTCTATACATTAGAGGATCTTTATTTATTTATTTATTTATTTATTTGTTTGTTTGTTTGTTTTTTATTTGCTGAGGCAATTGGGGTCACACAGCCAGGAAGTGTTAAGTGTCTGAGGTCAGCTTTGAACTCAGGTCCTCCTGACTTCAGGGCTGGTACTCTATCCATAACACCAACTAGCTTCCCCGAGGATCATAATTTTAAAGCAAGATGGATCTTCTAATCCAAAAATCTTCACTTTACAAGATTGCTACAAAATCTTACATTTTTACATTTTACATATGAAACCAAAGTTCATGGAGGAAGGGGGTTATTATTTATGCTTAATCAGCAAATATTATACCCTGACAAGTACTAGAGATGCAAAAAACCCACAAAAATGACTGAAGCCCTACTCTTAACGAGCTTACAATCTACGATCACACTGATGTAAAATATCAAAGCTGGGATTTGAAGACAGATATTTCCAACTCCAAATCCAGTACTCTCTCCCTCTGCCCAGCTGCATCTCATAGTGTCTCTGTGGAAGGGGGAAAAAAGCTGTTTGTTCTACAAGAGCAAGCTCATAACTATATTTCCGTCACCGCTGTAGTGTATCTAACGCAGGGAAGCAGCAACTCCCCATCCTTCATAACATACTCACACCTCCCACCCTTTTCTTTCCCTCCATCTGAGTGACAGACTCAAAAACCCAACATCTTACTTTGGAATTAGAGAGTCCATAAGCTCTTCCCAGCTCCGCCTCTCAGCGCTAACTGAGGTCAGATCCCGGATCTTATTTCCCCAATCTCAAATTGACACACTCAAGCAATTTTGTAGTCATAGAAAAGATGAATAGGTTTATCAAGCCCTGACTACAAGCCAGCAATACAGGCGACAAGAGAAGACGGCATCCAGTTACAATGGGAGAGGAAATGAAGCCATCGTTACCTCTCTTCAGGCAGTAATCAGCAGTCAGGGAGAAAAAGACAGCAAGTCAGTCTCCTCTGAGCTTCAAATTGCTAAGAACAACTGCCTGGCTTTTATTTCCCTTTATTTTCTAGCTTCTTCCCCACTAGCTGTGAATGGGTAGGGGGGGTGATGGAAAGAGGAAGGGAAAGAGCTTTTTTTTTTCCTGATTCACGTGGCTATTTATCAGGGATGTTGTCCCTCTTTTCCAAAAATGGGATGGTTCAAAAGAAAGGAACTCCCTTGGCTTCCTTCATGTGTCTCCTTCTCTGGATCCTCATTTCCCTTGGGAAGTCACTCCATTGGCTTTATATGCTGCCCTACCCACCTCTCCTAAATTGATTGGCATAAGGAAGAGTGTTGAGTGGGCTTTGCTGCATCTCTTGAGGATAGAGCACTGATTTCATTGGACCCTGGGTCACTTTCAGCAATTGAAACATAAACACACACTTCATGCTGAGATCTTTCAACTCAGAATCATTCTAGTCTCAATCCCCATTTTTCCAGTTATTTACCAATTATTGAAAATATCCAATAATCTCTAATGTCAATTGGCATTAAAAATGAACGTGACTTCACCAATGAGACCATAATATAACTTATTGTAAGCTCCATTTGGGATGAAATGAACAAACACGATAAGGAAAAAGTACAGCAGGCTTGTTATTCCCCAGCCTCATTAATCATCCTGATATTAATGATGCATCCTAACAGTTTTGTTCAAAACCCAGTGTTTTCCATGGCACAAAATGATCAAGTTGTGCCTGGGAAGATGAAACTTTTAACCGTTCCTTAAGAGAAAGAATCTCAAAGACCAGCATGGAAGGGATGAGGTGGAAAGATCAGTGGGATCAAGGAGCCTAGGGAAAGAAGGTTTTCTCTCCCCCAGACGTCTTCAGGTGAAAGTGAGATTCATCAATTATGTTGTAGAAAAATCAAGACCATCTAGTCTGTCATCATCATCATCATCATCATCACCACCACCACCATCACCTTTCTGACAAGCTTTAAAATTTTTCATGCTCTTGACAATGAGGTGGGTGCTACTGGTACCCCCATTATACAGAGTGGAACTTGAGACATAGGTTAAGTGACTTGCTCAGTCATACAGCTAAGTGTCTGAGGCTGCATTTGAACTCAAGTCTTCCTGACTCCAGGTCCATTGCTCTATCCACTGCACTACCATTATCACTCCAAACTCATAGAATTATGAAATTGGAGCTAGAAGACCTTTGGAGGGCACCTAATCTGACTTCATCATTGTACAGGTGGGACAGCTGAAGCCCATAGAAGCTAACTATGAGGAAATCATACATTTTAAGTTTGAAGTGATCTCAGAGGCAACTGCAATACAGAAGTGAAGGGACTTGAACAAACTCACTTCGGGAGGGAGGGACAGAAGGACTCGGATGCTCTGACTCCATAGCTCTTGCTAAAATTGATTTTCCTGATAAAAATCTCCTGAACAACTCTTTCCTGAGTTTGTGTCAGTGGAGGTGTTGACTAAGTAACATTCTCAACTCCCCTAGCTATAAATGATTAAAAGTTTCATTAGATATGAATATCTTTTGAATTACTTATCACCCAAAAGGCTGAGTAATTAGTTCTAATGACTAAATATAACACACACTGCAAAAACCACACTGAACATGATTCTCATGGCAAAAACAGGCCCGTGGAGAGCACGTGCCCTCCATGCAAACAAATATATACACTTGTAAAAGGGATTTGGAAGAGGTATCCATTACTTCCCCAAGTTGCATCATCTAATTTACAACATATGTAACATTTCTGAAAAAAACATAAAGTATTATTAAATTGGAATTTCTAGAATACAGTCCAAGCCAAAGTTCATTTTAGTACTATTTTTTTTCAATGAAAAATGTATGGGACATTATCTACACACAATGATGTAATGTGTGTGTATATACTTTTGTAAACTTGAGCTATATATATGTGTGTATATATATATAATATATAGTGTATATATGTATGTATGTGTGTATGTTTATGTACATGGGAGGGAATGAGTTGGCCCTTTAGTATTGGAGGTGGGATCTCATTGTAACAAGGAAAGCCCAGTGAAGAAACCCCCTATAGCAATGTAGAAGGGTATAGGCTCTGCCAAAGGCCTAAATGTTGTCTGGAATAAAGGGAGGTTTAATGGTTCATCCAGGGTCACATGTCAAGTATTGTCAGTGGAAAGAAGAGATGCCAAATATCTAGTTATGGAAATACATATATATACATATGCACATATATATATGTGGGGGGTGTGTATATATCTACATATATATATTATATATGAGATATATCTGTAGATTTGTATTATATATATATGTGTGTGTGCATACAGAGAAGGGGGCACAATCAAATATATGTGTTCTATTATATATATTTGCACATATATATGTATATGAATATATGTAAATGCATCTCTGTATGTGTATATAGGAGCCACACAGATCAGTGGGAAGAGTGCTGCATTTGTAATCAAAGGACTGATTTAACTCTTGTTTCACCAGTCTCATGTCACTTTAATGAAGCCACGATTTCCTCAAACTTTAGTTTTCTCAACTATTAAGTGAAAAGTTAGACTATATAACCTTTGATACCTCTTTACAATTCTTAATCTATTGTTCTATATTGATGTCAACATTAAGATGAATATAAATATTGATATAGAGATGACAGATGATAGCAATAGAGAAATAGAAATAGAATGATGGATGATAGAGATAGAGATAGAGTTGAGATAGAGATAGAGATAAATGTGAATATATATAGGGATATAGATTATATGGATAAAGACAAAGGTATAGATCTAGATCATATAGCTACAAATATAGACTTCTTAAGTGTATAAATTGAGAGGATTATTATATAAATGCTATAGATATAGGCAGAACTAGATTCTACAGCTATAGGCAGAGACAATGAACACATTTTCAATCATATATTACTTTGGAATCAATCTAGATAGTATATAAATACTAATTCTTTAATGCTTAAAAGTCCTCTGATTTTTACAATGTTGGTATCCATGAATACAAATCACAAACTTCTGGTACCCAAAGAATTACTGTGACAAATAATTAATAATTACAACAACAACAGCAGCAACAATAGCCAACTGATGATGACAGATCTCATGTCCTTTGAACTGGTGACCATAAGATCTGAACCTTGACCCCTTCCTACATTGTAGGATCCACAGATCATAAGGAGGCATCAATAGGGTAAGACTTCATTATCAATTATTATACAAATAATAACTCTCACAAACAATACCAGACACTTTGGAGTTTTTTTTAATTTTGAACAGTGTGTTCATCAATGAAGATCACAATCTCCCCATGCCTTTTCACAAAGAGGACAACAGTGTAACAATACAAAAAACACCAGTCATGGAATTAGAGAACCTGGGTTCAAATCTCAGTTCCAAAGGTTACTCCCTATGTGACCTTGGGCAAGGCCCTTATCCTACCTGGATACCAGTTTCATTATTTAAAAATGAAGGTGTTGGGTGAGTTTTCAGGCCCTTTCTAGCCTAGAACTATAATCCTATGATTCTGCACAATTTGTGATACGTAACTTTCTTTAAAATTCTAAAGAGGATCTACCCAAAATCCTGGGAGCTTTCATGTGGTTCTTTCAATATGTAGAGGGTAGCAGGATAATAATCATTCTCTCAATCTGTTCTTGCTTTTAGAAATATTGATCTATCAAGTCTTATTCTTGTCAAACAACTGAACTGTTTCATTTTTTCTGATATACATATACACATGACATCATGTAACATATGATATAAATGTGAATTGTTAATGTAGACAATACAGGAATAATAACTCATGTTTCTAGTGTCTAATGTTTTATAAAACATTTTATTTTCACAAACATTTAATTAGTAAAATTATAAGCACACACACAAATGCACATAACATTTTAACAATGAAAAAACTCATGCTCAAAGTATTCAAGGGATTTCAAGATCACACATTGTTCTATCTTGGACTTAAATCTGAGTCTTCCAACTGTCCACTTTTCCTTCCATTACACTATATTGCCTATGGGTCAACAACCAGCTGAGGCTGAAAGCATTTAATAACGCAAAAACCTAGGTATGGAGGAGAAAGCAATAAATTAGCCATGTTCTCTGGGAAGTTCAACATTGAGATGAGAAAAGAAAAGAAGCAATAACTTCTCTTAGAAAGGATGTGGAGAACATAATTTATAGAACTTTACATTTGTAAAGCAGACTTAAAAAACGTAATTTGAATCTGAAGGATCATTCTAATATAGAAAAAAGTTGGAAAGATAGAACATAATGATATGGAAATTGACATAAATGGTCTAGATGATTTGCTTAAGTCATATCACTGGGTCTATATCTCAAGAGATAATAATAGAGGGGAAAGGACTCACACATGAAAAAAATATTTGTAGCAGCTTTTTTTTGAAGTGGCAAGGAATTAGAAATTGAGTGGAGGTCCATCAACTGGAAAATAGCTGAATAACTTATGGTATATGAATGTAATGGAATAATAATGTTCTATAAGAAATGATGAGCAGGCTGATTTCAGAAAACTTAGAAAGACTTACATGAACTGATACTGAGTGAAGTGAGCAGAACCAGGAAAACCTTATACACAGAAGCAGTCACATTGTGCAGATGATCAGCTTTGATCGATTTTGCTCTTTTCAGCAATACAATGATCTAAGACAATTCCATTACATTCAGAATAATATTATTCTATAAGAAAAGATGAGCAGGCTGGTTTCAGAAAGACCTGGAAAGACTTACAAGGATGATGCTGAGTGAACTCAAAATCTTACAGAAATGAATGTTGAAAACTATCTTTACATGTAATTGGAAAAATAAATACAATTGAAAATTTTAAAATGAAAGGATGAATACAAAAACAACATAAAAGAAATATTTTGTTTAGAAACTTAATAATGTAAACTCTCAATCTGAATTGTAATTCAATATAATTCTGCATCTTCCTAATTCATATATTTTCAGATAGTTGCTATATGCAAGACATTGTATTGGGGATAGGACATACAAAGAAAAAAGAAATTTAAGGAATATACTGTCCCTAGTGGGGAATATGGTATGGGCACATATAAGAGAAGGTACATTATATTGATGGTGGCAAAGAAGAAATCCATAAGAAAACTTGAGGATATTGGCAAAATTTTTAATTTAGGGTTTAGGGGATGGCTACATAATCAAGGGGGTTCTTCATCTGAGTCATAAAGGGAGAGAAAGTTTGCTAAAGATGGCAATGAGTATAGGGTGCTTTTCAGAGATGGAAGATGGCCTAATGAATGAATGAAGATGGAAAAATACAAGTCTACAACAATATAAAGTTGGTAGATCAATATATCTAGATTACAAAGCATGCAAATGAAAAAACTGCAAAGCACTGAGTTAGAGAGTATCTTCCATTGAAGGCTAAGCAATCTAAACTCATCACCACCACCATCATAGGCAATTAAAAAACCTTTCAAATTTTCACCAGGTAAGTGAGTGTGAGATCTGTACATTAGGAAAATTCTAGTTGTAGTTGTTGGAGAGTAGATCAGAGAGAAGATAGATGGCCAGAAGACCATCCAGCTAGACAGTTGTTTCAATAGTCCAATAGTAGAGGAAAAGGGAAAGGGAACTAAGGTGATATTTAAGTAGAAAAGAAGGATGAAATGCAAGAGATGCTATGGAGGTAGAAGAATCACCATAATTGACAACTAATGGGATTGAGGCATAAGAGAGATGAACAAATCAAAAGTGAATCTTAGGTTTCGAACTTAGGCAACTTGATGGCAAAAGCCATTTGAATAGAAGTACAAATGCTCAAGACCCCTTGGGTCCAGACCACCAGGCTGTCAGGAGAGAGAGATGAATTTTTTGGTCTCAAAACTCAAGAAAATAGTTTGTTGAGACATCTGAATTGGCAGAGAGTATCTATGCCTAAGAAATCATAGATCTTGGAAGCACTGAAGCAAGTTACCAAGATGTTAGCATTAAATACTTTTCTCTACTTCAGAGGACTTTAAAAAATGCTTACCAACATCCGTTTATATACAATGTCAAAGAGAAGCTATCCTTGTTTATTCAATAAAACAGATTTTCTACATGGCACAGCAGATTCTCTAGTCTCTACAAAAACACCTTTTGTAGTCATTACCTTTGTTTATAATGGGTGACTGAAAATAATATTTGCTTGAAGCTATACACTAATTCAAAGCTTTATTAGGCCAAATTGGCTTTTCAGTCTAAATGCAATTCAATTCCAAGTCCAAAATTTAAAAACTAATTATGCCCTTAATAGTAAAGCTCAAAACCCAAATGAAATAAATGTATGTTTACAATGATTTATAGTTTAAGTAGGATTTCTAAACTCAATATGTCCATAATAATTTGTCTTTTAGCATAATGCCTGGTCCACAATAAGACCTTATATTCATTTATTTCTCTCTCATTTCTTCCCTTCCTTTTTCATATCATTTTGGTTTTGTCATCTTCGGTGAATGTATTTTTCTTCCAACTCTCTTCAAGTCAGTATGCTTTTACATTTCAGTAGCATTTGGGGACAATTTACATAGGTTCATTTTCTTGTTCTTTATTTAAAAAAATGCTTTTCAGGGCAATAAATCAAATGGTAGCATACAGTTCCTTTTGAAAAGCTCTTCCTGAAAAAGGGGGAAAACGATCTCATGGTTTGTTAAAGACTAAAAAAATGAGTTTCAGATCTCCCTTGTGTCTGGAGAAAAGACTATAATGATAATCAGAGTTAACCAGCTAACTTTTTGTTCTTTTTATCAGAGGTTTAAATTTGTGAATAAGATGATCATGTTTCCAAGGCAATTTGAAAAGACTGTAATCTCCTTGAGGACAGGTATGCTTTATTATTTTGTTGTTATTGGTAGTGGTTTTTGCTTTATTTTGCTGATAGTGGTTTTTGTTTTATTTTGCCATTGAGTTACTTCGTATCTGGCAAGTGCCTGGCATATGGTAGGAGTTTAATAAATGCTACTTAGCTTGATTACATCAAATTGAGTGATGCCATCCTTTATAATAGACCAAAGACTTGCTATTCTTGAGAGTATGTTTCCAGGGTCCACAATCTTTTTGATCTGTAGCAAATTCTTATTCTTCCCACCTACCAGTTACAAAAATAATGCTTACTGAGTCCTAAATACAGTGATGTCATTTATTGCCCTTTCTGTTAAGCCACCAAACACCCATGATGCCTTCACCTACAAGGACTTAATAGGATTGAGATTCTAGTTTATGATGTTAGTGTAGACATTTCATAATGAAAGAATGATAGTCACTCAAATACCACTGAAATATAATGATACATGAGCTGATGAGCAAGTGGATAGACCAAGTAAGCCAACAGTTCCATCTCCTTTCCCATTTTACTACTTGCGAACAGGAAGTCTTCAGGATGTAGAAAGAAGGAAATGGGAAAAGGAGAGAAGAACGTAAAACACATATCTATCCCATCTATTAGTATTCTCCTTTAAGCAATCTGCATTTCAACCAAAATGACCTTGCTATTCCCATCACACAACATTCTATCCCTCATCTTCATACCTAGAATCTCTTCCCCAATATTCTACCTCTTATAATCCCTTCAAGGTTGAAGTCAAGTGCTACTTTCTATAAGAAACCCGGCCTGATCTCTCTAGTTACTTGTGTAATTCTCCCACAAATAATCCTGCATATATAATTGTAAATTTAATTTTTCCATGTAGCACATCCTCCCCCAAACCGAATGTAAGCTTCTCAAAGGCAGAATTATTTTTTCTTCTTTTTTTGCATCCTCAGAGACTAGAAACTAGGAAATACTTCACGATAATAAATCACATTTCCATAGCTCTTTCACAATTACAACAGACTTTCTATATATTATGATATTTGTGCCTCTCAGCAAATATTCTGGTTTTATAGATGAGGCCACTCAAGTCTAAAGAGGTTACATGTCTTACTCGGGTTCACACAGCTACTAAATATCTGAGGCTAGATTCAAATTCAGTGCTACTATTACTCCTGGCACTAAACTCTGTTTTTGATTACTGAAATAAATGAACTTATTTGATCTGAATTGAATTAAGCTAGACAAATGCATATAGATGAAAGGAAAACAGACAGAAGAGTTAGCATAGTTCCCAATTCTATATTTGGCTTTATTTTCACAAAGAATAATAAGTAATTGATGAATTACTTACTCAAGGCTGAAGTCTACCAGACTGGCCCTGCCTCCCTTCTCCCAGGGCATGTAATCATGACTAAATCAGGCCTGTCTTCCTCTTACAAGTCACTCAAGTTTCTGCTGTGGCTGTAAGAGTAGCATGGCACCCAGCCTCTGAAGCCCTGTCATCTCACATTATCTGCCTCCAGGAAATAGTGACACTCAAATATCAGCTCCAATTCCTCATGGGAGTCTCCTAGCACCTAGTCACACATTAGTCCTCTTTAAGTTCAACTGGGTTTAAATTTCAAAGATAAGGCTCCAGTGCTCTTGGCCATCCATTCAACCAGTCACCCATAACATTTAAGGTTGGGAAAACTGATTCATTCATTTTAAATATCTATAAATGCCTACTATAATCAGGAAGGCACCGAAGCTATGTATAATCAATGGTGATTACCCAACTTTTTCTTATGATCATGAAACACATAGAAGTGAATAAAGGTCCCAATCTAGTAGCCCTATGATATCTGCCTTCTAATGTATCCCAAGATACTTATTTGCTTCTTTTGTGCTATAATAGAAGAGTTTGATTTAGGTCACAGAGGAAAGTCTCATGACTGATAAGTAGTATGAAAAATAATTTATTAAAGTTTTCCAAGTAGAAAGTTTGTAGAAAAGACAGGATGATTTTTTTTAAAAAGCTTATCAGAATTTTAGTCTTTCAAACTTGGAGGTATCACCACATCCACAATAATGATAATTACTTAGATTAGAAACAGGTAATTCTATAATGTAGCATTAAATGGTTACAGAATTTATAAAAACTTTGTTATATTATGTTAACAAAAATCTAGAAAAGAAAGATAATATAAACTTCTCATTTAATTATTACTCATCCTTTCAAAAGTCTTTAAAAATATCCTTCATCGCATCATCGATACCATTCATACAGTCATTTAAGGTTTGAAAACATTTTACCAACATTTTTACATTTTATCTTCATGACAGTCCTAGGAGGTAAATACTATTATAATCATCCCCATTTACAAATAAGAAAACTAAGGCAGACACAGGTTCAATCACTTTCCCACATAATTACAGTCTGAGTCTGAATTTGAACTCAGGTCTCCCTGACTGTCTTTCTATTGATTTGTCCACATTGCCACCTCTAATCACAGTTCCAGCAGAATCAATATTGATCATTTCACCATCTAAATAACAGATGGGATCTTACATATGGATATAAAAACAGCAGCATTGATGATGATGATGATGATGATGATGATGATGGCCATGAGGATGATAAAGATGATAATAACCCCATGCATCTAGACTTTTAAAGATTGTAAAGCCCTTTCCTCAAAACAACATTATAAAAGTAGGAGAAGCTAGTACAAGTTTTATTATCTTCATTTTCTTTTATTGCTGCCTTTTGTTTTGGGGGATACCTCTGCCCCCAGCCACCACTACCATTCAATCCTCCTTTGTAACAAAGAAGCAATGCTATCCACATGATTTCATCTGATAACAGTATTCCACATTCTCCATGTCTCCTGTCTGTGGGGAGAAGGAAGGAGTTTTCATTTTAATTTTCCAAGACTGAAGTGTATCCTGGCCCTATTTGATAGATGAAGATGAGATGTAAAGTGACATTACGGAGTTAAGTGCTTTTTATAGTTTGCAGTTTTAAGAGTATTGTAGACAATAAATGGAAGCCTACCTCTTTATAGGGAAAGACAATAACCTGTTTGCAAAGAACCAGATGGACCCTAACCCAAGAATCAGTCTCATTAGTGGATATTTAAAACTGATTACAGTAGCAACACATCCTGCAGAATTATAAATCTGAGAGGATCTCACAGTCTATATAATCCACTCATCCTATTTTATAGATTAGGAAACTGAGGCCCAGGGGAGGCTAGCTGATTTTCACAAGGTGATACAAGTAGTAGGAATCAGGGAGAGAATTTGAATTCAGACCTCTGATTCCAGAACTACTAGTGTTCCCTCTCACTGGGGGTCTTCACAACCTAACTTTGCAGCTGTACAGTACTCAGGAAACATGCTGCCATGGAAAACTGCCTTGATATAAAGGGGAGAAAGCCAAATTTTATGAATAATAATAAGTAATTGATGAATTACTTACTCAGGGCTGAGGTTTACCAGACTGGCCCTGCCTCCCTTCTCCCAGGACATGTAATCATGACTAAATCAGGCCTGTCTTCCTCTTACAAGTCACTCAAGTTTCTATATCAAAGATCAGCATGATTATAGCCGGGTTCTCTTTTAAGCAGTCTTCTGTTTGTCTCAGACAATGTAACATGGGAATAATAATAGCTCCTACCTTGCAGGATTATAGTAAGGTTCAAATGAGATAATGATTTTTAAAAGCACCTTGCCTGGCACATAACAAATGCTATAGAAAGGCTTTTCCCTTTTCTATTCCTTCTTGGTTTCAGTTTAGGAACTTCTGATTTAGCATACACCCCCTCATGTAATGAATAATAACAATAAATAAAAAACTGGAGGCCTGGGGAGGAGAAATGACTTTGCCCACAATATAGATGGCAAGGGAGCAGAAGAGACCTGAACTCAGATGATCTCATGCCCAAAGTGTTCTTTCTGTCACACTCCAAGGTTTTGATAGGAGCAGTGAAGGATAGAATATTGGGCCCATGCTGCATCCTCTATCTTAAAGCACTCCAAAAACAAACAGGGAGGTATACAAATATGAGTCAGGAAAGACTTGATGTGGATGCCAAAGCTCACAGGAGGGCAGCAGAACAGGAATCCCCCTGCTGGTTTTCAGCATTCCCATTCAAACTCAGAGGCACTATTTGTGAAGGTATTTGCAATGTCTGTGAAGTCCCTAAGCCTATTAAATCCCAAATACAAAAGACAAAAGCTTTACAATAAACACAAATTAAAGAGAAAGAGATTAGAGTGCTAGTGACAAAGGAGAGGAAAGATTAGCCTGTGTGCTGGAGAGGTGGAAAGGATTACAAAAGAGGCCTGTGGAGTGAGGACTACTAAGAAGAAGTTTCTTCAGCAGTTTGCCCAGAGGGTGAGTCAGCATACCAATAAAATATCATTTCTGAAATCCAAAGCCTTTAATAGAGGGAGAGCTTAATTAGATCAGTTCCTGATAAGCAAGCACCTCTGAAACTCCAGGAATGTGTAATCCAAGACTAGGGACAAGGCAGCCTTTGTAAACTACAACTTCTTAAACTTAAATGTCCATTAAAACTGCAGGAACCTACCTAGCTTTGTGAAAACAGGAGCCAAAAGATAAATTCTGCTTTGTACTTAACAGTTGTCCTTTGTTCAATAACCTTCAGTACCTTGGAGAGCGCATCCCCCCATTAAAAGTGGAATGGATCCCAAAGTAATCAGACCCTTAATATCTCCCTTAAGTGAAATTGTGTAAATAGTATGATTACAACTTATTATAATATTATTGTAGATTATTGTTACATTATTAATTAGATCATAACTGACATTTATATAATAATAGCACCTACTTGAATTGTTGCAAAGATCAACTGAGATAATAAAATATGCAATGTGCTTTGAAAACCATAAAAGTACAATATAAATGACAGTTATATTATATAAGGCTTTAAGCTTTGCAGAACACATTATCAACAATTATCTTTGCTTAACCCTTTGTTTAAAAGGTTTGTTTAGCCCTTTGTTTAGCCACCATATATCTCTCTCTGCTCTGACCCAGTTATGCATCAGATTCTCCTTGTAAGTAAGTGCCCCAAGCCCATGAGGGAAGTACTACAGGTATTTATTAACCCCATTTTAAAGATAAGGCCTCTGAGACTGGGAGGGAGTAAGCAATATACCCAGTGTTGCAGCTGAGATTTGAATGCATGATCTCATGACTGCAAATCCTGTTCTATCCTATCCATTACACCACATTTTCATCCCTGAAGAAATTCAAGAGGGGAGCAATGGGAAGATATATATTTATAAGCTAGAGAGAAGGAAACTGGTACACTGGATCAGGACTCCAGAGATCCAAATCTTCTGGTTTGACCACTAGATAGTTGTGTGATTCTGGCATTGGGGTTACAAAGATACTGTTTGCCTTTAAGAAACTTAACAATGAGGGGAATACATCTACACAGAGAATTATAATACAAGGGGAAATGTCATGCTATTGTGGAAAGAGCACTGAATTTGGGAAGGATAAGGTCTGAGTTTGAATACCGATTTTGTTATATATATATACATATATATGTATATATATATATGATTTTAGGTAATCCTCCCCCCAATTTTAGGTTAAATTCTTCTGATCCTCAGTTTCCTTATCTGTAAAATTAGGGCATTGTTCTAGAAACATAGACAGGCACTGTAGTTTAGCAAGGAAGCACTAGTTCTGGAGTTGTAGATTCTGGATTCAAATCTTGACTCTGTTAGGATCATATTACCTGTGTAACCCTGGGGCAAATCTCTTTTGAGATCTGTTTCTTCATCTATAGTATGAAGAGATGATCTCTAACATCTCAATTTAGTTCTCAATTTATGATCTAATGCAATGTCACTGCAGGTAAGATCCTAGATACATATTTAAGGAAGGAGATACTGGTTTTCATTGAGTAAGGGAAAAAGAGGAGAAAGAGGAGGTGTAAGGAAACTGCAGAGGAGAAGAATTATGAAAGAGATGGAACCTGAATTGAACCTTGAAAGAGAAAGGCTCAGATCCATGTGGGTGGAAGAGAAAAGAGTTCCCTCCAGACCTACAAGACAGTCTGAGCAAAGGCACAGAGATCAGAGAGGACAGAACAAGAATTTTAGATGGAGTTTAAATACAGTCTGGCTGGAATGGAGAATATATGAAGTTTATGTGATCAGGCCAGAAAAGCAGATCAGAGCCAAGCCATGATGGGCTTTGAAGGCCACATTCATAAGGTTATTCTTTATTCAGAAAGTAATAGGGAGCAATTAAAGATTGGTAAGCAATGGGGCAGCATGTATAATCAAAGAACTACATTAGAAAAAAGAAATCAGAGAATATGTGAGAGATGAGTGGAAAAGGGACAGACTCATCTCTTTCAGAATGACACAGTTATGTGCCACAGAATGTCAGAGTTAAGAGAGCTAGGATTACCATAGGAGCAAGAAGGAAGAAGAAGCATAGAGCAAGAAGGAAGTTTAGATATAATCTAACCCAACCTCCTCATTTTATGGATGAAGGAACTGAGGCTTAATGAGGTTAAGTGACTTATACAAGATCACAGAAATGGCAAGTGGTAAAGCAAAGTTTGATACAATTCCTTCAACTTTAAATCCAATACACTTTTCATTGAACCACACTGCCTCCACAATTAACCTATTAATCCAGAAAGAAAGTGATAAAAATCAAGAACATTGATAGCTGCAGAGAGTGTTCAGAAGAAAGGATACTTTTGAGATAAATCACAAGAAACTGCAAATTAAATGGACATAACACATGAGGAAAAAAAATCAAATAGGTGTCAAGTTATGGGTGACCGGGAGGATAGTTGACCATAGAGAAGATAAGTTTGGGGGAAAGATACTGAACTTAAGATAACTTCTTTTTGGCTCACTTTCTTTCATTTAAAAAAACAGACTAACTGATGTATCTCCCAAAACTCTTCCAGATATAACATTTTACAGTTCTAAGAAACACAGAGGAGGGGTATAAGGATACCTAATCAACTCACTTAAATCCACACATATTAGAAGGTATTACTCTAAAAGGCAGATTTTCTAACTCACAGAAGTGTTTCCTTTTCCATTTCAAGCTGATTTAGAAAGGAAAAGGAACCAAGATTTCACTGATGGCTATGACCACTCATTTTTTTCCTACAATCACAGTCTTCTATCCCATATCAACTAAACTGTAATAAATATATTCAGGTAATCAAAAATCATAATAGCAAAAGTCATAAAATAAGAAATTACTCAAACAAGATCCCAGCAACATTATGTTTCTGCCTCATCATTGCTTTAATACTACCATCATAGATCATGGTGGAAGTACCTCAAATACCTCAAACAAAGATCAATGAGCGATGCTTGCTATAAGTTCCCAGTCCAGTTTTAAAGATTTCTGAAAAAAATTATTTACAATCACCTAGCATGATATACTGCCATCACACTAAGAAAACTAATGCAGCTGAGCTGGTGGCTAAGGGTTGGAAGGAAAGAATGGAGAGGCAAGACTGCACTATTGTCAACATCTCTTGGGAATCCACTGACCTCCTTCTTTCTCATGGTAGGGCTGCCCACCACCAGAAAACAAAAGTAGAGAGCAGCAGACCATCTAGGTTAATATTAGACAAATGGATCTTTTCTATTGTTGTCCCATGTCTCCTCTTTGTTTTGGATTCATATGGCTGTGGGGGGCTGTTTCTTCTAGGTGACTTCCCTATGACTTTCTGTATTACCCCATGTTGTATAACCCCCTGGGAAAGTTTCATATTAAGAGCCTTTCACATAAGGTGACCAAGGTCTTGAGCAGAAAGGACTTGGTGAAGAGTTTGGGTGTAATGATACTTTGTCACCAGGTTATATAATAAGCTCTATCCTTGGCAATATCATCTACTTATTTTCTTGGATGTTTCCATATGCAGTCACAGATTACAAGACTTTGCTATCCACTATACTCTACATACTTTTTATAGCTAGCATTAATTATTACTTATCCAGAGAAAATAGGCACCTGTCCTCAAGACATTTGAAAATACTCTTTACATTGGGTTTCATGATAATAATGAGCATGAGAAGGTGTGATTCAATTGAGAAAGAAGAGAAAATTAACAGAGATAGAATCATTTTCCAACACATCTCATCTTCCTGCTTGACTTGTTCTATATGATCATTGAGGGGACACTTTGAAAAAAACCATCTTAGCCTTCCACAAGCCACTCTGCTCTCCTTCCATTGTCACCATGACTCCCAACACCACCCCAACCTGTGACAAATTACCACACATGTAGTTTGGGTATACAAAGTAATGGTTTAAGTAGCAACTTGCCTAGTCTCTTGTCAGCAGGGGCAGAATCTAGAATAACTAAATCAGAGCCCTACATAAATATGCCCATAAATGAGGGCCAGGGAGTCTACACATGTGCCTATGGCAATGCTGGGTTTTAGTCATGCCAGAAAATGGGATGAATAATTATATGGTTAAACACATTCCAAGGGGATTTGAGATGTCAGTGTTCACCTTGAAAAGGGTGTATTACCTGATGTGGCTGTGAGCTGGACCATCTGCTGTAGGAAGGAGCACCTGAAGTCTTGCTGGCCGAGGTCCTCTGGAAAAGAGAGAAAAGAACCCGTGTTTCTGTTAGCCAGAACAGTGTTGAACAAAAACATATATTTTGGCTTTACATCAGATTCTATAGCCTCAAAAAGTAAGCTGAATTATTTCATCCCAGTCATGGATTAGATTTGTTATTGAGTCAATCAATTGGTTGACCTATCCTATCCTATCTTATCCTTCTTTCCTTCCTTCCTTCCTTGCTTTCCTTCCTTCTTTCCATCCATTCCTCCCTTTCTCTCTCTGTCCCATGCTCCCTTCCTTTTTGTTTATTTGTTCTTATTATCATTATTATAATTCTACATGCTATACTTACTATCACTATCATAACCTTTCAGGTATATTCTCCCTTCCTAGAACGCCCTCTCTTTGTCTTCCACCCAGTTCAATTCTGCCCATTATTCAAAGCCCAATTCAAGAAGAAAGTATGCTAGAGAGCCAGTATGGCACAGTGGGTAAGCAATATATCACAAGGATCTGAGTTGGAATCCTGTTCTGCCACAGAATACCTCTATAACTTTGCTCAAGTCACTCCTAATCACCTACAAATATACAAACATACAGACATACATATACAAAAGATAAATAAGTAAATGAAAAATGTGGCCTGGTGGGAGAGAGTACCAGAATCAACCCAGAGGTTCATCAAAGAAACTCTAAAAGTCATCCAGCCCAAACCATTCTATTTATAAACAAGGAAATGTAAGCTTGAAATGTGGATGTAAGTTATCTAAGATTATATGAGAGAAATAAATGGCAGTTCCAGGGTTCAAACTATCTAATTCCAAACTTATTTCTTTTGCTGTTATATTTCCCTGCCTTTAAAGCAAAAGTACTTCTAAAATGGTTTTAGTGTCAAAGAACATGAATCCAAGAGCTGTAATTTTCTCCTACCTTGATGACACAAGTGAGTCACCTCTCCTCTGCTGGCCTATTTTCCATTCTTTAATATGAAGAGGTCAAACTAGATCATCTCCTGGGTCCCTTCCATCTCTAAATCTCAGTTTCTGTTAAGGTGACTGATGGGTAGAAGAGAGCATATAACTAAGGAGAGGAACAAAGAGACCTGACAGAGGAGAACAGAGTGTGTAATTTAAAATATGTTTTAATAGGAACTGCAAAAAAATAAGGAAGAAATGATTTGCCAACTATGAAGATTCATTTTAGAGAACATTCTGTTCAACAAGAGAACAAAAAAAAAAATAAGTCTGGAAAATGCTCCAGACTCAGTGGCTATTCAGACACAATACAGACTGTGAGTTGTTACAGGTGGAACAAAAGTCAACCAGCTAGTTTCTGAACTTGGTTCTGAAATTTCTCTCAAAGGGCAAAAGATTTGGAAAATGTATACATTTTCAAACATCATGTGTATGTATATATGTGTGTATATGACTCCATCTTCACAAATCACAAAACTGATAACATCTTCAAGCAGGCAAAAGGATAATAAATAAATAGCATTGGGGAGGTCAACTGCCAATTGGAATCTGCTTTCAACATCTCATCACAGAAAGCCACTGGCAAGTACAATCATGAGAGACATTTTCTGTTATTCAGACAGGCTGAATTCTGAAAGGCAGACATTACCTTTGGGGCAATGCCTAACTTTAGAATGACTATTATTTCAGATGGAAAATCATGTTCCCATTCCAAACCAGATTGAATCAGATAGAACCAGACTAAAAGCAGATGAGTTGGAAATCAGGAATCTTTGAAAGATGCTACAAAAAGCAATATACAGAACGTCCAAAGGCCTCTTCCATGACAATTAAATTACCTAGACTACAACTGGGAAGCCTTCAATATTACAGAAACATGGGTCATTTTAAATGATGGTCTCAGGAAAAGTTGTAACAAAGCACAAGTAGCTGGCAACACTTTGAAAAGTTTCAGAAAAGAAACTTAATGAAAGTAGGGCAATACTAAAGATTTCAAACAGTATTTTTTCCCTTAGATTCAAAGCTGAACAGAGAACTTCCTGAAACTGGAGTGGTATTTGTGGCTTTGGAATTTACTGGCTACTCTCTCCAAAGTGTTCATTAGAATGACATCCTAAATGTGTCCTTGGCTTGGAAACTCCCAAAGAGTCTTCCTGAGACTTGGGGTGAATTGAGACTACTTCGCTAGGTCTAGGCTGTACTCAGGTGGACAATGAATCAGGGAGGTAGCTAGGAAATTAGAAGCAGCTCCATCCTTTCCAGATAAATGCATGAAAATATCCTTTGGAAGCAATGCATAATGGCATTAAAAGGAGTGAAGGTCAGAGGACCTGGGTTCAAATAACACCTGTGTTGTTTGCTGCTATTGTGAACTTGAATGAGTCATCTGCTCATGGATTAATTTCTTCCTGTAAATCCTTTGAGGAAAAAAAAGACTCTTTTATCTGCCTCTATCCCCAGTGTTTAGTAGAGTTTCTAGCATATAGCAGGTGTTCATTGACTGACTAAAATGAGCAGCTTGGTGACAGGCTTTGATAGTGTTATCTAAATCTTCCATATGCAGTGGGAAAATGATGAATTTAGACAAAAAACATGGGTGGAAATCCTGGCTTTGCTATCTATTGTCTACCCTGAGCTTGGACAAGTAACTCACACTCACATCTGGATTCCATTTCTTCATCTGTAAAATGAAAGAGTCTAGATAGCCGGAGACCCTTCTACATAATCCTGAAATCTATCATCTATCAACCTGTAGCTACTTTAATGACTTGTCCTCTTTGAAACCTTTGTTCCTATGATCTAATCAACTAATAAACTGACCCTAAGCAACCAGCATTAAGACAAAGTAGACTAAACAGCCTTTGCTTTTCCAATAGACATTCTCTAAGCTGTTCTTTTCTGACTTCATTTCCCCTCTAAGGTTGCTATTGATATTTCCCTTAGCTTGATTTCACATGTATTAAAATGTTGTGGGGAAGAAGATGGGAGGCTGAGGTTCCTAAGGATAAAAAAGTGACAATCCCCTGTCCTCTGCCCTGTTCACTCTCTAAGCTGTTCTTTTCTTTCTTCATTTCTCCTCCAAGGTTGCTATTGATATTTCTCTTACCTCGATTTCACATGTATTTAAATGTTGGTGGGGGAGAGGATGGGAGGCTGAGGTTTCTAAGGACCTCTGGATCACTGTCTGGGCATTTCCTTTGACATGTTGGAAACTATCCAAAGGAACAGGAAGAATCCTGATTTGACTCCCCATGAAAGTTAATTCAAATTAATTCAAGGAAATAATAGTGAGGTACAATGACAATAACGGCTGGCATTTCCAAGTGTTTTATATACACTTTCAAAATAACCCTATGAGGAAGTGCTATTACTATCTTTTACAAATGAGTACACAGGCTAAAATATTAAGTGGAACCTGTAATGTGTAGTGAATAGAGCCCCAGGATTGGATTTAGGCAGATCTAAATTAGGCTCCTTCTTCAGATACCAAACATGGGATCCTGGGCATTTACCCTCTCTTAGATTTAGTTTCTTCACCTATAAAATGGAGATGATAATAGCACCTAGCTCAAAAGGTTCAAATAAACAACACTTGCTAAGTTCTTTGCAAACCTTAAAGCACCAGAGATTTGCTTATTATCGTTATCATTTTCATCTTCATCCTCCTCCTCCACCTCCTCCCCATCATTCCCTTTGGCTAGAGTCATATAGCTTCCTTGGCTGCTCTATCATGCTGTAGACTCATACTGAACTCAAATCAAGTCCTCTCAGTTACTTGCCCAAGATCATCTCAATGGCAGAGCCCAAATTCTAAAGGCATTGTTTTTCTCTATGGAATTATTTTGTGATTTTGGTCACAGTGAGACATGAACAAATGCCTGCTTGGATATTCCCAATCACGCTCTAGGCTAAAGCTCTAAGGATTCTTCATGGCTAACTTTATTTAACATTAGGGATTGGTTAGCTTGCATATTCTTTTGGATGTTCTCTTTACTTCTTGACACCTACTAAGATGGCAAACTACCAGATCTCCTTTACACCATTCTTGCTTTGCCAAAAGGGCTTAGCTTCATAAGAATCCAGGAGCTTCAGTATTATCAGAGAACCAGAGAATAACATCAGAGTCGGTGGGAACTTGGAGCTCAAGCAGCCTTCTTTTTTACAAATGAAAAAATAAAAAACAAAACATAAATCCAAGACCAAGAGAGATTAATTACCTTCCTCTCAATCACCCCACTACCTGCCAACAGTCAGGGAGAGGTACCCAAGACTTCTCAGAGCAAAGGAGGAGGATGCTAAAGTGAAAGCTGATGACTAAATTAAATTAATCCTTTTTCCTCAAAGGAGGGAGTGCCTACTAAATTATAAAGGACAGAGAGTTCATAATTTATTTACTCCATTTCCTATTCCCTATCTTTAGTCCTGTGCTGGGATGGCTTCCTGCCTAAGTCTTTAGGGAGGAACAGCTGTCAATCTTTTTGAAGAAAGCTCTAGTGACTTGTTTCAAGGCAAGTGAAGTGACAAGGTGAAAGTATGGCTCTTAAGTCTCTAAAAGGTCTGAAGAACAAGGGAGACAGAAAATGCTATCTTTACAAATGCCCTTTTTTTGCTTTATTTTCCCTTCAGTTTATTTTTTCACATTTTGTGTATCTTTAATTAACATCAGTCTTACATATTCCACAATGCAAAGCGTTCAATAACAAGATTGTTAATGTAAAATATCAACAAGGGATAGATGAAAGAGTATATAAAGAAACGGAACTTCACCCAGATTTAACTTATTTGAATTTATTTCTACATCAAGTTACAAAATAATTTTTTTTTTTCACAATGGATAAATTGTAACTTTAATTTTATATTGTGCATATACATACATTTTATATATAACATATATAATATACACATAAAATATACATTTATAGTTATAATTTATCTCTTGTGCTATTTATTGTTTATGTACACACATGCACATACTCTTTCCATTAACAACACTTATTTCACTATGAAATAATAAATATTTTGTGATATTGTATATATTTGAAAATTGTATATATATTATATAAATGAAAGTTGGCATAATCCTAATAAGTGTCCATTCATTTATTTTTTTTTTTTAATTTTTATTTTATTTGCATAACATATGTGTGGGTAATTCTTCAACGATAACCCTTACATAGCTTTCCGTTACAAATTTTTCCCCCCAACTCCCCACCCCTCCCCTAGATGGCAGGATATCCACTACATGTTAATTATGTTAAAATATTGGCAAATCGAATATATGTATACATATTTCCAAACTTATCATTGGTGTGCAAGAAAAATCTTATCTACACAAACGATATATCAGATAAAGGAAACACAATGTAAGCAAACATCAATCAAGGAGTATGAGAATGTTACGTTGTGGTCCTCATTTCGCATCCCTCTCTCTGGGTGTATATGGCTTT
>JAJPUD010001606.1:224629-236902 GCA_023553655.1 Myrmecobius fasciatus
TAAAACTAAGAGTTGGTTTTATGAAAAAAAAAAACAACAAAATAGATAAGTCTTTAGTTAATTTGATCAGAAAAAGGAAAGAGGAAAATCAAATTGTTAGTCTCAAAAACGATAAGGGAGAACTTTCCTCCAATGTAGAGGAAATTAGAGTAATAATTAAGAGTTCCTTTGCCCAACTTTATGCCAATAAATTTGATAATCTAAATGAAATGGAGGAATATCTACAAAAATATGGATTGCCCAGGTTAACAGAAGAGGAAATAAATTATTTAAATAGCCCCATTTTAGAAAAAGAAATAGAACAAGCTATTAATCAACTCCCTAAGAAAAAATCTCCAGGGTCAGATGGTTTTACATGTGAATTCTACCAAACATTCAAAGAACAATTAATTCCAATACTATACAAACTATTTGAAAAAATAGGGACAGAAGGTATACTACCAAATTCCTTCTATGATATAGATATGGTGATGATAGCTAAACCAGGTAGGGTGAAAACTGAGAAAGAAAACTATAGACCCATTTCCCTAATGAATATTGATGCAAAAATTTTAAATAAGATTTTAGCAACAAGATTACAGAAAGTCATCTCCAGGATAGTAGACTATGACCAAGTAGGATTTATACCAGAAATGCAGGGCTGGTTCAATATCAGGAAAACTATCAGCATAATCAATTATATTAATAACCAAACTAACAAAAACCATATGATTATCTCCATAGATGCAGAAAAAGCATTCGATAAAAGCCAACACCCATTCCTATTAAAAACACTAGAGAGAATAGGAATAAATGGGCTTTTCCTTAAAATGATTAGTAGTATCTACTTAAAACCATCAGCAAGCATCATATGTAATGGAGACAAACTAGAACCATTCCCAATAAGATCAGGAGTGAAACAAGGCTGCCCACTGTCACCATTACTATTTAATATTGTATTAGAAATGTTAGCTTTGGCAATAAGAGAAGAAAACGAGATAAAAGGAATTAGAGTAGGTAATGAAGAAACCAAATTATCACTCTTTGCAGATGACATGATGGTATATTTAGAGAACCCTAGAGACTCAACTAAAAAACTACTAGAAACAATTCACAACTTTGGTAAAGTTGCAGGATTCAAAATAAATCCACATAAACCATCAGCATTTTTATATATTACCAACAAAGTTCAGCAGCAAGAGATAGAAAAAGAAATTCCATTCAGAATAACGGATGATAGCATAAAATATTTGGGAATCTATCTGCCAAGAAAATGTCAGAAACTATACAAACCAAACTACAAAACACTTTCCACACAAATAAAATCAGACCTAGTTAATTGGAAAAACATTAAGTGCTCATGGGTAGGCCGAGCGAATGAATATAATAAAAATGACAATACTACCCAAACTAATTTACTTATTTAGCACCATACCAATCAAACTCCCAAGAAATTATTTTACAGATCTAGAAAAAATAGTAGCAAAGTTCATTTGGAAGAACAAAAGGTCAAGAATTTCAAGGGAATTAATGAAAAAAAAAAGACAGATGAAGGTGGCCTTGCTGTACCAGATCTAAAACTATATTATAAAGCAGCAGTCATCAAAACCATTTGGCACTGGCTGAGAAATAGAGCAGTTGATCAGTGGCATAGGATAGGATATCAGGACAAGCTAGGTAATAATGTTAGCAATTTAGTGTTTGCTAAACCCAAAGACCCCAGCTTTTGGGATAAGTACTCACTGTTAGGCAAAAACTGCTGGGAAAATTGGAAACTTATGTGGAAGAAATTAAGACTGGACCCACACCTAACGCCGCACACCAAGATAAGATCTAAATGGGTTCATGATCTAGATACAAAGAGTGATATTATAACCAAATTAGAGGAACATAGGATAGTTTACCTCTCATACCTGTGGAGATGGAATAAATTTACGTCCAAAGAAGATCTGGAACTCTTAATTGAACACCAAATAGATAATTTTGATTATATTAAGTTAAAAAGTTTTTGTACAGGGGCAGGTAGGTGGTGCAGTGGATAGAGCACCAGCTCTGAAGTCAGGAGGACCCGAGTTCAAATCTGGTCTCAGACACATAGCATTCCTTAGCTGTGACCCTGGGCAAGTCACTTAACCTCAATTGCCTCAGTAAAAAGCAAAAAAAAAAAAAAAAAGCTTCTGTACAAACAAAACTAATGCAGACAAGATTAGCAGGGAAGCATCAAATTGGGAAATCATCTTTACATTTAGGAGTTCTGATAAAGGTCTCATTTCTAAGATATATAGAGAATTGTCTCATATTTATAAGAATTCAAGCCATTCTCCAATTGATAAATGGTCAAAGGATATGAACAGACAATTTTCAGATGATGAAATTAAAACTATTTCTAGTCATATGAAAAGGTGCTCCAAATCACTATTGATCAGAAAAATGCAAATTAAGACAACTCTGAGGTACCACTACACACCTGTCAGATTGGCTAAAATGACAGGAAAAGATAACGATGAATGTTGGAGGGGATGTGGGAAGACTGGGACACTGATGCATTCTTGGTGGAGCTGTGAACGGATCCAACCATTCTAGAGAGCAATTTGGAGCTATGCTCAAAAAGTTATCAAACTGTGCATACCCTTTGACCCAGCAGTGTTTCTATTGGGCTTATATCCCAAAGAAATCATAAAAGAAGGAAAGGGCCCCACATGTGCAAGAATGTTTGTGGCTGCTCTTTTTGTAGTGGCTAGAAACTGGAAACTGAATGGATGCCCATCAATTGCAGAGTGGCTGAATAAATTATGGTATATGAATGTTATGGAATATTATTGCTCTGTAAGAAACGACCAGCAGGACGATTTCAGAGAGGCCTGGAGAGACTTACATGAACTGATGCTGAGTAAAATGAGCAGAACCAGGCGATCATTATACACGACAACAACAATACTATATGATGATCAATTCTGATGGACATGGCTCTCTGCAACAATGAAATGTTTCAAACCACTTCCAATTGTTCAGTGAAGAAAGCCATATACACCCAGAGAGAGGGATGTGAAATGTGGACCACAACATAACATTCTCATACTCCTTGATTGATGTTTGCTTACATTGTATTTCCTTTATCAGATTATTCTTTCTTGTAGATATGATTTCTCCTGCACTAAAAATGATGCAATAACTATACATATATTCAATTTCTTAAGTATTCTAACATAATTATCATGTAGTGGATATCCTGCCATTTAGGGGAGGGGTGGGGAGTTGGGGGGGGGAATTTGTAACAGAAAGCTTTGTAAGGGTTAATGTTAAGGAATTACCCATACATATGTTTTGCAAATAAAAAGTATTAATAAAAAAAGAAAAGAAAAGGGCCTCAACATCATATCTGTGCAGCAGAACCATGGAAGACATGCTTTAGAGTGAGTTTATCTTTCATAATTCTCTTTCTTTAAGGATTAGCTCAGGTATCATGTCCTCCATGAAGCCATCCATGATCTACCCCTAAACTACAAGTTCTCTTTTTTAGAGCACTTTGGTTCTCTCCAGTGCCCCCATCCTAAGATTACATTTAGGAAAAAATGAATTAAAAAAGCATTTATTATTTCTTATGTGCCAAACATTGCTAAGTATTGGTGGCACAAACATTTTATGAAAACTATTTGAGGTAGATATTGTTATTATTTAATTTTGGAGATGAGGAACCTGGGTTTCAAATTGATCCCAGATCACATAGCTCTTTGTTCTTAGAAATTTGAAATGGGATTTGCAATCCAAATCCTTCTACCTCTAAAAGTATTTCTCTTTCAACCATAGTATGTAGCCTCAAATCTTTGAAAGTGACGCAACACATTGAAGGCACTTAATAAAATCTTTGCTAAGTTAAACTGAATTAGAAACTCCAGGGCTCTTCCCATGACAAGGTTCCATGAAAACATGCTAAGACATGACCTCTAGCATCAGAGAAATTTAAAAGGTTGACCTCAGTGGCTCCAATAGATTTTTAGTTCTAAACTCAATAACTTTTATTGGTCCATCAATATTTATTATCACTGTGTTTGTCTTGGGGTCATTTTTTACATTGACTCTAAAGAAAGGCACTGATAACTCAATATATGGTAGGGAAGCTTTGAAATGTTATAATTGTATATTTCCCTAGAAATAAAGCTCTCCAAGACTAGGATGTACAGTGGTGGTCCACATTCAGACGCCAGCAAGTGGCCACTCTAATTTTACAAATCTGGAAACTGAGATGCAGGGATGGGTACTGAACTGCCCAATATCACACAGCTAGAAATGATCAGAAAAGGGATTTGACCCTAGCTTCCACTTCTACTGAACCACTATGGGAACCAAGTCTCTGATTCAAAGAATATTTGGCTATCAGATCAATATTCGACCCATAAGACCATGCTGTCTCTCTTGCTCAGAGATACCCTGTTTGTTTGTATTTGATCCAAAGCTATAATTTCATTGGTGGGAGGGGGGCAGTTTTGGCACAGGAACCAGGCCACTGAGCATTTCCTCATTGGCAGTTTATATTGTCCGAGAGAATCACACAGCTAGAATCAAAGGCAGATTTGAAGTCAGGTCTTCCCAACTCCAAGACTAGTATCCTATCCACTTCACTAAACTAGGCTGCCTGTCATGTGACCAGAAAATTTAGAGACATACCAGATGACACACAATCAGTTGCTATCAATTCATAAAGTTCTCACAATCTCCCTTTCTTCTATCATGAAGAAATTTAAAAATGACACTGACAGAGACATACACCCAGACCATAATCATGGGGAGTCACCATGACATAGATCTTCCCATGTGGAAAAGTCACAGTCCTACCATATTGGACCATATAATAATAATCCCTATGTAATAAAAGCAGAAAGAATAAAGGAGCCCTGTAGTGAAGTCAGTCGTGTGGAAGTTCATCCCAAGCAAAAGAAATATTAATAAAATCAGGAGTTTGTTGAGGCAGTCTGCCAAAAATCAGCTTGAAGCATGCCTCTGTAACTTATCACATAAAAAAGATGGAAGCCAAAAAGACCACCTCCAATGAATCTTTCTTTCATAACTCTACAGGCATTCTCTGGCCGCTGTAGGAAGGGTGAGCACTGTTTTTTGTTTACATATTATCATTGTCTTTCATAACTGTATGACTCTAGGTAAACCACTTCTCCCTGTTTGCCTCAGTTTCCTCATCTGTAAAATAAACTGGAGAAGAAAATGGCAAAACACTCCAGTGTCTCTGCCAAGAAAATCCCAAATGGAGTCACAAAGAGTCTGACATAACTGAAATGACTGAATAAGAGAAAACAGGAGGGAGAACAAAAGAGGGAGAGCATGCTGGGTATGGAATGCAGTCAGTGGAAATGCTTTAACTGAGAAATGGAGTATCATGTTAGGACCATTGAGTATCACCGGATCACAGAGTATGTGGAGTGGAGTAAAGTAAATGAAGACTAGAAATAAAGGAAGGGTTAGTTTATGAAGAGGCTTTAAAAGCCAAATAGAAGATTAAAGATTTAATCCTGGAGGTAACAGGAAGTCTGGGAAGCTCATTGAATGGGTAGGGGATGGGAAGGAGTATCACACAATTAAACCATGATCCAGGAAGATTGGTTTGAGTGGAGGTGGGACTGGAATGGGAAGATTTGTGGCTGAGAGAGTCAGCAGCAAGCTGCTGTAAATACTCCAGATGTGAGGTAATAAGAGCCTGCATTGTGGTGGGGAGAGTGTCAGAAAAGAGAAGCAGATATATGCTAGAAATATTGATTGGCTATGGGGAATAAAAGAGACTGAGAAGTAGAGCATGAGACCAAGATTGTCAGCCTAGGTGACTGGGAGGATGATATTTTTACTTGTAAAAATTTTATTTGTCCTTCATTTTTGAAGACCAATAACCTTAGAGAGTGATGTCTTAGATCAACAATAGAGTAAGCTCAAAAGAAAGGTTGGCAGAGTAAAGGTAAAAATAGTAATCATGTTATAAAAATGAAGTGCAAAGGAAAAATAGACATGGAAGCATTAGAAGGAAGTAGAGGGCTCGTACTTCTGAAAAGCTACTCACATCAGGAATAAATTCAATAGAGGACACTACATATATAATATGAAGGGTATAGCACCCTCCGAAATTTGTAAAGAAGTGAAGGGAGAGGGATGGATGGATGGGGAAGCAAAGAGTGAGGAAAGAAGACAAAGAAGGGATCCTTGGGTGAGGGCAAGGTTAAGTAATAGCAAGGCAACTTATAGTGCAGAATTTAATTAAAGAGTGAGCAGGGTTAGGAAAGACATGTTTGTGTATATATATCTACATATGAATGTATATATGTGTATATATCCACATTAATATATCTTTTTTTAACTGTAACTTGCTGGGGGGGGAAAGGGGGAAAAAGAATAAAGGTGCACAACAGAGAACCAAAGAATAATTTACAAGGAAGTTAAGAAAAATGGGCACTCATGAATATAATTTCTTCTACTAATATATATACTTACCTGATGTGATAATTTGTTGCTATATATTTTGTTCTGCTGGGCACATGACAATGTTCTCTTTTGTTTTGATTTATTTTGTATTCCTGTTCTATTTTTCTTTTTCTCTTACTGTTTTTTTCCAAATAAAATAATTTTTTAAAAAGAATTTTTAAAAGAGAGCAATGTCTTAATTTTCAGATTATGAAATTAAAACTATTTATAATCATATGAAAAGGTGCTCCAAATCACTATTGATCAGAGAAATGCAAATTAAGACAACTCTGAGGTACCACTATACACCTGTCAGATTGGCTAAAATGACAGGAAAAGATAACGATGAATGTTGGAGGGGATGTGGGAAGACTGGGACACTGATGCATTGTTGGTGGAGCTGAGAACGGATCCAACCATTCTAGAGAGCTATTTGGAACTATGCTCAAAAAGTTATCAAACTATGCATACCCTTTGACCCAGCAGTGTTTATATTGGGCTTATATCCCAAAGGAATCATAAAGGAAGGAAAGGGTCCCACATGTGCAAAAATGTTTGTGGCAGCCCTTTTTGTAGTGGCTAGAAACTGGAAACTGAATGGATGCTCATCAATTGGAGAATGGCTGAATAAATTATGGTATATGAATGTTATGGAATATTATTGCTCTGTAACAAACGACCAGCAGGATGATTTCAGAGAGGCCTGGAGAGACTTGCATGGACTGATGCTGAGTGAAATGAGCAGAACCAGGAGATCATTATACACGGCAACAACAATACTATATGAGGATCAGTTCTAAGGGACATGACTCTCTTCAACAATGAAGTGCTTCAAACCAATTCCCATTGTTCAGTGAAGAAGGCCATATACACCCAGAGAGAGGAATGTGAAATGTGGACCACAACATAACATTTTCATGTTCTCTATGGATGTTTGCTTGCATTGTATTTCCTTTATCGGATTATTCTCTCTTATAGATACGATTTCTCCTGAACAAAAAAATGATGTGTGGCAATAACTATACATATATTCGATTTAAGTATTCTAACATAATTATCATGTAGTGGATATCCTGCTATCTAGGGGAGGGGTGAGGGGTAGGGGGGGAAATTTGTAACAGAAAGCTTTGTAAGGGTTAATGTTTAGGAATTACCCATACATATGTTTTGCAAATAAAAAGTATTAATAAAAAAAGAGAGAGAGCGATGTCGTGACTTGTGTCTGAATTGGATATGAGTGAAGCAGAAATGTGCAGAATTGTCAGCCTCATATTTCTTCCAGAGGCATCTTAAGTCCAATGGCAAGACAAAAGTCAAGATGACTAGAGATGGTCTAGGATGCAGCGGGTGACTTGGGCATCTTTAATGTTTAACCAAGCTCTAAGCACAGTGCCTGCTTCCCAGGCCTGCCAGCCACTGGAACAAATTGTTCTCATCCATCTATTCCACTGGGAGAAGTCTTCAGATGTTTGCAGTGGGCATCCTCCTAACTCACTGATGGGCTTGAGACTGATCACTTTAGCCTGTCTGTCAAGATGGTTTGTTAGGGCGTGATTACTGCATATGCTACAGTTTGTTGGAGCCACAGCTAAGAGCCAAGTCCTGAGCAGATATCAAAGAGATTGAGCAGCCCTGAAAAGGACTCAGCAAGCCCTCTCACCAAAAATGCTAGTCCTCCTGATTACCCTATCCACCTCATGCACATAGAAACAGATAAGTTAGGCAAAGAGTTTGGAGTTTATGATCACAAGTTCAGTTTTGGACATAGGGAGTTTAAAAGACATTAAATTAGAGATACCCAAATGACAACTAGAGATGTAAGAATGGAAGTCAGGAGAGAAGTTAAGAGGAGGTTGATAAAATGGCCCAGAGTTCCTAAGAGCGTTAGCCACACGTAGATTCAGATTCAAGTCATTAGAATCATCAATGGTGATTTGCCAATATATCCCATTCCCTTCACCTCCAAAATTAGTCAATCAATATGAATTTGCTTAACTTGTTCTATGTGCTGGATACCGTGCTAGGTTCTGGGATTACAAAGTAGCAGGAAAATAAGAAGAGAACTAAGAATTTATACAGTCCAGTTGCTCATCAAACTAATAAAGTCAGGCAAAATACAGCATAGAAATAGAAAGTTATTCAAAAATACAGCATAGAAATAGTAAGTTACCCAATTAGGCTGGAAATGACTGGAAAACAACCAAAATCAAACTCAACCACTATTTCCTGAATGAGTAGTTTCATTACCTTCCTCCTCCAGAAATTAGGGAAATTAAGTCCTCTCAGTCTCATGACCCTTATAGAGAATGCAGAGAAAGAGTTCTCTGCAACAAGAGTGAAAAATCTGGAATCTTCAGAGTAATATCATTCATTAGATCCTGCTAATATCTGCAACTCATCCTTCTTACAGTCTAAGTATCCCAAGGCTAGGTTTGATCCATGGATCTTTCATGATCCTTACATATTAACTCTCTGCATCCTAAATCCTTACCATCACCTCCACTCTCCTCCTTCTCCTTCCTCATTGTTCTAAATGTGGCCGATGTTTCTATTATTCCTCTATTTTCCAGAACTCTTTTCACAACCAATCTCCTTATATCTTCTGAGTACATGGCCACCTGGAAAATGGAGACATTGTTCACTTTCAGGGATCATTCCTAATCTCGTTCCAGTAATACTGTGAAATATTTTACACTTTGACCAAGTCTGTTACATCCTTCTCTCTGCTAATTGCACAAATGTGACTGCCCACAAATCTGGTGGACAGACAACATACATCATTCATTTAGTTGCATAAAGCATAGAAACAGGCAAACTATCTCAGATACGGAACAATTACATAACATATAACAAATCTATTAGAACAGTATAAAGATCATCCCATCCAGGCATATGATACCTAACATCAAATATCAGAGCTGTACATGGAACACTTTACCAATGGTCACCAGCTAGTTACATGTCATCTCCTAATGCATATATCACCTTGGTCATTGGCTCAAAAGTTCTGGTATTTCTCCATTGACTCCTTGATGCTTCTGCATCCATAATCTGTCTCCCCTATGTCTGGGTCAGCATCTTTGGACCCATTGCTTTTTAGGTCTACTCTGGGACCTGTGGAATGGGGTAGGCTGAATGATGCTGCTTCCAAACTCCAATGAATCAGGCTCTCCAAATGACCTTTGTTCCTTGGGGTCCCTATACCAACATAACTGGAGTATCATCCAGGAAAGGGGTAATCTTTGGATTCAGCCACTCTCCTATGTCTAGACAGAGGCAACTGATTTCTTAAAGCTTCCCCAACTCTAGGGAGGCATCAGCATTCATTTTCCTATTCATCTGGGCTTTGACTTATTTCTTCTCCATATAGGTCATGAGTTATTACTACCAGCTATCAGCAACCAGTAGATAATTATTACTTTCTTCACTTGCCATTATTCCTGTCTTCTGGTCCATCAATAAGCACTTATTAAGTACCTACTATGTGCTAGACACTGACCTAAGCACTTGGAATACTAAAAGAAGTAAAACATAGTCCCTGCGCTCAAGAAGTTCACAATCTAATCTAGTTCCTCCTTCTCCTATTTTGTAGACTAAAAGGTCTCACTCATCCTTTCAACCTTTTAGTATAATTTGATTTCCCACTGGTCCATTATCTTGTACACCAAGGTTACAGCAGGACTCAGATTTCAGACTGGCATTACTAATAGCAGATTCAAACATCATTGGATAGCTTGTTTCTCTCCATATTCTTCTGAGGACAGAAAAGGCTTCTTTCGGCTGATTTTTAATTGATTTTTAATTGATTAAGTAGTATCTATAATGGTGAGTTTCTACATCTTCCCCAGACTACAAAGCACAGATCAATGATAATCGGTAAGGGCTTGGGACCAAACATCAAAGAGTAAGAAAGGGAATCCTGCGACAACATTCCTGGTGGCATTATCCATACCCAGTAGACACAATATAGACTGATTCCACTGAGCTTCTGTTCAAGTCTCCAGAGCCAGAGGATGCTCATTGGCAGGTGATTAAAATGCATTAATTATGGGGTTCTTGACAAGGTGTCATTATATACTTTTTTTGTTGTTGTTAGTATTGTCTGAGTATTTGTGATCCAATGAATCACAGCATGTCAGGCCATTCTATCCTTCACTCTCTCTCTCAAAAAAAAAAAAAAAATCTCCAGAATCACAATAAGAAAGCATCAATTTTCTGTATAGTTCAACTCTCACAGATATACATTGCTATTAGCCATTTTTGGCTCTGGTCAAATAAGGCAGGTCCTTGAATGGTTTGCCTTCTTGACTTTGATCTTGATCAGAATAATTCCTGCTAGAGAGCACAATTAAAGTGTTGAATTCAGCAAATCAGGATGGATCCAGAGAAATTCAACCCAAAGAATAAAAGATCACCTGGAGATAGAACCCAAAGATCAGCTTACTTGGTACTCAACCATAAGCATTAATAACAATTGGTTTTTGCCAATTGCTGGGTGCCACACACAAAGTTTTCTAAAAATAGCCAAAGGCTGGTATGCCATTCACTGGCCTTCCAGTGTGCCAGTGTTCACATATGCCATTAGAATTTAAAATAAAATAGATTGGTAGAGATAAAAGAAGGGACTTTGGGAATTTAGGCCAACATTCAAATTGGACACAGATGAGGAACCTGAGGTCAGACAGAAAAACAAAATCCTTTGTCCAAGGTCTTATGGTGAGTTAGTGTCAGAGCTGAGTCCCCAAAGAATCCTCTTCAACTAACCAAGCTGCAGTAACTTAATATTTCTAGGAATATATATATATATATATATATACATATATATATGTGTGTGTGTGTGTGTGTGTATGTGAGTGTTCACATATATACATACACATGTGTCTTCATATATACATATACATTATATGCACATCATAATACACATATGTGTAATGAGTATATTTGTATTTAAGACATCATATAAGAATATCTTAACTATCTCCCTGACCTGATAATTTTAAACAATGACATAGAAATGTTGATAAGGCTTGAATACAGCACCGCAAATATGTCTGTCAGAGGACAAAGGAAGAAACAAATTTAAATTAAAAAACTGGTCTTGCTACTTTCTGCCTTGACCCACCATTGAATGGAGATGACATCTTATCTCTGGACTTATGTCAAGGTCATATAAAGATTTTCATTTCTGCCATATAAGTCCAAAATGCTCACTCCTTGCTTGAAAGGTCCATTTCTGCCTTGTCCTTTTCTCATCTACCAACCCTCAAAAGTTAAAGCCTACTGTTTGGTGATTCAGTTTGTGGCTCCTGGGGAAGGACCCTCATTTCTTTCTTCTTCCTTCTACCCTTTTGTGCTTGTGTTCCTTGTTGCACCCGGCCAAGTGTGTCCCTGTGTGCAGCCAAGAATCCAACTGGCAGGATTTGGCATAATTGAAAATTGCCGAGTCAACACAATGCCCCTCTTCTGTTTGAAATACCAAACAATTAGAGCTATAGGGGACATAATTCCAGAGAGTTCAGTCAGGCAGTGTCATTCTTTTTTTTTTTTTACAGATTTCTATATGTTTGTCTGTATGGATGGGTGTATATATGATATATGCATAAATGCATATATACCTTTTTTAAAAAAATCAGAAGATGTATTAAAGATCTTAGAATAGATGAAGATCAGCATTTTGATCATCCAGTTTTATGCACAAAATTTAAAGGATTCCACCTTCTTTGTTTAAGACAAAAGGTGGGTCCATCACTCATCCCACCTTTAATATCAGAAGGAGAGAGAAAAATTGGAGAGAGAGAGAGAGAGAGAGAGAGAGAGAGAGAGAGAGAGAGAGAG
>JAJPUD010001606.1:241843-254279 GCA_023553655.1 Myrmecobius fasciatus
AGATAGATAGATAGATAGATAGATAGATAGATAGATAGATAGATAGACAGACATAGATATATAGTTTTTAAAACATAAAATAAGGTAGTTAGACCATCTCTAAAGCACCTTCCTACTCTAAAGCTACAATCTTATCATCTCTAGCCTTGCTTTTTTCTGCTAAAAATCAAAGATCACATCAGCATTGATACAATATTTGAAAGAAATCTGATCATTTTAGAGATAAAGAAACTTAGGGCCATGATTTACCCAAGATCACATGGGCACTACATAACAAAGGGCAAATGGGAACTCATGTTCTCTGACTTCACAGCCAGTATTTTCTCCATGGTATCATGTTATAAAATTGAGAGAGACTTTAAGCCTATTTTATACATACTAGATACATAAGAAAATCCATTTGTAATATGGAATAAAAGTTATGTTTCTTCCCCAGGCTCTTTGTATGAATTTTTCAAAGTCAATATTCATAAAATAGCCATGATTCCCCAGGGTATAGACTCTGTGTGTAGCCAATATGGAGGACCAGCGGAGGAAGAAAAGGTTTTAAGGAAGTAAAAGTAAAGCAAGGTCACATACACCTTGCCAACCTCTGATCCTACTCCCAATTAATTTTTCATCAGTACTAATTTGTACACATATCAATGCTTGGATTTATGAAAAGAATTAATTAGGGGATAATTATTTGCTTAACAAAAAAGGATTCTTCAATTTACAAAAGGATTCATCAGAGCATTCCTTTAAATAGCAAGATTCCCTGGAGAATTTAAAATGAAATCCTTTTTCCTGAAAGGGTCATTCACATAGAATACTCCCAAAGCAGTTCTCTGTTGGTCAGTGCTTTAGCTGCCTATAATCCCAGACTTACAAGGGTCTTCCCCATATCATTACCTGTAGATGTCACAGAAGACTAGAGTCTGAAGAGCAATCAGTGGCTTGAACTGATTGTTAACTGCACAAGAATTTCCCTCTATTATCCACCTGACAAAGGGCTCCCCAGGGTTTTATTTGAAGACCCTAAGGAAATCCTTTCCTTCTTAGTAAGTTCAATGGTCACCTCTTCTGTTAATCCTTCCAAGACCTCTCCAACTCTTAAAAATGACTTTCTTCTCCAAGGGCGTAAGTTACTCCTATTAGGAGCTCACACTAATATAGTCTTTTAAGATCTACAAAGCATTTCAACTATTGAATCAAATTTAATCCTCATAACAACAGTGAGAAGTGGGTTATCCCCTTTTACAGAGAGTCAAACTGAGAATCAGAGTCATTGCAACTTGTCTAGGCTCACACATCTAGTATCAATGATATATACTTATAACAGTTCATAATTCATTGAATTATATGAATACATGTATGTATAGATGCATATATATGTATATAGGGAGAAAGTGAGAAAAGAGAGAAAGAGACAGAGAGATATTGGTATATAGAGAGAAACAGAAAGACACACAGAGAGACAAAGACACACACAGAAAGAGAGAAAAAGTGAAAAAGAGAGAGAGAAAAAGTGAAAAAGAGAGAGGGGGAGTGAAAGAAGGAAACAGAGGGAAGGAGGGAGAGAGAAGGAGAGAGAAGGGAGAAAGAGAGAGAGAATGAGTTTAAGTGACTTGCCCAACTTGAGCCAACCAGTACATGTCAAAGACAAAACTCAAGCTTTCTGGTCCTGAGACTCTGAAGGCCAGAGAGAGAACATGATTTGCATATGGTCACTCCAAATATTATTGACAGAACTAGTCTGGAATCTAGGTCTCTCTAACTCTTCACCGGTGTAATATTCTTTTCACTCTGCTGAACAAATTCTCCTATTACAGAGAATTTTGAGCCTCTCCACAGAAGGTCAGCTTCCCTCAGCAATCAAAGAGACACCAAAGTTCTCTGGGCCTCTCACTCCTGGGGAGGTCATTAGTCAGAAGCAGTATCTATTGTCAAAGCCATGAGGTAGGAGGATCCTGGGCTATAATGAGATGAAGGCATAATTGCTCTGAGGACGGTTGCAAGGAGACCACATCAGGAAGACAGGGAGGCAACTGTCTCAATCCAAAGCATGTATAATGAAAACCCTGCCTTTAATAATAACAAATACTATTTAATTTTGATTTTTTCTGTCATGAACTAAAGAAAAACAGAAAAAGAAGAACAGGAATCAAAGAAATTCTGTCAAATATGTAATGTGAGAAAGTGGATATCATACACAAAAGTATGATGGGGAAAAATGGTAGGCTGTCATGCTGAAGGAGTGAGGGATAACAGATCCACCAGCCCAGATCTTCCATTAGCTTCCCTTCAATGGATCTATTATGATTGGTGAGTTTCTGGAAGGAAGCATCATTTCACAAGGGGGCCAGGCTACCTCCTTCCTTACAGTTGCCCATTATGTGTTGCCTTCATCCAGTGTAATATAAATTCCCTGAGAACAGGAGTTGTCTTTTTTGGTTTGCATTTGTATCATGAGCACTTAATACAGAACCTGATACATAATGTGCTATGTATCTCCCAGCTTTCACAAGGCTTCTTTAACATTTTTTGTGTCGTGGATCCCTGTGGCAATCTGGAAAAGGTTATAGACACTTTCTTAGAATAATTTAATTTTAAATATTGAATTGAAGAAAATGCTTAATTTCAGTTAGAGATGAGTAAAAATAAAGATATTTCCTCCCTTTCACCCATTCAAACATATATCCCTTCAAATCTATACAAGTATATCTTGATTCTAGATTAAGAAATTCTGATCTAGAAGAAGAACCCCGCTCACTTGGTGGATTTTGTGGCAAAGGGATAACAGGAGGACGTCAGCAAGTCAACCAGGATGAGTTGTGGATATGTCATCTGTGCACAGATGGAGTATTAGTTAGAGAGAGTATTAGCATCCTTCAGGCAGAGCAACTGAAGGAAGGTAATAATTGATTAGTACTATGAGCTGGAAACAATTAGTTTTCAGTGTAGAAAAAGATGGAGAAACAAGAGAAACAGCAGCGACTTGATTGGCTTTTCCAAAATTTTTGCTTGGGAATTCTAAGTCCTACATTAATCAGCAGACCATCATGGGGCCTCTGAATTCCTAAACCATTTGGTTCTATGGAAAAAACAAAGGATCCCAGATGTGGTTCTAGGAGAAATCTAGCCCAAAATTCTCATTTAATCAACACAGTGGGTCAAAGAAGTAAACAGACTTAGCCAAAGTCACCCAGGTAAAAAGTAGTAAAGCTAAGATTTGGACCAGATCTTCTGAACTAAAGCCCAGCAGGCTCTCCACCCTGGACCAGCTGTCCCTGAACACAGGTAAAGGCAGATACATAAGAGCAGCCTGCATACAGAATGCAACTTCACAGTAATGACCAAGGTTCTGGCAATGGATTCAAGAATACATGGGTTTATATGTAGCCTCAGACACATACTAGCTATGGTGACATCAAATGAGATGTTGTATGGGTATCCATACCTGAAAACACTAGGAAGAGTTCAACCTCCTAACCTTTCTTAGTTCCAATGTCCTCCTTGGCAAAATGAGAATAATAATGGCAACACTCACTTAGAATTAAAGGTTTAGAGCTAAAGGGAAGCTTTGAGGCCATTTCACAGACAAGGGTCCCAAAACCCAGAAAAGAGAATTGAACGGATCCAGATAGCCCAAGAAGCCAGTGGTGGAGATGGATTGGAACTCGAGGACCCAAACCAACTCTCCAGGCTGTTCGCTCACAGGGTTGTGGCAAGAATCTAGTGAGATATAAAGTGCTTGGCAAACCTGAAAACTATGCAAATGCCTGTTGTTATTGCTATTATTATCCCCAGGATTTGACCACCCAGAAAGATGAATTTATTTTTAACTTCCACCAGGCCAAAGATAGCTTGTGTTTGGAAGACAAGTTGAGTGACTGGCTTTCATCCTTTCTTGGGACTCGAGGTAGGTTTTTTAAAAAAAAAAGTTTGTTGCAATGTCACTTTCCATTTTTCAATGTTAATTTAGAAATTTGCTTCAACTTGCTATGAACCTTTCCACAGAAATATAATCTGCTCAACACTGAAGTGTTTTTAAAATACTTGAGCCCTCCAGTAACCGTCTGTCACTCTTTTCGGCACATAGCAATTTAAAATTATTGGAGCTCTTAAATTAAGTGCTTAAATTTGGAGGTGATCACCACTCTGGGCATGTGAATTGCACAGCCATCTGAACTAGAACAGAGCCTCAATTTCCTTTAAGCAGGTCATTTTGGAGAGCGATAAGGGAGTCTGATTGCCCAGCATGCATTGATTTAAAACTACTGGAGTTTTCAATTCATTTTTACAAGCACTTCAGTTTGGGAGCAATCTTGCTCCTGACGGCTTCAATTGGTTGAAATTGGTCAATGCTGCACATGCCCCCAGACGGTACTGGATTGGGGGGTAATCTGTTGGGAAGGGAAGGGAAGGAAATTAGCAATAATTTCAAACTCAATCTAAAATAGCACACTTGCAGAATTATTTTCCTTTCAGAAACTTGAGGTGATTTAGGTGAGATTTTCAGCACTTCTACAGAGAAAAAGATATAAAAGGTGAAAAGCATATATTGGTTTTTCCAAGGCTTCAATTCACCTACTACTGTGGCAGACAATTCTCAAATATAATGTGCTTTATCCGAATGAAACCTATAAGGCCTTGTCATTGACTTCAGTATCTTTGCTACAATTCACAGGTTAATGTTTTATCACGTCAGAAATACTTAGAAGTCACCAGGCTTCTGGACTTCATTAAGTTAAAAGCCTTTCCCTCCCATTGATATTGAACAACAGCAGGCCCACAAGACCTGAGCCATGAACCTAGTGATAAACAAAGGGAACAAAAATGGCCAATGAGGAGAGACAACTATAAAGGCCATATTGCCACAGGAAAAATCAAAAGGAGATGTGGAGCAGTTTTGGTTTTTTTCCCAAAAAAATATTCAAAAAGGAATTATTTAGGAATATATGGGGAAAGAGTATAGTATTGGATTCAAAATAAAACCAGTCTGTGATTTAGGCAAATTTATTTTATCACAGAGTTAAATTTGCCTCTCATTGCCTAAGATGATACCACCAGATTACCAATTTCTTTCTTCCATTTGATTTCTATAAGAATTAAGTGAGATAATGGCTATACAATTTTTGATTTTTTTTAACTTGAGGGAGCAAATCATCACACCAGACTTAAAATTCCTTTTATGACAAGTAAGAAAATCATTTATAAATTCTTCGAATCTGGAATCCAATGCTCTGAGTTCAAATTTTCGTCAGTCACTTACTGTCTGGACTGTTTGTATCCAGACTTTAGTATTCTCGACTGTTAAATGGAGGGATTAGTGCAGGATGAGAAACACATTTTCAGATATCATCAAAATATGGATCTGTTTTTCTTGACTATACTTATTTGTTTCAAGAGAGGATTTTTGGTTCAGGGGAAAGATGAGGTGAAAATTGTCAGTCTCTAAATCATATTGAGAAAAGTACATCGATGAAATATTGAAAAAAAGAGAAGGAAGTTCAGAAGTTGATACAGACATGCAGAAAAAAAATAAGCTCAATATAATAGAAACCCACCATTTTAAATAGTTCTCTATGAGTCAATTTTCTTTTAAAAAGAGGCATTATCCAATGAATAATGATCAAAATATGTGATTTCTATCTAAAGGCTATAAAATCATGCATACCCTTTGACCTAACAATACCCCCACTATGCATGTATGCCAAAAGAAATTAAAAAGGAAAAAGGAAAAGGACTTATAAATACAAAAATATTTATAATAGCTCCTTTCTCAGGACAAAGAATTGGAAATTGAGGGCGTGCCCATCAATTGGGGAATGGCCGAATAAATTGTGGTGTGTGATTATGATGGAATACTATTGTTCTATAAGAAATGATGAGCAGGATCCTCTCAGGAAAACCTGGAAAGTCCTCCAAGAGCTCAAGTAAAGTGAAATGTACTATGTACAAAGTAATAGCTATGTTGTGGGATGATCAACTGGGAATGACTTTGCTGTTCTCAGCAATATAATGATCTGACACTACTCTGAAGGACTTATGAGGAAAAATGCTATCCATACCTAGAGAAAAAACTGATTGTGTCTGAATACAGACTGAAGCACGGTTTTTTAACTTTTTTTTTGAGGTTTTTTTGGGGAGGAGATGAATCTACATTTTTTTTCACAATAGGATTTTTATAAAAATGTTTTCTGTAACTTCACATGTGCCTTCTCCATAGGTGAGTGGGAGTGTAACAAATGTAAAAAGAAAAAAATTGTTTTACATATAACTGGGGAAAATATTAAAAAAAAAAAGTTCACTGAAGTCAGGGATGCTTCATTTCTGTACCTGGCACCTAGTACCTGATTGACTGACTGATTCCACTGACCCTACATCTCTCAGAGGTGTTGCCTCCACCAAGTGTGTCTTTAAATCTTCTGTGTTTAGGACTAAACTAGGTATACAGTAGGTGCTTAATAAAATGCATGAGTTGATTGTTATGTATCATTAATGCTTTCTTACATCTTTGACAAAAATAAATGTAATATATCCTGCCCAAAGGAGCTTATAATCTACTTCTTAATGGGGAATAATAACAGCTATTTTTGATTGTCAGCACGGTTTCCCACAGATGTCATTATAACATCCTCACTGTCCCACAGTCCCAAAGACAAAACCACTCCCTCATCTGAGTACCAAATAATATAAATGCACCGAGCTTTGTAGGTGTTGTAGCTTCTTAGATGCTGTTGTCCTTTGTTCTCCAAGAGGACCATGACATTAGGGAAGTGATGCCATAAAATGTAAGTGAATTGGATTTCAGTGAGATGGCAGAAAACATTGTTTGTTTGTTTGTTTTTTCTTTGTGAGTTTACCACAAACACAGCAGATACTTATAGGGCAGAACTGAATATAGTCCTGAGAAAAGTTAACCTTCTAGGTGACTATCATGATTCAATCTGAAGGAAGGTGGTAAAATAAAAACTTATGATAAATCAGGCAATTAACATTTCTAAAGGTAATTTAGAGATAGTATTCAGGGGAAGTGCACAAGCCCAACATACAAAGAGCAGAATTATAAAATCAGAAGAAGATGAGAATCTAACTCCTCCCATTTTACAGATAAAAAAACAGATTTCCTAAGGTCATCACAGAGACACTAAAGTAGGTGGGGGGGGGGGAGTCCTGTGACTTCCACTGTACCCATGAGGTCAGAACCCACTTGTTAAACCTTTCTCTCCTTCCCCATTTTTCTCATGTAGAAAACAGATAATTCTTTGGGTATTTGCATCTAATATAAAAGAAAAAAAGGTCAATGAAGTTCAGAAAATTATTTTTTGGCACCAAAACAAGACAGCACTATGACAGACCAGAAACCTTTAATTAATGTTGCCAAGTTAACAGAAAGGATTTAGCTCCCCGAGTTATTTTATCTTCTGTGTAAGGAACAGATTCCTAATCTCTGTATCACATGTAAAAGGGAGAGGGGGAAGGAAGCTTCTGCAATTAATTTAGAGTAAGACTCTCCTTCCCGGGTCCTCACATTTATGGTGCAAAGATCTCATTCACCATAGTGGTTTTTGTCAGGCCTTTCCAAGACTACTGCAGCCAATTAGTCATCTTCATTTGCTATTCAGCATCCGGGGACCTGCTGAACTACTCCAACCCTTTTTAGTGAAGGAAGCTCATGGGCTAAAGGCCAATTTCCTCATTCTTTCTGCTTCCCTGTGAGCCAGGCTTATAGGATGAGGCAGTCCAGAACAAGAGTCAGATATAGATCAAGGAGATTCCAGCCCATTGTCAGAAAGGATGCACAATTTCAGTCATAGTCTTCATCCCTGTCAGGTATTGTCTAAATGAGGTACAATGAAAGAAGAATGAAAGAGATGTTTAATTTATTGGTTGCCAGTATTCATCTTCCCCATATTTTCTTGTATTTCTTTAATATATTTATGTATTTATGGTGTGTATCTCTTGTTACAAAGTAAGGTCCTTAAGGGCAGGAACTATTTAATTTTCATCTATATATCTCCATTATCTGGTACATAATAGTTTTTCTCTCTCATTCTTACTCAGTTTTTTACACTTGGATTTACTATATCAAGCAAGTGGATAGCAGAATTAAAAAAGAAATTACATACGAAACACTAAGTATCATAGAAATGTCCGATTCTTCTTGTTAACTTCCTATTTCCCTGACCTTGGGTTAACAATTGCCATCTATGAAATACCATCTTCTGTTTAACACGCCTAACTCAAATGAATCGAAAGAGAAGTTAGAAATGTCAAGTTGAGGAAACTACCATACCCCTTAAATATACACACTTCTGACATACCCACATACATATGACAGAGATCGAGGCATAGTGATCCAAGAGCTGACTTTGGAGCCAGAAAGCCCTGGATTCCAATTCTGCCTTTGATAGACACTGACTGTGTGATCCTGAACATATTACTTAACTTCTAAGTGCCCCTAAGCCAACTCTTTAAGATGATAAATTGGTTATTTACACTGGTAGAAGATTATGAAGAAGTTTCCCTAAACGGTTATTCAAAAAAGGCTTCACAACTAAAGACCAAAGCCTTGAGTTGGAAATGAAGAATTCTGGTTTCTAGTTCCTCTTCGGTCATGAGCCAGGTCGGGGCCTTTGCACAAATTATGTTCCTTCTCTTTCCTTCTCTTTTTTTCTAGGTGAGTTCTATAGCCTATCCCAGTAGGAAAGGCTTTATAATTCCCTAAATAGAAGACTGCAGCTTCTCAGAACCCCTTTTTATGCTAAAATGATCTAGCACTACCTCCTTGCTTTTAACTTGTCAACAATCAAAGGAAATGAGAAGATTAAAAATCTAATCCCTCCATCAGCTTTGATTGGTTTAACCTGTATGCCCATCTGCCAAACAGCTACTGGTACCTTGCCTCTACCTATTACACTGCCAATCCAGACAACAAACACCTGCTAAAATGGTCTTCCTCCAACATTAGCCCCATGGCCATCATTCCAAGGCCTGCCACAGAACCTTCAGAACGCTGCTGCCATCCTCCTCATGTTGGCATTTAATCTCTTCCACCCAAGGGCAAGCACTCAGTTAACACTGGCACAAAGATGCTGCAGAAGTCCACCTGGCAAAAGTTTAGAGAGATTGTGGATATCTCTGTAAAACCTAATATGGTGTCCCATAACCACTAAGCCCACAATATTAAAATATCATCCCCCTAGTCACCAGAAATGGATAGCCTCGATTTGCAATCACGAAAGTGTGAGTTGTGACCAGATAATTAATAGCTAGGTGACCACAGGAAAGTAATTTCTCTGAGTCTCAGCTTTCTTTTCTGTAAAATGGATGCAGTAATAGCATCTATTCCACTGGATAGTTGTGAAGATCCAATGAGATGATTCCATGAATGCCCTGCAAAGTGCTATTTCAGTATCAATCATAATCAATCAAACCAAACACTACTTGTGTTATTTGTTCTCCTTGATATGGGGAAAGTTTTTATTTTTGTTTTATTTTGTTTTTTAAAAAACAGGAAAGTTGCAATTAAAGAGAGCCTTTCAAAACAAAGTTCCATAAAAGTACCACATACTGCCTAACGCCCCACAATCATGGCAAATGTCACCGAAATAGAGGCCATATCCTTTGCCCTCCAGGAACCCAAACCACACAAGGCTGACACTTCCACAACACATCACAATGACCACCTGACAGTGGTTCCAGTACCTTTGATCACAATCTACTCGCTAGTTATCTTGTAAGAGTAAGAGTGAGAAGACAACCAGGATGTTCTAGACATACCCTACATTCTATAGTTGAGAACTCTGGGACTGCAGGAGGGAAATTACTTGGCCAAGCTCCTAACCATGGTAAGTAGCTAATCTAGTGCTCTCTCCCACTCCTGGATGCCAAGCCAGTAAACGATCTTTCCTCTACTCCATACTAATCAATATAACTTCACCTTCATGGTATATTTTCCCCATTTAACTATTTCTCCCTGCAGCCCCAAAGCAAAGAAAATTCTTATAAATATTCTTTCTAGCCTTTCACCTAAACTAAGTCCAGAAACTTTTGCAAAATGGTTTTGTGGAGGGGGAGGGAATTCATTTGTTTGACTGATTTTTGGTCTAAGGGTATATCCAGCCAACATAGGAAGGGGTCATGAGAGCCACAGGTGTGAGGGATCAAAGCCCTCCCAAGAGCCTCTTGCTGCCAGCCCACCCTCACTGCCCACAGCTGATTTCTACACGGGCCAGACTGGCTTTGCTGAGCCCCCGACCATCTGTGTACCGGGCACAGTGCCCTTCCTTAAAGGCTCTCTGCCTCACAGGTTCACCAAAGGGCCACAGGACTCACTCATCCAGCAGAACACAGTTCGCAGCCTGTATCCCGCTGCTCAGCTGTCCATCCCGGGGAGCCCAAATAGCCTATTCCGACTAACGGCGGGCACTAGCTCGCTGGCCACAAATTAATTGGCTCAGCCAATTCAGGTACCCCACTTAATAACTGTGGCAGGAGGGCCGCTCTCGGGAACTCCCCCACCCAGACAAGTTCGTGCACAAATGAACTAGCGAGGATGCATTTCCTCCGAGCCACGTCCCTGTTCTCTCTTACTCAGCCCACCTCACGGAAATAATGGGTGCAGCAATAATCAGCAATTTTTCTCCCAAGAAATGGACTGGCTCCAGTAATCAGTTCTTGCCCCAGGCTAGAAGTTCCTCCTGAAGCCCCCTGTGCCCAGGAGGAGCACTGGGAGCCGCTAAAGACTTCAATGCCAGTCAAATAGAAATGGAGGGCAGAGCCCGGAGCATCATTCGCCAGGGCTCCCGGGCCTGGCACGCAGAGAACAAAAGGGGGCTGCTTCACCTGTCAGGACTGGGTCTGCCTCCTCTTGCTTCCTCCCAAGGAGCTGAGCTTATCTGATTGCTGTAGCCAGGTGTGATGGAGGGAGAATGCTGACATCATCACCGAGGCAAGAGTCTGGCCTCTCTCTGAAGCATTCAGTTAAGCCTGGCACAAAGGGCTTGCAGCAGTCAGCTCGGCAACAGCCCAGGGACACATCGGCTCCCTCTCCCTCTCAACTGGCAACTCGGGAGAGGGAGGAGATGGGGAACCACTGCTGGAAGCAGGCAGCCAGAGAGAAGGCCCTCCCTTCTGCATCCGACCATTCTCCAAGAGCTAATTTCTCCTTCCCTCCAATCTCCTATCAGAAGGGAGCCTTGCAAAGCTCCAGAAAACAGTCAGATTAAGCCTATGGTGGCAGGCACTTTAATTATTCCCTCCCCCCCCAATAATCAAAAGCCTTAAAAACAACATGGCACAGCTGCCAAAGAACATAGGAAGCATCTACTCCCATTCCCTTCCTTTTACACCAGAGGAAACAGAGGCAATTTGATTTGACGGAGATCATCATATCAATAAAGCATTTAAGTGTCTTCTGGGTGCAAGGCTCTGAAATCCAGGTAGAGCTGGAATTTGTCCCTGCCTCTTCTGACCCAACATTCACCATTCCGGACATTGTACAGACCTGGATGCTGATCCCTATGCTGCTTCTCCATTAGGTCTTTAAATCCTTCCCCTCGATTTTCTGAGCCTCAGTTTTTCCACCTGCCAAATACAACTTGTACTGGGTCATCTCTAAGGACTCTGACACTGCCTTTAAACAGATAGAATTCGGACCATCCTCTAGAAAAGAATCTGCTCTCCATCTTCCAAAAGGATGGCAATGTCAGAAGCCCAGGCCATTGTAGGTCTGGTCTGAGCTTTCATTTATAGTCTTTGCCCCTGGCCCCTCCTTTGCCCACATGGAGTAATCTACAATTTTACCTCCAGATCTACCTGTAAAAGCTATTGCTAAATAAGTGGCTTCCGGATTTCAAAAATTTGCAATTTAAACTTCCACCTTGAGTGTGATTATTGTATTAGCATTTGTTTCTAATGTAATGTAAATTTAGCTAGGAGGGTACAATTCAGATCTGCAAACGCTTCACACCTGTCATCACATCCAAGCCTGCTTTTACTCTAATACAATTATTTTAATTTGTTCATGAGCAGCATTTTTACCAAGTGATGGATTGTTTGGAAAGGGATGTGCATTTTTCTATGGCTCCATGGGTTGGAACTGTAATTTCATTGGCACAGAAAAAGCAAGCACCTTCTGTCAATCAATTCATGCTGGCACCTTCTTTGCAACACATAATAATAATAGCCAACATTATAAAGTGCTTTAGATTTCCCAAAGGGTCACACAGATATTTTCTCCCTTCCATCCAGTCTCAAAGACTTGGAGTCTTACAGAACTGCCTAGGGCATACTAAGTTATTAAGTGATTTCCACAGAATCACAGGGCCCATATGTCAAAGGCAAGACTTGGGACCCAGGTCTTCCTGATCGCAAGGTCAAATCTCTATCAACTGTTACATACATACATACATATATATATATATATATATATATATATATATATATA
>JAJPUD010001606.1:254679-339080 GCA_023553655.1 Myrmecobius fasciatus
ACAAAACAGACAAAGAAACAACTTCCCAACAATTAGAAATATCCATAAATGGAAATGGGTCAAATAAAGAAGCAACAGATTCCCCCTTATTGAAGATCTTCTGGCTGAGTCAATAAGAACACTTGATGGAGATGCTAGTGACACCTGTTTTGAGGGGATTAGTTGTATTAAAGCTCCCTCCAAACCCTGAAATCCTATAATTTGTGACATTTTCTCTACAAAAGTCTTTAAATCACTTTCGATTATATATGCAAACTAAGATATTTTACAGGACTCTGCCCAGAAGGCATGACCAAGGGCTATACTTTGCAGTTTAGACATGGCTGCATAAGCACCTTCAACATGGTTCAAGTGTTCAAAGGTCCAATCAGAGAAAAAAGGAAGGAATCAGAAAATCAATTACCCAAACCATTTATTGGGAAACAGCTGAACATCTTGTAGTGTATGGATATATTTGACTTGTGTGTGAGTGTGTGTGTGTGTGTGTGTGTGTGTGTACCTGGGGGGTCCCAACACTGTTTTGGTTTGCTTATGTTTATGTTTTGTTTTTACAAAAGGGATTTGTGACACAAAGAACATTAGGATGTACTGGTATAAGGGACAGAGAACTGGCCTTGGAGTCAGAGAGCTTGGAGTTCAAGTGCTGCCTCCTATAAATGTATATATATATATATATATATATATATATATATATATATATATATATATATATATATATATGGATGTGTAATGCTAAATTGAAAATCATTTACTTACATGAATCAGTGGAGGAACTTTCTCAATAATAATTCCCTTTATTGATGAAATAACAGAACCAATCCCAAAACAACAAAAAAAAAAGACAAACTTTTCCGAGAAGCATGGGAAGACCAAGATCCAAGGAACATCAGGAGAAAGAAGAAAACACGTTCAACAATCCTAATGAAAAATGTCCAATGTTGAATGAAACTTGACGCTGTGTGATCATAATAAACTACTGAGGAAATGGCCTTCCTTCTTCCTTGGAGAGGCAGTAAATTTTGGGTGAAGAATGCTATATATACTATTAGATATCACAGTGCTGTAAACTTATTTTGTTTCATTATCTAAATTGGTTCAAAGTGAAAGCTCACTGGAAGCCCAGGAAGAGGAAGGGAAGAGGGGCAGAGGATATATTCAGTAAAGATTGCAATGTAAAAACTAAAGGCCTCAATTAAAAAATAAAACCCTGAAAAAGACAAAAAGAAATCAATTGCACCCTTCTAATCCCATTCCACTTAACTATATGAAGTACAAATCTCTGATCAATTGTTAAGTATCTTCCCCACTGGAAATATTTCAGAATTAACTTGAAAATGTAAACTTAATACCATCATCAGAAAAGAAAAGAATAAAATTGAATTATTCTAAATGGAGCAAACCCTAAAAAGAATATACAATACTCAGTCTTCCCAGGATGTTTAGAGAGCTCTTTCCTGAAAATAGTCTGAGAACTCTTGTTTGGGAGTAGGGGAGAGGAGTGTTGGGAGTGGGGGGTGAGGGAGGAAAGTCGATATTTCTACTCAACAGATTTGTTGTTGGTTTTTTGGCAGCCTAAGCTTCTTGAAGGCCTCCAGAGAGGGTCAGACAGGAGCAAAGTTCAAAAAGGAAGACATTTGGGCTGGGAAGAGACAAAGCAGCGGCCGGACACCTGGCTATTGGCTGCCTCATCTTCGGGGAGATTTCATCTGTTCCTCTTCAAAAAGTGGTCTGTGTTTGACACGACTGTAAAGAATATAAGTTCTCAGGTTGCAAGTTGCCAAGTCAGGTGCCCTAACATCACCACCTTACCTCTCCCCAATAATAATAGCATAACACTTTTAACGGTTTCAAAGCATTTTGCATTCGGATTCTCACTTGTTTTTTCTAAGCAATAATGAGTACTATGGTTCTCCCATTATACAGATGAAAAGACTGAAGCTCAGAGAATAACTTGCTCACTGCTACTGGATGGAGGGTATGACATTTGAACCCAGCGCTTCCTAAGCAGCATGAAACTCATCATACATCCTTCCTAGCAAGGGTAAACATAATCCTCAGCAAGCCTTGCATGGAGCTCAAAATTTCCTGGTTACTTTTTCATGGACACTTACTAGATCAAGGAGATAGCGGGCTTTGCCCAGCCCACCCCTGAAAGCTGCACTCAGAGCTGACTCATCTTCTTCCAGAGCACTGTACCCCTAGAAGCTTTTCCAGGATCATTCCAGACTGGATTTATACGATTACCAGGGCAATGTTGGCCATAACCCAGCCTCTGGAGTTGGGAGACAGGGGAGCTTTTGGATCCAACGGGAACCTGGCAAGAGTAGATGCCAGATCATCCCAGCCCTCCCTCAGGAGAAAGCAAAGGCTGGGGCCGTTCTGCCAGCCAGACTTGGGTCTCCTCAAATGGAGCAGGATTGGCTCACCAGAACAGGTTGAGTCCCACTGAGGGAGTGAATCAGAGAAAGGAGCGGCAAAGGCAGGAAAAGAGACTGAGTATACACATGGGAAGAGACTGATGGAGTCATATGGGAGACCATGAGGCAGTCACAGAAATAGATGGAGAAGCAGGACTCCTGTCAACACAGGATACTCTGTGCTAACCACATCCAACGCCCGAGTAGACCTGGAAGTTGCTTTACATCAGGGATCTCATTACATTCTTGAAACAATCCCTGCCCTACACACATGCTTATTATTCCCTCTCATTGCATTGATAAGGGAATAAAAGCTCAGAAGGATTCTATTCTTTGTCCAGCTAGTAACTTTCATCTGTAAAATGGGGCTAATTACATTCAGGGTTTGCCTGAGAGTAAAATGACAAAATATAAACACAGTGCCATACAAATGATTAATTGAAAAATAGCTAGATGTCACAGTGGATAGAGCCCTGGTCCTGGAGTTGTGAGGATCTGAGTTCGAATTCAGACTCAGATACTTAATACTATTACCTATTTAATCCTGGGCAAAGTCACTCAATTCCAAGTGCCTTGCGAAAATAAATTAATTTTAAAAAAAAGGTTCATTTGAGAATGTGGGGTCATAGCCAGGTTTCTCTTGGTTTCAAAGGCCACTTTGGTTCTTAATGTTGGTTCTCATGGTTCTGTGAAAATTCAAACATCAATGAAATCCATGGGCAGGAAATGAGTAGTAGGGATTCTAGGTAGTAGGAACAGGATGAGCAAAGGAAAAAGATCAGCAATGAAAATAGGACCCTGGATCTAGAAAGGAAGGAATCCTTAACTTCTCCTCTTAGAGATGATTAAAATGATCAAAAGAGATTGAGCAACAAATCCAAGATCCCCAAGATAAGTATCAGAGGAGAGATTGGTCACAGCTTGGTGAAGGAGGCACAACAAGGAAAACAGATCACTTAAAGAGAAGCCATTGGACAGGTAGGGTTTAACAAAACAGTCTTAACTCTATTTACATTTTGCATAAAGTTTCTGTATTTTCACCTGTAAACTTCCTAAAATCTTGTTGAGATAAGGAGGGCAGTAATCATTACCTTCATTTACAATGAGTAAACTGAGTCTTGCAGAAATTATACTATGCCTAAGTGGATCTCAACTTTTCAGGGATAGAGTCACACCCTGCAGCAAGGTCAGCTGGAGAGGGCAGTATATGTTCTACTATTCAAAATGTCTCCTTTGAAACTTTGTCAGACAGCAGGCAGTCTTTAGAGAAGCAACTTAAAAAAATAAAGGAGCTGCTCACTAGAGGATTCTTCTTCCTAAAGAATGAGTACCTTGCCATGGAAAAAACAATGGGTTTGACACAACTTTGAGTGCTAGCTTGGCTATTGACTACCTATATGACTGAGGGCAAAACACAAAATCCACCTGGGCCTCAGAGAGGTTCCCAATCAGGGAATGGACTAGATTATCTCTAAACTATTTTTCTAGGTTTAGGTTATTCTACTCAAGAAAAAAAAAAGCAGTTATCAACTTCCTTCTCTGCTCATTGGTCAAACCAGGCAGGGACAGCTCCTCTATTTTAACCTCATTTAATTCAACAGCTGGTGACTAAGCACCAGATACATACACAGTAGGCTCTATGTTATGCATTGGGAATAGAAACAAAACAAAATTTAAAAGTTGCACAGTTTTCTGGTAAAAACAATATATACACAGCTGAGCAAATGCAAAATATGGTGATGTACCAGATGTGTAATTTAACTGGAACGAGAAAACAGGAGGAGAAATTTCTTCTATCAGTGAAACCCAGCATCTATTGACTTTAAGGTCTTGGAAAGTTGCCCAAGAAACTGAAAATGTTTTGCGAGCATGTGTCAGAAGTATGTCTTAAATCTAGGTCTTCCTGATTCCCAAGCAGACTTTCTAGCCATTATGCCATGCTGCCTTTGTATACGAAATAAAGATTTTTTTTTCAGAGGGAAGAAAATCTAAAGAGACATCTTGGCCCCTTCCAACTCTAAAACCTGTGTTTTAGTGACATATCAACAATCATCATCATCTTATAATGCTTTGAGATTTACATGTTAAATCATTTGGTCCTCACAAGAATCCCATGAAATAAGGATTAGTATTATTATCCCCATTTTACAGATGAAGAAATTGAGGGTAGAAGAGATTTAAGTACCTTGCCCAGGATTATTCAGCTATTCCCATGCAAGCACAATTTAGACTTGGTAACCAAATAGCCACTAGGATCCCTTCCAACTACGAGTTTCTTCTGTAATGATAAAAGTTGACCAATTGCCAAATTATAAGTGTAAGCAAAGTGAGAGACTAACGTGGGTTGGAATAACTCCCTGAAGGAGAAAGTATCTGATGGGCCCAAATGGACAAACTGGATCAGCTGGATAGAGGGAAGGAGGGAGGTCACATTAGTAAGAGGAAAGAGCAGAAATAAAGTCCCAGGGAAGGAGAGCATGAGGAGCTGACTTTGGGATTCAGCCTGTGGCTACTTTTGCTAGTCCAGAGCAGACTCAATAGAGACTGCAGGATGTCCTACGTGTGAGGCCCCGTTCTCCCCACAGGCTGAGGGAGACGCATTCCTGCAGCTTTGGAGAAGGTGACCCCTGCCAAGGAGAAAGGCACATAGCCAAGAAAATCGGAGAGCTCAGTCTCCCGAGTCAAGGTTAGCTTCTCAGAGAGCCAAGCCGCTGGGGTCTGCAGCTCCCCCACCACGGTCCCCCTGCTGGAAATTGTCCTTGTGCGGCCTTGAAAGTGAGAGCAGGAACACTGAGCTCAAATAAACAGCCTCAGCCTCACAAAAGATAATCAAGATGGGGGTTTTTACCAGGATGGGGGCTCCGAAACAGCCACGGGAACATCTTAGGCTGCAGCTGAGAGGTTCCAGATGGCAGCTGGACCACTACTAGATGTGCCTGATGAACATTCCCAGAGAAACCTGAAGGGCTGGAAAGTGTTTCCGTTCCCAGAAAGTTACAGCTGGACAAAGCCTACACAAAGACCATCCAGGCCCATTTTAGAGATAAGGAAAGTGAAGTTCAGAGGAGACAAGTTACTTAGGTAATTAGGGGCAGAGCAGGGGCTATGGTCAAGGTTTCCCTGGTGGTATAAGGGACAGAGCATTGGGCGTGGATTCAGAAAGATCTGGATTCAAATACTCAATATGTGGCCCTCGGCAAGTCCTATACCAAATGAGGAAGTTGGGCTTCATGTCCTCAGTGGTTCCTCTCAGGTCTAAGTCTATAAGCATTGAGAGCTGAATACTATACTATAGTATATCTTGATAATTTATCCTATTCTAAAGATGGAAAATCTGTTAAATGAAATTAGTGGACTAAGTCACATTTAAGATCTCTTATGATCCAACATGGAGCCAGAGTCATGGGCAGGAAACATATTAATTACTGCCACACACACAAATATTTAGGAGACACAAAAATATCCTTTCTCATGAGTAACTTGGGGCAGGAGGGCGTGGAAGTATTCCTAGCTGGAGCCCAAACCCAGACATCCCTAACTGCAGCAGGGTCACCTCACAGCCCAGTGTGGTTGCAGCCCTGTGTGGGTCAGTCAGTCAACTGGAACTTATGAAGGGCTTACTAAATGTCAGGCACTGCACTAAGCCTCTGGGACACAGTGAGATGCAAACAACAGTCCCTGCTCACAAAGAAGTAACTCAGTGTAAGGAGAGACTACAAGCAAACCGTGAACCAACAAGATGTAAATAGAATAAATTGGAGATAAACAATGGAGGGAAGGCATGACAATTAGGAAAGACTGGAAAAGTGTTCTACTGAGGGCATTTAGCTGAGCTATGGAGGAAGCTAGGGAAGATAAAAGATGGGGATGAGGAGAGAAACATGGGGGCCAGACAGAAAATGCAGGCAGTTAGCAGATGGAAAACCCAACCTGGTCCCCATTTTTGTTCAAACTGCCAGAAAACTCTGCGCTGAATTCGGGGTTCAACTTCAGTGACTAACCCATCCCAGATTCCTGGTAAAAACCATTTATCTGCTCCTTTTAACCAGCTTTTGTTTTGAATTATATAATTCAAAATTGTATAAACTACCAGAATCTTCACTAGATTAGGTACTGAATATATCCAAGATGGTGGGAAGTGAGGAGGAGAAGGCAGGGAGGAAGAAAAGTAGAAATACAGAAAATATTTCTCAAGTGTCCACTATGTCAAGGGAATTTTGTTGGGCTCTAGGGGTGGGATAATGTTTAAATAAAACTGATCCCTGTCCACATGGAACTTTCAGGGTCATAGGAGAGGAGTCTTACCCCAACAAGGTTAAAGGAAGCCAATAAAACAAGATAAGAGATGCCACAAGACAGTGTATGACTAATTGTGTCATTTTTCCAGACATTAATTTCCACAGAAATACACACTCACAGATATCGGAAATGGAAAAGACTTCAGAATCAATTGTTCTCATCCATATCTGAAAGAGATATGGATGTCTATGAACTTCCTTCTACAAAATCCCTAACAAGTGGTTGTGTAGCTTTTAGGAGAGAGGAAGACTTGCTACCTGCTAAGGCAGCTCATTCCACAATGGAAGAGTTCTAATTATCAAATAGTTTGCTTGGTGGCTTGTTTGCTTTTCTTACAAGGACACATACTTTCCTATCTGGATCCTAAACCCAGACCCCCCTAAATGGAGCAGGGTCACCCTAATAAGCCAGTGGAGCTGCAACCCAGTGTGGTCATTAAGTCAATTAGAATACATCAGTGAAGTTTCCTTAGTTCTCAGGACTCTTCCTTCTAGGAATATAGGAAAGTTCTTTCAACACCTGAAGAAAACTATCCCTCTCACTAGCATGCTTACCCTCCACCCCCAAGCCTTTTCCTCCCCAGGCTAAAATCCCAGTTCCTTGTACTTTTCTTCATTTGGCAGGAAGCCCACCTTTCCCATCCTGTTGACTGGATACCCTACTGTGGCTATTATCCATCCTGTCACTCTACACCTGAAAATGTGGCATCCAGGAGTAGCCACTGGACTGCAGAAGTGATTGTAGCAGACCCCACTATGGAAGACTCGACCATCTCCAACTTGTTCTGGACCCTCTGCCTCAGTGAACTGCTCAAAGGCAAGGTTGCTCTTTGGCCTCTTCCTATATCGCCAGGACTTAGCACAGTAACTGGAACAAGATACCTAAAGTATTAATTTTATTCATTATTCATTATTTTATTGACTAATTAGAGGCTCTTGTGATCACATTTTTTAAAAGGGCGCTGACCTTTCACGTTATTTATTTATATTAAGACTCTCAAACCATTTTCAGAGAACCATTGTCCAGCCACACCACCTTCAACAAATCCCTATAAAATGGCCTCTTTTGAACAAATCCTGATATGCGTTGCTATAAAATGTCAAAAGGACGGGCTTTGTCTCCAGCCTGGATCAATATGCATTCAGAGAATATCCTCAATATGGCAGCCTCAAGGCAACAAATGGGTTTTGGTTATTGCAATTCAAGGAGACAATTTACTAATTAAAGGGGGGATTGTGTGTGCTGTGATTAATGCTGGTGGCAAAGTCAGTATCCTCATCAATCTATAATGCACTAAAATGTTTTATTATAATTATATTATTGTATACAGGCTATCCCAAATGTCTTAGGGCACACACACATTTTCACAGAGGGTCAAAGACTCTTTGCAGAAATAAAATAATGCAGAGGCAGAATAATGTAGCAGAGAGAGGGCTAGCTTTGGAGTTAGGAAGACTCAGACACAAGTAGGTCCCCTGATACGTACTAGTAGTGTGACCCTGGGCAAATCATTTAACTTCTCACTACTACAAGAAACCAGACCTTGATCTGTGTTGGTAGAGGGAATTCTGGCATTGTAACTTCACTATAGCAGGGAAATCATCAAAATAGTCCCTGCCCCGATCCCTCTACATAAAACAGTGATGTTTTAAACAGCATAAATATCTTCCAAGTAACTCCATTTCTTTATGAAATCCCTGAGCATCCACCTTCATCCCTTATTTCTATTCTTAGCTCTTTAAAATGTATAAAACATGTTTCTCATGACAATCCTGTGAGAAAGGGAGGGCAAATATCTTTGACACCATGTTAAAAAAGAGAAAATTAAAATACAAAAAAATTAAGTGAACCATGGAAGATGTGGTACATAGGGGCAGTTAGTTGATGTAGTGGATAGAGCACTAGCCCTGAAGTCAGGAGGATGGAGTTCAAATCTGGCTTTAGACACTTAACACCTCCTAGCTGTGCGACCCTAGGCAAGTCACTTAACCCCAATTGCCTCAGCAAAAAAAAAAAATGTGATACATGACTAGGAAGTGACTGAGATAGATTCCGGTCTGGATTTTCTGACACCAACTTGAAATCATGACCCTGGTCCTTGACCTTGAACAAACCAAAACTTCTCTCAACTTCTGCAAAAACATAAAATAAAAACAACCAAGAAAACCCAACAGAGTTTGTAATATATGATGTCCAAGGTACCTTTTAGCCCTAAACCCAACAGTTACTTCTGGAGCTCCTTCCATCAAAGGCTATTTTCTTCAAGTACAAAACTACCTCAGAAGCTTGAAGCAAATGCTAACCAAGCCTCACGATGATGAAAGTAAAAAGAAGAAAATTCTCATTTTTAATATTCCAGAGACAAATGTTTACTTTTCCAAATGAAGACTGGCAACAGGAAAGGAACAAATCTCTCTAATTAACATTAATCTGGGCTCCTCATGCATGTTCTGTGGAAGTGACTGTTCTAGCAACTAAATAAAAAAGGAAGGCTCCAGCATACATCTTTAGATGTGTCTGCTAGTCACCTTATTCTATGAACACGCTTCTTTGGGAAGCTTGCGATCATAAGTCTGGATTATGTGGGCATTGCTCATGGAAAGGGGTTTGGGTTTAGATCTTTTAGCCCCTCTAGAATAAGAAGGGTCAAATCCTAGGCAAACAGGAATTTCATTCCTTCCCCTTCATCCATCATACCGGATAGCTCCTTCATCCCACCAAATCCTTAAAAAATAATACATATTGAAACAGGACTAACAAATCTTAAGAAGAAGGAACTTCTTTCTTCTATCCATTACTTGCTGAGCACTCCCCATTGATTTATCCATTACATTATTATTATAAATTAATAAAGTATGGACACACGTTAATTTACTTTATAGGTTTCTCAACCACTGATTTCTTATTATCCTGTCTATTACTCAACTCACTGACTCTTGAAGAGAAATTGTCTGCAACACAAATGCATCCTAGACCTTCCAATTTTATTAAGTATATAAAAGGTGTGTGATTTATATTAGCAACTCATTTCTCCATATTCAAAACTCAGCCAATTAAGCTGGAGCGCATATTAAAATAGAGATGAGATTCCAATTTAGATTTAATATCCTTATTACCTAATGAATTGCTCATTCTTTATATTTTAATGCCATTTGCTTAATTTCCTTTCTATTTCTGAAATTTAAGGGGGGTGGAGTTAGTTCTAACTTTCAAAACTGATGAGATATATTTTCTGAAGAATGCTTATTTCAAATGCTTTTAGCTGCCTCAGAAATCAGAGAATCTGAGTTGGAAGGAAATTTCAAGATCGTCCAAGCTAACTGTGGCCATTCAATAATTCTTCTATCAATGTGACCAATGAGTAGTTTTCCAATCCTTATTGGAAGACTACTGATGAAAAGGAGTCTGCTACATCATGAGAAAGTCCAATTCACTTTGGGAGTGAGCAAAGTTTTTCTTGTTTGATTTTTGTTTGTTTTATCTCTGACATCAGATATAAATTTACCTTTATGGACTTCAAACTATTGCTCCCATTTCTGTCTATTGGCAACAAATAGAACAAAGAAAAGGGAAAAGAGCACTTCAAAGAATGATATTTCAGCATACACTACAAAATGTACCTATATGTATACGGCATGACTCGGGTTCTTCTTAGGGAGCGTCCACACCATACTCTATCGTGTGTATATTTGTGAGCTTTTGTTGGATGGCGGCTGTCCTTACGGCCTGCTAATACACATTAAAATGGTGTGTGTTGAGCCTGGTAGAGTGATAAACTGTGCTTGTATTTATCCTTTTCCCAGGACTAATTCTCAATTACTGTGTGTTCCATTTCATTTTTAAATCCTTTGATGTGCTGAGAATCTCCAAGGAGAACGGCAGCCATCTGTTAAATAAACAAACTATTGGGTTGAGATCAGCAAAGTAAAAACAAGAGCACACTACTTTGGGGCTGGTTACTGACAGACACTGTGTGATAGAGTTGGGGAAGGGGTAACACTGGAAGATAAATTTATTTTAATGCAATATCTGGTGGCTTGACTGAGTTTTTTCCCCCTTTGCAATATCAGGCAGCTCACTAATTTTGTAAAAACAATGCAAGAGAATCCCATTGATTATTTTAAAGCCTTTAACTCAAGGGCACTAAATAAGTAGCCCATTGAACTTCCCATCCCAGGCTCAAATCTTTCCATTTAACCATGGTTAAATCACTGGAATACTTCCTCCCAAGACTATTAGGTAGGTGGAATATAGGTAGCCCTTTTTACAAATGAGGAGACTAAGGTTCTGAGAGGTCACCAAAGTAGTAAAAGCCAAGGCTAAGACCCCAACCCTGGCATGTTTGGCTTTGAACTCAGTTCTCTTTTCATCCCACTCATAGTCTCCTGGCATTTAAAAATAGTCCATCTCCTCTCATTACTCCAAAAAGTTGGTGATTACAGTCAACAGAAACTTAACAAGACACACTACAAGCAAATCCTCTACAAAGTGGGTAGAATCTAACCCATGGACAACTTTCTATTTAGTTGAGGAGGAAGAAGATACACATGTTGAAATGATTTCAGGACATTTTTGATGGTGATGTTTTGGGTTGTTTAGTCATATCCAACTCTTCATGACCCCTTTTGGGGTTTTCTTAGCAGAGATATTGGAGTGGCTTGCCATCTCCATCTCCAGCTCATTTTATAGATGAGGAAACAGGCAACTTTGGTGAAGTGATTTGTTTAGGATCACACAGCTAGTAAGTGTCGGAGACTAGATTTGAACTTGGGCTTTCCTGAATCCATTCTCTATACTATAACCACTGCAGCACCTAGCTGTTCCAGGACAGTTATGAAGTAACACACAAATACCTTGTTAACATCTTACAAATTAAGTGTAGAGGTTTTATGGATATATAACATTTAAAATAAAGATATATTTTTAATTAAAGCGTTTTATTTGCAAAACATATGCATGGGTAATTTTTCAACATTGACCCTTGCAAGGACTTCTGTTCCAAATTTTTCTCTCCTTCACCCCACCCTCTCCCCTAGATGGCAGGTAGTCTAATACATGTAAATTATGCTAAACTATATCACAAATTGAATATATGTATACATATTTATACAATTATCTTGCTGTACCAGAAAAACCGAATCTATAAGAAAAAAAGCCTAAGAAGGAAAACAAAATACAAGCAAACATCAATAGAAAGTGTAAAAATGCTATGTTGTGGTTCACACTCAGTTCCCACAGTTCTCTCTCTGGGTGTATATGGCTTTTTTCATCACTGAACAATTAGAACTGGTTTGAAACATTTCATTGTTGAAGAGAGCCATGTCCATCAGAATTGATCATCATATACTTCTATTGTTGCCATGTATATTGATCTCCTAGTTCTGCTCATTTCACTCAGGATCAGTTCGTGCAAGTATCTCTAGGCCTCTCTGAAATCGTCCTGCTGGTCGTTTCTCACAGAACAATAATATTCCATAACACTCATATACCATAATTTATTCAGCCATTCTCCAATTGATGGGCATCCACTCAGTTTCCAGTTTCTAGCCACTACAAAAAGGGCTGCCAGAAACATTCTTGCACATGTGGGTCCCTTTCCCTCCTTTAAGATCTCTTTGGGATATAGGCCCAATAGAAACATTCTGGATCAAAGGGTATGCACAGTTTGATAACTTTTTGAGCATAGTTCCAAGTTGCTCTCCAGAATGGTTGGATCTGTTCACAGTTCCACCAACAATGTATCAGTGTCACAATTTTCCCACATCCCCTCCAACATTCATCGTTATCTTTTCCTGTCATTTTAGCCAATGTGACAGGTGTGTAGTGGTACCTCAGAGTTGTCTTAATTTGCATTTCTCTGATCAATAGTGATTTGGAGCACCTTTTCATGTGACTAGAAATTGTTTTAATTTCTTCATCTGAAAATTGTCTGTTCATATCCTTTGACCATTTATTGATTGGAGAGTGGCTTCAATTCTTATAAATTTGAGTCAATTCTCTATATAGTTTAGAAATGAGGCCTTTGTCAGAACCCTTAAATGTGGAGATGATTTCCAAATTTATTGCTTCCCTCCTAATCTTGTCTGCATTGGTTTTGTTTGTACAAAAACTTTTTAACTTAATATAATAGAAATTATCTATCTGATGTTCAATTAAGAGTTCCAGTCCTTCTTTGGAAACAAATTCCTTCCTTCTCCACAGGTCTGAGAGATAAACTATTCTGTGTTCTTCTAATTTGCTTATAATATCACTCTTTATATCTAAATCATGAACCCATTTAGATCTTATCTTGGTATGTGGTATTAGGTGTGGGTCAAGCCCTAATTTCTTCCACACTAGTTTCCAATTTTTCCAGCAGTTTTTGTCAAATAGTGAATCCTTATACCAAAAGCTGGGGTCTTTGGCTTTGTCAAACATTAGATTGCTATAATTGTTGCCTAGTTTGTCCTGTGATCCTATCCTATGCCTCTGATTGACTACTCTGTTTCTTAGCCAGTACCAAATGGTTTTGATGACCGCTGCTTTATAATATAGTTTTAGATCTGGTACAGCAAGACCACCTTCATCAGCATTTTTTTTCATTAATTTCCTTGAAATTCTTGACCTTTTGTTCTTCCAGATGAACTTTGCTACTATTTTTTCTTCTAGATCTGTAAAATAATTTCTTGGGAGTTTGATTGGTATGACACTAAATAAGTAGATTAATTTAGATAATATTGTGATTTTTATTATATTCGCTCGGCCTACCCATGAGCACTTAATATTTTTCCAACTGGTTAGGTCTGACTTTAAAATAAAGATATATTTTAAAAAGAACCAAAGTAGAACTAATCTGAAGAGTCTTCCTAGGGGAAGAATAATTGCTCACATTTCTCCAGCACTTTAAAGTTTGAAAAAAATATGTTTTACATGCCCTATTTCCACAAAACAGCCCTGTGAAGTAGATACCACTTTATATCCATTTTATAGATGAAGAAACAGAGGCAGAGAGAGGGTGAGGGATTTGCCTGGCATCACCAAGCTAGTAAAGGCCTGAGAAAGGATTCAGACACAGGTCACATTCAGGCCATGTTCTGTACAGTTTGGGTATGTCATTCTGCCTCTTTTCCCAGGAACCAAATCAGCAAGCATGTATTAAAGGATTTCTAGGTGATCGCCATCATCCTAAGTGTCTGGAGAGTCAAAGGACAAAATAAAACAGAAGCGGTCTGCCATTAAGGAGTTACATTCATATGGAGAACGTCAACATTCTCTCTTACCCCTGCAGTTTAGGAGCCAGGTTGGGTATACTGAGCTTTGATTAGGGGGAGAGAGTAGGAGAAAGGCAAAAGAGAGTTAATTCAAAAAACTACAACCATGTACAAAGTGATTACAGGTATTATTAGCACAGTTGTACAGATAAAGAAACTAAGACTCAGAGATCAGGTGACTTGGCCAGGGTCACACAGCCACTAAATCAGAAGGCAGGCTTCTGTTCAAAGCCAACTATAGCATGACTTCCATTATGCCCCTGAACTTCCAAGGGGAAAAGTCAGACATGAGTCTCAAATCTAATGCTCTAGACTTTGCACTACTTACCTGTCCAATTTACTATCATAATACTACATAAAACAAACAAGGAAGGAATACAAGGAAGGAAGGAAGGGAAGGAAAAGGAAATGGAGAGAGGGAGGAAGAAAATATTTATACAATGCCTACTATGTACCAGGAACTGTACTAAGCATTTTATAAAAAGTGCTATTATTATCTTAACTTTAAAGTTAAGGAAACTGAGGCAGAAGTTAAATAACTTGTCCAGGGTTATACAAGTAATAAGTGTCTGAGACTAAATTTGAATTCAGTTCTTCCTAATTCCTGAAACAAAACTCAATCTACCATGCTTATGAAAACAATTCTTTACATAAAAATTAATAAGAATGATAAAAAGAACTCATTCCATAGAACGTTAAGGTTTGCAAAATGCTTTCGGTCAAATATCATTTCATTTGATCCTTCCAACAATCCTACTATAGGTGCTATAAACTATCTGAATTTGACTGATGAGGAAACTGAGACTCACAGGAGATATGGCCAATGTCATTCAGCTGGTGTCTGAGACACAGACCCATGTGTGAACATATTGCTTTCTCAATAGATCGTCAGCTCCTACTGATCCATTTTGGCTATTATAACTCCAACAACTAGCACATGATAGGTGCTTAATAAATGTTAGACGGCTGACTGATCTCGGTAGTCTGTCCTGTTTCCAAAGTGTATTGTCCTCCCACAACCTTGCTCACAACCCACTCGAGACACTCCTGCACATACTGTTCCATCTTGTAGCCACTAGAAGAGAGATGAAATGTTCCAAGTAAATAACGTGAAGTGCACACCCAGCCCTTGAAACGAGAGGAAAGACAGAAGTGACGGTTACAAGTAATACTCCAGGAAAAAAAATCAGGTCTCATCCACAGGTGCCTCCTTCAGAGATAGGATATAAAATTAGCCAGGTCATTTCAGGCCCTTAGGAGTGGAAGAGGGATGGTGGCCATTTCCTGAAATCCCCCTCTTCTCTCCATTTGAGAGGCTGCCTCTTTACTGCTTCCTTCACAATGAGGGAGAAAAGGAGGAGAAAAAGAAAAGGATGATGGAGGAAGAAAAGGAGGAGAAAGAAGGGGAAGTGAAAGAGGAGGAGGAGAAAGAAGAGATAGGGGAAGAAGAATAGAACGAGGAAAAAGAAGAGAAAGACAAGGAGGGGAAAGAGGAGGAATAACTTAATTCTTCCGAGTCTCATTTTCTTTCTCTACAAAATGAAGAGTTTAATTTTTTAAAAATAATGCAGATGATAATGATGATGATAACTAACATGCATAAAGAGTATTAAATTTTACCAAATGCTTTATTTATATTATCTCATTTGATCCTCATGATGACCCAGGGAATTGGTGGGTACCATGGTTATCCCCATTTTATAGATGAGGAAAATAGCAGTTAAGTGGCCTGTGTGTCTGAGACCTGTACTCAGATCTTTCTGCCTGAGATCCAACATTTGATCCATCACCTCCCCTATCCAGCTGGATTCTGGGTGAGTTACTTGTGTAACCCTGGACAAGTCATTAACTTCAGCCTCAGTTTCCTTAACTTTAAAATTAAGATAATTATAGCATCTTTCGTAAAATGCTTAGTACAGTTCTTGGCACATAGTAGGCATTTTATAAATGTTTTCTTCCTCCCTCCCTCCCTGAGTTCTAAGGTTCCTTCTAGAAGGTTTCTTTTCCTTCTAAGATTTCTGATTCTATATTCTATATTTAATTCTTCACAAAATCTCTTTTCTAGTGCTGCCACAAGTCCCCTGAAATCTCTCCCCCAGAGTACGAAGGTGGAAAAAGATATCTTATAACGTTGGAGAAGTGCCTGGACCTCAGTTTCTTCGATTGGAAAATGAGCAAAATGGCCCACATGACCTTTAAGAGTCCTTCTAGCCTTCCAGTTTTATGACTTCTTCCTTGATTCTAATTCCCATTGGTCTTTCTTTTCCTTTAAGAAAAATCATTCCTGTCATCTCTGTGTTCTTAAAAGTCAGAATCTGAAATAAGGACCAAGGTTAATCTGTCCACACTGGAGGAGAAATCGGGCTCTTTTTCTTTGGCTCTGTAGCCAAAAAGAAGAAAAAATGACCAAGAAATTAGAAAAAATAAAATAAAAATAAGAAACACTAGATTCAGCAAGTTTGCATCATTAGCAAGAAGTAAGTTGGTCTCAGGAGTGGTGATTAGGCATTTAAGGAAAATAATAAGGATGGAAAGCCGGGAAAGGGTATAGCAAAAGGAATTAAAAATCATCACAGACTCCCCCCAATTTACTGAAGCCAATGACTTTCAAGTGGTTTGATTTATAACATGAAAGGTCCTTTTAAAAGAATTAGCCCACCAAGAGCTCTGGAGCAATCTTCTATTCACATCATTACTTTGAATTCAGAAATTATTACTTTGTGACACGTTATCATTTTTGCTACAGAGAAGCTCACGTATTGCCCCAGAAGGAAACAAGAACAAGCAAGAATAATCATAATAGCTCATAGTTCTCTTCCCTGCTTTCCTCCCTTTCCCTATCTCTCCCCTCCTCCTTCTCTCTTCTCCCTCCCTCCCTCCCCCTTTTTTCCTTTCCTCTTATTGTAAATCTTTCTCAGTGTATGTCTATGTCTCTGTCTCTGTCTCTCTGTCTTTGTCTTTGCCTCTCTATTTCTGTCTCTCTCTGTCTCACTGTCTCTCTGTTTTTGTCTCTGTCTTCTCTGTCTCTGTCTCTATCTCAGTCTTTGCCTTTCTCTCTCTCTGTCTTTGTCTCTGTCTCTCTCTGTGTATTGTGTGTGTGTGTATCTCTCTCCCTCCCTCCCTCCTTTCTCTCCATGCACTCAAGAGAATGTACCTGCAGGTACCAATTAATAATATAATGCCTTAGATGATCTCTCTTATTTCTGCCTTGAATTATCGTCTCAGTGGCACATTCTCACCACGGCTCAGTGAGGTACCTAGGCAAGATAAATCAGCTCGAAGTAGCCCTGGGAGCATGAGGCTTTGGTCCAGGGTACAGGCATCTGGAGATGAAAAAGGGGGGCACAATGCAGTTCCTGCCCATGGACGGACACATCCAGTAGCTCACCTCATATTGCTCATCTGTACTCTCTCTTAGCCAGATGCCTCCTAAGTTGGACTCTCTTCTATCCCACCACCCCCATTTCACAGTCCCTCTTTCTCACTGCTGTCCCCTTCAGTTTGATGTTCTTCCCTGGGTAAAAGAACCCTTGGTTATAGCTCAGTTTCAAATATAATCATTTCCATTTTATAATATAGGAACCTGAGTCTCAGAAGGTGAAGTCATTTGGAGGTAGTCAGAACTCAGCAGAATCGGGAACTCGAACCCTCAGCCAGTTATTCTGATTCCAACTCCTGGGCCTTGGTCTTATGATACATTAGGTTGTGTCTTGGGGAATGGAAAAGACAATGTCCATTGTCCAAGAAAGATGAAGAACCTGGAAAACCAGGAAGTGGCAGAGAAAGGTCTGAACCACCTCCCCCAGGCACTGGCAAGGCAGGAGTGGTTGGCACTGAAAGTAACCCTCCTTCATGGGCTTCGGGTATCATTGATTTCCAATTGGGAGCCAACCCAGAAGTCATCCAGTCTGAAGCCAAAGGAAGTTTATTGATCTGGCCAGGGGCCCAGAGGTAGTAAATAGCAAAGGCAGGATTAGAACCCAGGGCTTTGTCATGTCCTCTGCTGCCTCCTCATTACATATGGCCCTAATACTGCCTCACCCTTCATGTTTCCATCCACATCTTTTCCCTTGGGGGTTCTCAGGGAGGCAGCAAATGGGAAGAGAAGGATGTGTCTAAAAAATGGCAAAGTGGTGATCTGGTTAGTCATTTGATCACAAAAGACCTGGGTTCAAGTTTTGACACAAATTACTGAGTGACTCTAGGTAAGTCATTTCATCTTGAAGTATCCCTGGGCATTAACACTAAGTTCAAGAGTAAGGAGAATATACTTGAAGTGATAGAGGGAGTGTCTCAACCTGGATTTTCTCACACCAGTAGGATCACAGGATTAAGCAAAAACTAATGACAAATTACAATGACAACACAAACGAAAAGAGTCATACTGGCCTAACCCATTCTTCTCTTCTCAAAGGTGTAGGGCTCAATTCAGGAACCCCCTCCACAGGAAGTCCTTCCTGTTCTTCCCAGCATTCAGAGCTCTCTCTCTTCTCAAATTGTGTGTAGAACTTCAACTCTGTGTAGTCCAAGACGGTTTTTCCTTTTATCTTTCTGTTCCCAATGCCTAGCACAGTGCCTTACATCCTGTGAGCATATAGTGTAAGTTTGTTGGATTTATGGGGAAACAATTCAGTACTTGTGTGCCAGATCTAGGGGACCCTGGGGATGAAACTGCCCCTATTCTCAGGGAGCTTACATTCTAAAGGGGAATAATAGGAATGACACCTGATCAATCATTCACTTAATGAGTATAAGCTAAATAATGCTTAATAAGCTCCATCTAAATCTTTGCTCTCTGGCTCAGAGTCCTCAGTCTAGCTTGGATCGCCTTTCCTTTTGACATTGAGTGGGTGAAGTCTATGTGTCCCTTCTCAGAATCATTTTTTAAAATTCATAATTGAAGGAAATTCTTACTTTCAGTTTGAGATTGATGGAATTAAAGTTGTAAATTATTTTCCTCATCTGACTTCCCAGAATATCTGAAATCTGTCTACAGACACAAGGGCTCCATTCATGCCAGGTAAAGAACTCTTGCTTTAGCACTATACAAAAAGGGGATATATCAGGATTACAGTGCTTTATCCTAGAACAAATGAGCTTTGGAGTCAGAGGACCCGAGTTCAAATTTTCTCCACTTCCAAAGCTTGTGTGACTCCAAGAAAACTCACTTAGACTCTGAATTTCCTCATCTCTAAAATCTCGTTGATTTCCAATTGGGAGCCATCCCTGAAGTCAGCTAGTCTGAAACCAAAGGAGGTTCATTGATCTGGTGGGATAAGATATTTCAGGATCTTTTGAGAGGATGAAAACCAATTTTTAAAAAGTGTTACAGATTGCAGAAGCTGTGAGGAAGAGTGACAGAGCTATTGAGTGGACAGAAAGGCTCCTGGGTCGAGATGAGTCTTCTGGGAAACCAGAAAGCCTAAGGAGAAGGGAGGGGCAGGATGAGAAAGGAGCCATTCCTGACTCTCAATTGCTCCCACTGAGAAGCTATGGTACCCAACACCCTGAAGACCTTCCTCTTGTTCTCTTATTAAGAAAGGACAGAAGAAAGAAAACCCAAGAAATGACAGCCTTCTGTGCAGCATAATAAAGAAAAAAAAAAGATGGCACTTTCTATGGAAATGACATGCAAATCATATGCAAGAACACAAAGCTTCCTAACCAGTTCATATGTGAGACCATTGTGCTAGGAACCGGGCTTCTTGTGACTGCCTCTCCTCCCCACTGGGAGCTTAACAGCTAATAATTAGAAGGCTATAATTTTGATAGCAGAGCAAGGCCTCCATCTACCTCCAGCACCCTTCAAGCTACCATAACTTCTTGCCCTCACCCTCCCCACAATCAAGTGAGTGGGAATCGCTTGGGAGTGGGGATCGACAAAGGCTCCCTTCAGTTTCCAGCACCCTCCTGGCATCTGTAACCTTCAGCCCTCTCCCACTGCACCAGACTCAGAAGGAAGTCTTTGAAAAAGAGTTCAGCAAAGCTTCTATAATACCAGCATTTTAATGAGAGAACTTGAAGGATGACTTACTCCAGGAGCTTCTGCTTGGAATTCCCTGCCCCAAAGGTACTAAAGCCTTCCTGCATAATTTCTGTTATTTCTTCCTTGGTCATAAAACAAAACACCCCAACCCCTCAAAATATTTTGAATCCCTTTGCCCTGCTGCTGCTTTCCCTATACTCATCCCTACACAGCCCCATCCTTGGCCCTCCCATTCCTTTCTGCTCCCTGAAACTCCCTCTCTGATGTTAACAAACTCTTTGACATAGATCTCTTTTTATATGCTATTTATCTCCCGACACTGATTTCAATTTAGCTTCTCTATTCCTTCTCAGCCTTATATAGGACCCAATCTCAAAGTCCAGGAAGATCATGAATAAATGATTGATTGAATAAGGGAATAAAAAAGTCCTGATTAAGTACTTGCGTTCTGTCATCTCAGTCATTTATGACCCCATTTGGGGTTTTCTTGGTAAAGCTACTGGAGGGGTTTAACATTTCCTTTTCTAGCTCATTTTGTAGGTGAATAACTGAGGCAAATAGGGTTAAGGGACTTGCACAGGGTCACACACATGATAAGTGTCAGAGGCCAGATTTGAATGCAGGAAGATGAGTACAGAGCTCGGTGTACCATGCCCTTTATTTGTCCTTATTATGTGGGAAGCTTCTGCTAAGGCCTAGGGATCCAAATACAGAAATGAAAATGGCCCTGGCCCTCAAAGCCCTTACGTTCTAATGGAAAGAAAACACCTAGAGGAGAATGGTGACTAGAGAGGGATATTTTAGTTTGGAAAGTCCTGATGGGGAAAAGTGAAGCTATAAACAAGCAACTCAACATACTCTTCCCAGGAGCAAAGGACTTGGGGATGGCACCAGAACTGGAAAAAACTTCCTAGGTCCAGTGGACCAGATGGAGATACAGTGCCAAAGGAGGCACTAACTATTCAGAACAGTAGGACCCCAAGATGGGTATTATGGAAGTAAGAGAAATCTTCATGATAGGATCTCTGTTCTAGGTGGCAAGGTGGCTACTGAGAAGATGGTGTAGAAGCTTGACTGGACCCTCTCTTGTATACAGTGGGCCTTTTGAAGCAATCACCAGGTGGCCCCCACAGGTAGGAGTTCAGGGAGGGAGTATAAAGGTAGAAGGATCAAATCTTTCAGGCAAAGTATTTTGCCTAGGTGGCAAGCGAAATAGTGGGGTGATGGCTACAAAGGGCATTGCAAATTAATCTAACCCTCTCTTTTTACATATAAGGGAAATGATTTACCCAGAGTCACACAGGCAGAAGGGGATAGAGTCCAAATTCAAAAGAGCTCCACTGATTCTAAATGTACTGATCTTTATATTAGGAAGCCCTCTAATTTCTAAGTCCCTCTTATGTCATCATCACTCAAGTATGTCACTTCCTTTGAACTTCATGTCAATTTGGTTTTCTCAATCGGTTTAGATCAATCCTCTTTTTCAATGACTTTAGCTTGTGGCTCAGGACCTTTTTTTTTCTCCATCCCAAATTTCTATCATGGTCCTTGGGAGAAATCATATCTATAAGAGAGAATAATCCAATAAAGGAAATACAATGTAAGCAAACATCAATAGAGAACATGAAAATGTTATGTTGTGGTCCACATGTCACATCCCTCTCTCTGGGTGTGTATGGCCTTCTTCACTGAACAATTGGAATTGGTTTGAAGCATTTCATTGTTGAAGAGAGTCATGTCCATTAGAACTGATCCTCATATAGTACTGTGGTTGCCGTGTACAATCTCACTCAGCATCAGTTCATGCAAGTCTCTCCAGGCCTCTCTGAAATCGTCCTGTTAGTCGTTTCTTACAGAGCAATAATATTCCATAACATTCATATACCATAATTTATTCAGCCACTCTCCAATTGATGGGCATCTACTCAGTTTCCAGTTCCTAGCCACCACAAAAAGAGCTGCCAAAAACATTCTTGCACATGTGGGGCCCTTTCCTTCTTTTATGATTTCTTTGGGATATAGGCCCAGTAGAAACACTGCTGGGTCAAAGGGTATGCACAGTTTGATAACTTTTTGAGCATAGCTCCAAATTTCTCTCCAGAATGGTTGGATCCGTTCACAGTTCCACCAACAATGTATCAGTGTCCCAGTTTTCCCACATCCCCTCCAACAGTTATCATTATCTTTTCCTGTCATTTTAACCAATCTGACAGGTGTGTAGTGGTACCTCAGAGTTGTCTTAATTTGCATTTCTCTGATCAATAGTGATTTGGAGCAACTTTTCATATGATTATAAATAGTTTTAATTTCATCATCTGAAAATTGCCTGTTCATATCCTTTGACCATTTATCAATTGGAGAATGGCTTGAATATATATTTTTATAAATGTGAGACAATTCTCTATATATCTTAGAGATGAGACCTTTATCAGAACCCTTAAATGTAAAGATGATTTCCCAATTTGATGCTTCCCTCCTAATCTTGTCTGCATTAGTTTTGTTAGTACAGAAACTTTTTAACTTAATATAATCAAAATTATCTATCTGGTGTTCAATTAAGAGTTCCAGATCTTCCCTGGACATAAATTTATTCCATCTCCACAGGTATGAGAGGTAAACTATCCCATGTTCCTCTAATTTGGTTATAACATCACTCTTTATATCTAGATCATGAACCCATTTAGATCTTATCTTGGTGTGTGGTGTTAGGTGTGGGTCCAACCTTAATTTCTTCCACACTAGTTTCCAATTATCCCAGTAGTTTTTGCCGAATAGTGAGTACTTATCCCAAAAGCTGGGGTCTTTGGGTTTATCAAACACTAAATTGCTAACGTTATTACCTAGCTTGTCCTGATATCCTATTCTATGCCACTGATCGACTGCTCTATTTCTCAGCCAGTTCCAAATAGTTTTGATGACTGCTGCTTTATAATATAGTTTTAGATCTGGTACAGCAAGGCCACCTTTATCTGCCTTTTTTTTTTCATTAATTCCCTTGAAATCCTTGACCTTTTGTTCTTCCAAATGAACTTTGCTACTATTTTTTCTAGATCTGTAAAATAATTTCTTGGGAGTTTGATTGGTATGGTACTAAATAAGTAAATTAGTTTGGGTAGTATTGTCATTTTTATTATATTCGCTCGGCCTATCCATGAGCACTTAATGTTTTTCCAATTGACTAGGTCTGATTTTATTTGTGTGGAAAGTGTTTTGTAGTTTAGTTCATATAGTTTCTGACATTTTCTTGGCAGATAGATTCCCAAATATTTTATGCTATCATCCGTTCTTTCTGCTTTTTCTTGAAAGAATAGATTGTACATGTTGCCTCTACTTTCTTTCCCAATCATTTCTCAACCCTCTACCATGTAACATTTTCACCCAAGCAAATTCTCCTGCAGTGGTTTTCTATTGCCTAATCAAATGTTCTCTTCTCAGTTTTCACTCTTCTTGCCACAAACGTGCATAGAGTATTGGCTAGCACACCCAGCCCAGACTCTGTGAACACCAGCCCACACTGCTCTTTCAGCCACATTTCACAGTTAATTATGCCCTTCTTTTCTGCTTTCTTCTCCTAACTTTGATGCTTCTGACAATGATTTCCCTATTCTTCTCCTCTTTGGCTATTTGTTCTCATTCTCTTTCATTTATTTATGATCCTGTTTCTCCCCAATTATAAAGAATCTGTGTGTAGGAAGGTGTCTGTCTCTGTCTCTGTCTCTGTCTCTCTCTTGCTGTGTGTGTATGTGTAAATCTCTATGTCTGTCTGTATTTGTCTCTCTGCGTCTGTCTCTCTTTGTCTTTCTCTGTCTCTCTATCTCTCTCTGACTCTGTCTCTCTGTGTCTCTGTGTGTGTCTCTATCTCTGTGTGCATGTCTCTCTCTCCCTCTTTCTCTCTCTTTTTTCTCTCTATCTCTCTCTGCCTCTCTCTCCCTCTCACTCTCTCTCTCTCTCTGTCTTCCTCCCTCCATCTCCCCTAACTCAACTCAGATTGTCCCATGGATTCAATTATCACCTCAATGCAGCAGACTCCCAAATCTATATATCCAGTGCCCATCTCTGTGCTAAACTTCAAAACTTCAACCTCACATTTCCAACATCGCACTATCTTTGCACCTCAAATTCAATATGTCTAAAGCTCAATTCATTATCTTCCCCACATACAAAAAAAACCCTTTCCTTTTTGCCAGTTTAATCAATTCTGTTAATAGCAACATCATCAGCCTTTTACTTACTTTACCAGAAACCTACAAGTTATTATTGACTCTTCATTCTCTTCAATCTGCTTAGATCCAGTTAAGGAGCCTTATCAATTCTACCCCTATGACATCTCATCCATCCATCTCTTCTACACTCAGGTCATTACCCTAGTTCAGACCCTCTGGACCCTATTTCTGAACTGCTACAGTAATCTGCTACTTCCCACCTCCAGGCTTTCTCTTCTCTAACCCGATGGGGAGTAGAGGAGAAATAAAACATGACTTCTAACAGAGATAGAAACAGGAAAACATGGAGAAGTGTGAACAGCACAAAGAAGAATCTTATGGCATTACTCCCCAAGATAGTGATGTAAATAAAAAAGAATTTGGGGAATAATAATAGAAACTGCAGCTTTGGACAACTTAGGGGTACTTCCATAGGGTTTATTATAAGCACAACAACTGTACCATGACAGAATTAGCATTTCTCCAACAATTTCTTTCTAAATTTCTTCCTGGGATTCTTTTTCCTGTGAAAGCTTAACAGATTACAAATTTTTTTGAAGCTGGGAAAGAGAATTTTTTAATTATGTGCTCCCAGAGGTGGCTTTAAGAGGAGTGGAAAGTGAGGGGCCCCTAATCATTTTTATGAGCCCCCTGGGAGAGGAAGGCTGAATTTTATGACCTATGGAAAGAGGGGCCCAAATACCCTTACTAAGCTTGCCCTTCCAGACATTATCAGGGAGAAAAATCCATTTGGTCTTTAGGTTTCCTGGCATAAAAGTAGTTTGCCAGTCAATTACCCTCAAACGGTTGCCTTCATTTGCACATGGCCAGCAAGCACTTGGATAGGATAAAGTTTAAGCTTATTGGAAAGAAAGTTAGCCAGATCATCAGTCTCTTGTCCTTGAGAAGCCATGAGAAGAGTTCTTGATAGGTAGAATATTCAAATAGCTACCTAGTTCAAGAAAGCTAGCACCTGGGAGAGCTCCCTTTCTCTTGAAGTAGACAAAAAAGAACAAGATAGTTCTTCCAAAGGCAGAAGGCATGCCCACAGTTGGCTTGCTTTGAGATCCTAGAGAAAGACATTCAATAGCTCCATGCCTCAAGATTTTCTTTTGAAAAACAAGGACCCTTTTTTTAGTTTCAGCCACATGGGTGAAGTGCTTTGAGAATCCAAAAGATATATTACAATGTAAGTGAAACTGCCCTGTTCTCAAACTGGCTTATTTCTAATTCTCAGCCATACAATTTCATCTCTTTCCTTATCCCCATGCCTGAAATAGGTTATCTTCTTAATTCGTGGTTTCAGTATGAAAATACTTTTCAGAATTTTTCAATGCTCAAGTGCTATATTTCACATAAGGTCTTTTTCTGAAACCCTCACCCCCATTTCCAAGACTCCCCCTGGGGGAAGATACTGCACTTGTTTTGTATTCATTTATCTGCATGTAATAGCCTGGTGGAACAGTGGATAGAATGTAATAGATGGAGTCAATAAGACTTTTTACAATCTGCCTCAGTCACTTTACTAGCTATGAGATAGTAGACATGTCCCTTGACTGCTCTCGTATTCAGTTTCCTTATCAGTAAAATGGAAATAATAATATCATCTACCTAACTGGGTTGTTCTGAGATGAAATGAGATAACTATGGAAAGTGTTTTGTCAACTTTAAAACTCTATATAAATTCAAGCTATGATTACTGAATATATTACTTCCCCTACAGATCTGTGAGTTCCTTGAGGACAGGAATTGCTTTGGTTTTGTAAGAATGTCCCCAGTATTTGTCACAATGTCTCCTAATATATTTTAATAAACATAAATCCTCTAAATGAAAACACCTCCAACTTTCAAGTCCCCTGTGTCCTATGTGAACAGAAGCTAGATACTAAATCAGATCAAAGAGTTCTGAGTGATATGACATGCAACTCTTAATGAGAATGGATGGATGCAAGGAATACAGATTGATTCTGCTCTCATGGGGCTGATTAGAGATGAAGCCAGGGACAAGTCTAATGTGAAATGGAAGACAACAGACTAAATGATGTCCAAACACCCAAATTCCAGAGAAAATTCACTATCTATAATCTCAGTCCCAAAGACCTACGTTCTGTAAACAGTTCAGGATGCATGGATAAATGGTAGAGAATGTCAGTACATAACTGCTCATAGAGATCAGGTTGATTTGAGACATTTCTCCAAGAGTATGGATGCTACCAATATGCTTACTCTTATTGCTGAAGTTAAGGAACCTCAGTGGTCCTCTGACAGATCTACATCATTTATGAGCAAAATCTATAAGGCAGAATGGTATCAAGAGCATCACACCATTTATGACTAAATAATTTGAATATCCATATTGAATATTTAGAAAACATAATTTTAACTAAGTGCCAAGATTCCTTCCAGTTTTAAAAATAAAATAAATGGTAAGCCATATATTGAAAATGGAGGTTAACTAATGGATAATCTATGAATGTTGTTGGTAGCTATATAATCTCAGGAGATCTAGTGGATAGCACAAAGTCCTTTGGATGGACTCCTAATAGAAATTTTTAGGGAGAAGGTATAAGTGATCAACAGACCTGAGTATGAAGGAATAGTATGTTCATAAAATCTCAATTACAGTTAAGAAATGCTGGTGTATCTTTAATGACTACATATGAAGTATATAATTCTCTGTAAGATGTTTGAACTCCCTTTCTTCCAGTGGTTTGAAATGATTACTTAAAACCTTGCAAGTTAGAGACTTAAATTTGTACTAATCTGACTAGCAATTTCCCCCCTACCAGGTCTCAAGCTCCATTTTTCTCCAGGGTGCACTTTCCAAGCCTCCAGTGAAACAACATTAAAACGGTGGTAAGTTGCATTGCAAGTAAATTATATAGCACAGTATCTGCTAAACACTCCATAAACAGTAACATTAATCATCTTTGCCGCATCTCAATCACATTAGAAAAACTTACCAGGGACCAGGTGGATGCACAGTGCATTTGGGGCAACGGCAGAATTAAGATCATACTTCTCTGGGCCTTAGCAACTATGACCAGGCTACCAGAATACACTATGAATGTCAACTGCCTTGGTTTCCTTAGTTTTATGTCTGAGTTTAATAAATAAATCTAAGATTTGGCCTTTTTCTTATGGCAAGGTTGCAATACTTTCACCTGGTGTCAGATTATTCAGAAGAATTATAGCCCTTGTTATTTAGAAAATAAATCAGCATAAAATTACACTGCCAAAAAATGATTAGGTCTCAACAGTCTTCCAAAGTACATTAGGCAAGCAATATTATTTGTCAATTTGCCAATTATGAAAATAATAACATCGAATCCCTTTTTTGTGTTGTTGTGATGGTGGTGGTGGTGATGGTGGGTGGGTGTGTGGGTGTGTGCTCTGCAGTGAAAGGAATACTGTACTTTTAGACAACAATCCCAGTTCTACACTTATTACTTGTATCACTTTAGGCAAATTATTCCTCTTGGTCTCCCTTTCTTCATTCAAAGTATGAGGAGATGATTTATTACAGAACACTTTTAGATAAATTCCTGTTTACAAAACACTTAATACACATCATCATCTCTGTCTCACAGCAGAACCACAAGGTAGAAAATGTTATTATCCTCATTTTCCTATGAGGTTTAGGGATATATGCAGGGTCACACATACTCCAGGGCATGAGACTAAATTCAAAACTAGATCTCTCTAATGTGACGTTCAGGTCATTAGCCATTAAATCCCACTGCCTCTCTACAATAGACTAGACCAGGGCTTTTTAAACTCTTTCTATTTATAACCCCTTTTTACTTGAGAAATTTTTACGCAGCCCTGAGTATAGAGGTATATGAAATAAGCATATAAATCACATATTTACTAATAATAAATCATAATTCCATGAGCCCCAGATTCAGTTATATGGCCCCACTTGAAGTCACAATTCACAGTTAATATTCTTTGGACAGGATGATCATTAATGTCCCTCCCTGCTCTAAGAAATATGAATAATATTTAGAGAATAATAACTTGCCATCTTCCCTTGATGCAATTGTCAGGTTTATTATCAAAGTCCCTAGTCTGTCTTTGACTATCATTAACAGTTCCTATTGTTCCTCAAATATTAGACTAGAAAAAAAGAGAAATGTAATTCATTGAATGTTCAGAGAGTCACCCTCTCACCAGCTATCAGGACAAAATGTTTTTTAGCAAGAAATCTATGGCCTTGATTTACAAACAAATTTCAGCTGGCACAGTTAACATGAATCAAACGAACTACACGATTTACGTCAATTACATTAGACCAAATTAGCCACTATAATCTAGCTGAACCATTCAAGGATCCCAAAATATTGCAAAACGAAGAAAAACAATTCACACTTAGGCAAATTCTGAACAACTCAGTATAATTTGAAATGAGCCAGCCTTCAATTTTTATATATGCTTAATTTGTGTGCTTTTCCATCTTCCCTAAGGTTATGATTACATTTTCTCCTCCTCTCCCAAAGTGTCAAGTTCCCTTACATCGGTGTCCTTCTGCCCCCTCTTCCAGTCATCACCTTACTCTGGTTCCCATCACCTCTTGTCTGCATCAGTGCCTCCTAAATGTTCTCCCGGATGGCATTCTCTCACCTCTCTGATTCATTCTCCAAACAGCTGCCAAATTGATCTTCCTAAGGCACAATTCTTACTGTGTAACTCCTCTATTTGTGAAGTTTCAGCTGTACCCTTTTGGCTCTGTGATAAAATACAAATTCTTCAACTTAGCATTTGCAGACCTTTACAATCTTGCTACATTTCCAGACTTCCTGCCTTTGACAATAACACGTTCCAACCAAACTGGCTCGCTTGCCAGTTCACTATTCCCTCTCCCATCTCTATATCTTTGCAGACTTCTCTCTCTCAGAGTCATTTGCTTCCTTCAAAGTTCAATGTGGATGTCACTTTATTTGGAAACTTTCCTTCATCTTCCCATTTGTTATTAGTGTTATCATTACTTAGTTATTATTGTTACCATTCTTTATTTCCTCAAATCATGTTGTTCTTAATGTACTTGTAAAATGTTTCATGTCCCAATAGATTATAAACTCCTTGAAGAGTTTTGTTTTGTTTCTGTAACAAAACACTTAACTCAGTGCCTTACATGGAATAAAAAAAAAATCATAAATGCTTGCTGGATTGAGTAGAAGCAGTATCTGACAGAACTAAATAGGCAAGTGATCTTTTGGGTCTTCCCCTTCTTTATCCTAAAATGTATAAATTTAGTGAGTCTCAATATTTCTTGGCTATCAAATTCTTCTAGCACCTTCAAAGGTAAGTCCAATAGCCAAAAAAGAATTAATCATTTATTTCTAAAATCAAACCAAATTCTTCTGATCTTGTTGGACATCTTTGTCACAATAATATTAATCTTTCAGCCCCTTGGAACAAAACTCAGGTCACTGTGTCTAGTTTCATTCATCACCAAAATACTCTATTAATTAGCTCACCATTACTATCTGAATTAGCAACACCTACAGAGAGTGGACTCCATCTGTCTATCAGATATTAGCTAACTTGATCATAATACTGTCTTGGGGATCTAAGATAATCCTAAGTAACTTGGTTCATAAGTATAAAAAAGAGAGACACAGATATTTTTCCCCATGTGAAATCCATCCATGGTGAACATCTCAGTGGAAATGTTTAATCAAATATGATCCTTCACTCCAAAGGACCAGGGAGTATTAAGTTATAACTTTCACCATGAAGATATCAGCTTCCTCTCAGTAATTCTTTTTTTATTTTTTTTAATTTTTATTTAATTTATTTATAATTATATTTATAATTTATAAATTTATAAATAAATAGATTTATAAACATATTTCTTTTAATATTTTGGTAACTATATCTCAACATAATTGGTTTAATTTATAACATTATACCTTATACACATTATACCTACATACATATACATACACGTGCGTGTATATATATATATATATATATATATATATATATATATAAAATTCCACTATAGAATGCTTGTAGGTTCACAAGTCTGTCTAATGGATCCATGATACAAAAAAGGTTAAAACCTTCTATTCTAAACTAATGACTGAAAGGCACAGAAAGGTCCCCATTTCCACATCTCGTCCCAAGAAGAGCACTTACCCCTTGAGTGGAGAGAAACCCAACACGAATAACTCCTCCAACTTAGGCACCACTGAACACCTGCCACATTTGGTAACAGTTGACTGAAACTGTCCATCTCAAGTTTGTTTTGTGGCTAGTCTTGATTCCTTGTCAAGTTCAAAGCCTGTAAGTGCTTTAAGATTTGTGATTCCTTTGGTTACTTAGTCAGAATCCTACTTCTGAGTTAAGCCTATGTTGCCCAGTAACCTGAGGGCAAATTCCAAGGAAGTATATCTTATTAATTTTGTATTATTTCACAATTATTTGGGGAAGGTGACTTGCAACCTTTCGGACATCTAGAAGAGGCTTCTGGTATTAATTGGCACTTAAGCCAAGTGTGGATGGAGGCTCTAAGATGAAAAGCTGATAAGAAAAAATGTGACAATCCTGTGGGATAGTTCATGCAAAAGCTTCAGAAATCAGCCTGGTTGCCTTGAACCTAGAGTGTGTATGAGGGAAAGTACTGTGTCATCAGCCTTGAAAGATCATTTGAAACCAGACTGTAAAGGCCTTTTACATGCCAAAGAAAAGAGTTTATATTTTATTATTTTAGTGGCAATGGGTAGATGCTGGAGTCTTTTGAGCACAGGGATCATAACATCAGACCTGCAGACTAGGAACAGCTCAGCAATGACAGCTACATGAAGGTTGGGTTGGGAAGAGGAGAGACTTGAGGTAGAGAGACCAATTAGGGGATTACTGTATTTATCCAGCTAAGAAAAGATGAAACCTTCACTCAAAGTGGTTGTAGTATGAGGGAAAAGGGGACAGATTTAATCAGTATTATGGAATTGAATGGGAAAGATTTGGCAAGTAATGGGAGAGAATCCAGGATGATTCTTCACTTGCAAACCTAGATGACCAGAGCAATAATGGGGACATCCCTAGGAGAAATAGAGTAGTTAAGAGTATGGGAATTTGAGGGTAAAAGAATTAAAAATACCAAAATTCTAAAAAAGGGGCCAATGAGGGCTATTATGGGTTTTGGGAAATGTCATGCAGATGGATTGAAGCATTCATCCGCTAAAGTCTCTTTAGGAGTTTAAGATTTCCTTACATCTACATGGGTCTATAGAATTCTATCACTGGAAAAGTGTTACTCACTTTAGGCTGTTTTTCCCTCAGCTATAAATTAGTCTTGGAAATATCCAGCTATCCTGCAGTTGTATTGTAAGAAAAGAGAAGGAGAGGGAAGAGGAGAAGAACAAGGAGGAGGAGAAAGAGAAGGAAAAGGAGGAAGAAGAAAAGAAAGAGTACACAAAGAATAAAAAAAAACATTCAAGGAATAAAAAATGATCATTTTAATGCCTTTCCACCTCACCACTATATTTGATGGGATTATCTTAAAATAAGTGGTGGTCCATTCTGTATTACAGAATAAACAGTTGTTGTGAGTGCCCTAGAAATTCAAATGTGGCATCGGGATGTTATAATGCAAACCTCAGTTCTCTTTTTATTTTACAAGCTTTTCCCCTATTAACATATGATGACAAAAAATTACCCACAGTAAAGAAAATAGCATCCAATTTACTTAAGATACAATGCAAAAACATTACCAAGGTTCTTCATCATTTTAACTAGCAGGAAGCTTTTTGCAGCAGTCCAAAGAAATAAAAAAACAACAACAACAACAATTTATAGCCAAGGAAACTCACTAAAGGGAACTGGGCAGAGACGATGGGCAAAAGGAGTTCCGGATAACTCTTCTTTGTAAAACAATTCAAAGCATCACCTGTCCCTCTTATATCCTGCCATATTTGGACTGGAAACATTTCACCATTAGATGTCCACAAACAAGATACTCCGCCCGTCTCTGGGCATTTTCTCTGGCAGTCTCCCATGCTCAACTCCACCTGCTGATTTCTCTGGCTTCCTTTAAGTTCTAACTAAAATCCTCTTTTTTACTGGAAGCCTTTCCCGTCCCCTCTTAATTCTAGTACTTTCTCAATGCTTTCCTAGTTATCCTGTATATAGCTGGTTTTGTATGGATTCATCTATGTGTTGTCTCCTCCATTAGATGATGAGCTTCTTGATTTCAGGGACTGTCTTTTTCCTCTTGTATCCTCAGTGTTTAAAACAGTGACTGAAACAGTAGACACTTAGTAAATGTTTATTGATTGATTCATTGACTCTACAGCCTTGAGCTCTACTTGACCATCACACTGATGTAGCTGAAGGTCCTTAATCCACATTCCCAGATGTTTTCTCCTCAGCTACTCATTAGACTGCATGTTTATAAATCTCCCATCTTTATATGTTTGTGACACCAGAGATTCAACCCACAGCAAAATTGGAAAACAAGTCACTTTTGCCTTTAACATCATCTTTGTCAATCTCATTACACACTCTCACCTTTGGGGCTCCACTTTTGCTCCCATTTGTAAACCCATCTACCAGCAATTTTGCCTTTATTGTCAGAATGTTAACATCTTCACGTTGAAATTATCTGTCAAATTCTGCCAGAGTAGCATCCCAATCTGATCTGCCTTTCTTGGAAGGGCCCGTGCTTTTGACCCACTTCTCCAATCCACTTCACCAAGACCATTCCTTTAAGGCCCCAAAGTTAGCTATCTCTGTAGACATAATCTCATAAATTAACTTATAATATGATGTTAATGGCTAATGCCTAATGATTACCTGAATTTTAACAGAAGATTTTTGAAGGTATTATACTTTATCCCAAAGAATTATGCTCTAATGGTAGAATTTGAGTCATTGTAGCAGATCAGAGAAGAGGAGACATTTATGATCACAGAGTTCCACCCATGGCCTTACATCAAATCACATCACATCACATAGCTGTACTTATAGTAAGACCAGGCATGAATAACAAACATCTGTTATCATTAACAAGGAACCCATCCAGTTTGCTACTTTAGATCTACTCAAGTTAGTAATCCATTATTTACTCTTTTTCTGACACTGTACTTCATGTGGCTTTTCCTTTGCAAATTCACAATGTTTGTTGTGTTTATTTTTAATGTCAGCTATATAGCTATGTCCAGCACACAATTTATCAGATTACCTGACACTGTTCAATTGTTTTAAGGATCACAATAGGATAGGATCATGGGAAATAGACATAGAGATGGGAAATATTTGGAGGTCATCTAATCTAATCCCCTCATTTTGCCAATGAGGAATTGAGGATTAGAGGGGGAAAGTCTTATCTGAAGTCACAGGATGGAATAAGGATAGAATTGGAATTCTAACCCAGATCTTCACGTGACTGTGTCACACATCAATTGGTGAGAGTTGGGCAATACAACACTTAATTCACTGTGAATACATTGACCTTGCCCAAACAGAATCCAATATTGAAATCACATCCACTTTCTCTATCTCTTTGCCCATGGAAAAAAAAAAGCCTTGGTTTCTCTTCTTGCTATAGCACTGACTGTTCCTAAGTGCCTGCAATGCTCAGTTTCCTCACTTCTGGCTCCCCCTTTGCTCCCTTTTTTTCAAGACTCAGATCAAACTCTACATCTTGTAAGAGGAGGTTTCCCACAACTCCTCTCTTCATCAGTGTCTTCTGAGCTTACTTTCCTCTTACACTATATATATATATATATATATATATATATTATACATGCACAAAATACGTATGACATGTACATAGTTGTTTGCATATTATTTCCCTCATTAGAATCAGAGCTCCTTACTGGAAACTGAATGGATGGATGCCCATCAGTTGGGGAATGGCTGAATAAGTTATGGGATATGAATATTATGGAATATTATTGTTCTATAAGAAACAATTAGCAGGATGATTTCAGAAAGGCCTGGGGAGACTTACAGGAACTGATGCTGAGTGAAGTGAGGAGAGCCAGGAAAACATTGTGCATAGCAATAACAAGATTATATGATGATCAGCTCTGATGGACTTGGCTCTTTTCAACAAGGAGGTGATTCAGGCCAGTTCCAAAAGATATGTGATGGAGAGAACCGTTTGCATCCAGAGAGAGGTCTATGAGGATCACAACATAGCATTTCACTTTTTGGTATTGTTTGCTTGCTTTTTTCCTCATTTTTTTATTTTTGATTTATTTTTGTTGTGCAGCATGATAAATGTGGAAATATGCATAGAATCACACATATTTATCATATATTGGATTACTTACTGTCTGGGGGAGGGAGGTGGAGTAAAGAAGAAAAATTTGGAACACAGAGTTTTTCAAGAGTGAATGTTAAAAAACTCTCTTTGCATGTATTTGGGGAAAAAGGTATAATTTGAAAAAAAAAAGAATGAGAGCTCCTTGAAAATTGGCAATATGTTTTTTCCTTCTTTGTATTTATACAGTGTCTGGCACATAAGTCCTTAAGAAATATGGACTGACTGGTTGAAAACAAAGTTTGGAAAGATCTCAGCATGCTAAGAACTCAGTATGGTCCCATCCATACATGGTACCTCAACTCCAAACCCAAGACAAATAGACTCATCCTCACCAAGTTGGCTAGGAAGTGATGACTTTAGCCATGGTGACGCTAGAGAGCTATCAAAATAAGTACAAGGACAATTCAGATTAAAACATCTCGATGTTTTAAATAAGTTCTTTTATTCTCTAGTTCATATTGACTATGATAATTTTCAACCTCCATATTTCAGACCCTCTAAAATCTGTGGTTTGATCTGTTTGTGTAATCCTTCTTCTGAAACAAGTCACAATTCTCCTCTTTCTTTGAATGAACTGCTGACAAAGTTAAAATATTCACTACTTGATGGCCAATCTTCTGGTGACAAGTCTTTTCCAAATGAGTTAAGCTGATCTTTGGATGAAAGACTAATCGTCTACACTGCGGTCGAAGCCCTCCCAACTTGAAAGGAGTTCCTAGACTTGCAATCTGCTGATATAGTCTTCAAAAACTCATACTGCTCACTTAGTGCTTAGGAGACATCAAAGTAGGACTCTAATGGAGAGCACAGAATAAGAGAAAAGTGAATGCTGATGTTAATGCATGCTCACTGGTCATCTGTCATCAAAGTAATATATTCTCTCATTCTTGGCAGACATGCAGAAGTGGGGAGAGGGACATGAGGGGGTGGTTGTATGTCACAGAAGGCGATCATTTAGTTGCAGTGCACATCATAAAAGAAAATGGGCACTAGTTGTCTCGTACTGCAGTATCATAAAAACTCTAAGTTATGACTGTCTACCGTAACTGGATGAATAAAACTGTAATTGCCTTGATTTCGAAATTCTGAACAGTGTTAAAAAAATCCAATTTAAATATTAAAGTTAAAACAGAATGCTCACATCCCTAATCATTTATCTTAAAAATAACCCAGACCTGTATACACACAGGAGTAATGATACTTACCTTGGAAGCATGCTGGGAGAATTAGTACTTGTAAAGTGCTTGGAAGAAAAGATCTTAAAAATATTAGTGAAAAACTTTACAACCCCAAATTGTTGCAAAAAGGGATTCCTCAAAGAAGGGGTTCTGCATTTTAAAATCTAAAATATATCTTCCTTCCCTTCCTAAGTATTAGTTAGCTGCGGTTCCATATTGGGAACTGACTACAGCTGTAAGTTTGCTGAAACTTTGTGGCTTCACCCTTGTATCAGTATTCTGCTCTCAGGGGGTTCCATGGAAAGCACTGAATATTTTGCTATCTCCAACCTTGATGTAGTACTTCAGCCATGGGCCCTAGATCCTCAGTGACATGTTCTTGCTCCCTGTGGCTTAATGGGGTGATTCTCATTACTTTGAAAGATGGGAATGGCTTCCCCAGTCAAACTCTAACACCTAATAGCAGTGGCAGAAAGAACACAGGGAAAGAAGGGAGGGCAAAGAAATTACAGCCGTGGGTTCTGGAAATTCATTTCTATGGTTAACTTAACCAAGTTTTGATTATGTCAATAGATCCAGTCGGTGAGTAGGAACAGAAGACAGACTTCAGGATGCTGTGGTTTTAGGAGGTCTGAAAAATTCCCTTGTTCCCAAATATTTTGCTCATTGACTTGTAATTCCCATAATTCTCCCTTTTGCTTTAAAAATGACAGTCACTAAAATTTCTATTCTTTACCAAGAACTTTCTATATGACAACTCAGTATCCTCCAGTCTCACATCCCCAAATCTCTATTAGGTATCTCAAATGATATGGCTCACACCTATGAGTCATCCTTTTAATCTTCATTCTCTTTCACCTCTCTGTCCACTCTATTGCCACATCCTGTTGAGTCTAATTTCGCCCTAGCTCTTGTATATACTCTCTTCTCTCTTCTGACACTGCCACCTGATGTGAACCTTTATCTCCTCACTCCTAGACTGTAGCGATAGTCTGCTGAGAGCTGTCTGTCTCAAGACTCTCCCCATGACAGTCCCTCTTCCACTCAAGTGTCAAAGAGACCTTCCCAGAGCACAGTTCTCATAAATCACTTTGTCCTCCCATGCCCAAATAAAGTAAACTACAATGGCTTATCATTGTTTCCAGGATCAATACAAAATTCTCTCTGGCATTCAAAGCCCCTTCCTAACGTTCTAGTCTTCTACTTTTTTCACCCCCATGAACTGTGTGATCCAGTAACAGCAGTTTCCTTATTTTTCCTCAAACAAGACAAAACATCTCCCTACCTACGTGCTATTCATTGTGGTTATTCCCATCCCTGGAATTTTCTCCTTTCTCACCTTTGTTTTTTGGCTCTCCTGGCCTGCCCTCTTGGTTTCCTTATGATCCCATTTTCTGCAAGAAGCCTTTTCCTGGCAACCCTAATGTGAGTACCTTCCCTATGAGATTATCCACAATATATCTGTGTAGATTAAGTCTAAACACAGTTGCCTGTTGTCTGTTCTCTTAGTTTATGAGATTCTTGAAGGCAGGGATTGTTCTTGCCTTTTTTTATCTTCAGAACTAATCACAGTGCCTAGCACATAGTAGGTATTTATTTGTTTGTTTGTTTGTTTGTTTATTTATTTGCTTTTTGCTGAGGCCATTGGGGTTAAGTGACTTGCCCAGGGTCACACAGCTAGGAAGTGTCTGAGATCACATTTGAACTCAGGTCCTCCTGACTTCAGAGCTGGTGTTCGATCCATTGCGCCACCTAGCTGCCCCCATAATAGGTATTTAATAAATGTTTCCATTGAGGCAGAACAGCTCAGTTGCTTATCCAAGGTCACATGAGTACTATGTAGCAAGATAGGGACTTTGGTTTAAATTTTCTGCTTCTAACTTTAGCAGTTTTCCAGGAGAGTTGGCAAATTCTGCTCATGTGTGCCCAACAAGATTCCATATTACCAAATTAATTAAAACATAATTGAGAAATATTTAACAAAATAAGTAAAAATACAATAAAACATAGATGGCATTATATTTTAAAACCAGGTCAATATGTACCCTGCAAGATCCTTATATTTGATTTAGTGTCCCCTATATTAGTATTTGTTATTACTTCCTCGAAAACATTGTAAATTGACCAAGATGATGATGATGATGAAGATAATGTTAACATAGTGCCTACTATATGCTAGGTACTTTACAATTATCATCTCATTAGATCCTCACAACAATCCAGAGAAGTTAGTGCTATTAATAGGCCCATTTCACAAGTGAGGAAACTGAGGCAAACTGTCATTAAGTGACATGGCTATGGTCATACAGCTAAAGTGTCTGAGGCTGAATGTGAACTTGCGTCACCCTAATTCTAAACCCTGTACTCTGTACTACCCTGTACTAAACCCATTGCACCACCTAGCTTGTGATCTGGAAGAAGTAAAATAACAAAAACATTAACACTTATGGACACCTTAGCATGAATTATTATGGCAATTTGCCCAGTCAGTACTATTCCCTCAAACAGCTCTGTTACTAGTAACTAGTAACAGGTACTAACAGATAACAGATACAATACACAATCAAAATTCTCTTAGCTGTTAACATTTTCTCTTTCTGTCTATGTCTCTATTTGTTAATTTACATGTGGCATTCCCCGGCAGAAATTAGGTTGCTTGAGAGCAGGGACTGATTTTTAACTCCACTCATTAGTAAGTTCCTACTATGTGCTAGGCAGTGTTACACACTAAGTTTCTTAATACCTGGCCATGAAGAGGTTTCATGCTATATTCTGGATCTCTTGAATTGGACAAGCCAAGGTATCAGGTAGGAAGAAATACCACAGGTATAAAACTGAAGTGGGAAGCTCATTCTAGCAGAATGAAAACCCTAGGGAAGGAGAGCTCTGAGAGAGCAGGAAAACAGTGAAAGGGAGAAGAAGGGTTTGAAGAAGGAAGAGAGGCTCCTAAAGGGCAAGCCTAGATAACTTAACACACGGCCCTACACATCAGAGAGGAAGGGTAATCCCTTGGCTCACTCCACATGAGGATATTTGCAGAATCAGCCTCCTAGCAGAGAATGAGAACAGAAGCATGATAGGGTATAGGAGAAAACACATCCCACATTTTTATAGTATATGATGATAAATAATGATGATAAAGAGGCAGCAGGGTTATTAGTTAGAGAGTTAGCTTCAAAATCAAGAATAATACCACCTACCATGCCTGTAGACTTTAAATTTTAACAAGTGCTTGATAGGGAGAGGATTCTGGGAAAGAGGCAGAACAGATCAGAAAATTCCAAGCTCTCCAGATTTCTCCCACAAAGAATAAAAAATAGAGTCTCGGGGGAAACTAGAGTAGGTTAAAATAAACAAGAGTTGGGGCAGAACAATGATCCTCCTGGAACATCTGGAGAAGACCTGAAGAAAGATACCAGGATGCAGGTTTGGCCCCTGTAAAGTGAAAACACATCCAGACTATCTCTGCTAAAACAGCAAGGGGCAAGTCCTGGGGCTAGCTGGGTTGGGAGGCAGTCTCAACTCCAGTAACAGGAATTTTCACCTCCTGGACAGTGGTCATCTGAGTGGTAGAAGATTGAGGGAACTTCTCCTGAAAGGGGACCCAGACCTACCTGTGCTGCTGAGGTGTAATCCTGAGCAAAAAGCAATCAGCATTTTCCTAGGAATACAGAGGCAGAGGGATGCTGCTGGCTGCAAAAAGTTGCAAGAGGCAGGATTCTAGGTTTCAGTTCCAGGTCAGGGGAGAGAAATAAAAGAGGACCTAAAGCCAGAGGCATCATTCTCCCTATCACACTATGGATTAGAATAATGAACTGCTATAATTTATAAAAAATGAGCAGGTAAGCGGTCATCAAAACCATTTGGTACTGGCTAAGAAATAGAGTAGTCGATCAGTGGAATAGGATAGAATCACAAGACAAACTAGGCAATAACTATAGCAATTTGGTTTTTGATAAACCCAAAGACCCCAGCTTTTGGGATAAGTATTCACTATTTGACAAAAACTGCTGGGAAAACTGGAAACTAGTGTGGAAGAAATTAGGGCTTGACCCACATCTAACACCACATACCAAGATAAGATCTAAATGGGTTCATGATCTGGATATAAAGAGTGATACTATAAATAAATTAGAGAAATGTAATATAGTTTACCTCTCAGACCTATGGAGATGGAATAAATTTATGTCCAAAGAAGAACTGGAACTCTTAATTGAAAACCAGATAGATAACTTTGACTATATTAAGTTAAAAAGTTTTTGTACAAACAAAATCAATGCAGACAAGATTAGGAAGGAAGCAATAAATTGGGAAATCATCTTTACATTTAAGGGTTCTGATAAAGGTCTCATCTCTAAAATATATAGAGAATTGTCTCATATTTATAAAAATTCAAGCCATTCTCCAATCAATAAATGGTCAAAGGATATGAACAGACAATTTTCAGAGGATGAAATTAAAACTATTTATAGTCATATGAAAAGGTGCTCCAATCACTATTGATCAGAGAAATGCAAATCAAGACAACCCTGAGGTATCACTTCACACCTGTCAGATTGGCTAAAATGACAGGAAAAGTTAATGATGAATGTTGGAGGGGATGTGGGAGGGCTGGGACACTGATGCATTGTTGGTGGAGCTGTGAACGGATACAGCCATTCTGGAGAACAATTTGGAGCTATGCTCAAAAAGTTATCAAACTGTGCATACCCTTTGACCCAGCAGCATTTCTATTGGGCTTATATTCCAAAGAAATCATAAAGGAAGGAAAAGGCCCCACATGTGCAAAAATGTTTGTGGCAGCCCTTTTTGTAGTGGCTAGAAACTGGAAATTGAATAGATGCCCTTCAATTGGAGAATGGCTGAATAAATTATGGTATATGAATATTATGGAATATTATTGTTCTGTAAGAAATGACCAGCAAGATGATTTCGGAGAGGCCTGGAGAGACTTACATGAACTGATGCTGAGTGAAATGAGCAGAATCAGGACATCATTATACACGGCAACAACAGTACTATATGAGGATTAATTCTGATGGACATGGCTCTCTTCAACAATGAAATGTTTCAAACCACCTCCAATTGTTCACTGAAGAAAGCCATATACACCCAGAGAGAGGGATGCGAGATGTGGACCACAACATAACATTCTCATACTCCTTGATTGATGTTTGCTTGCATTGTGTTTCCTTTATCTGATATATCGTTTGTGTAGATAAGATTTTTCTTGCACAACAGTGATAAGTTTGGAAATATGTATACATATATTTGATTTGCCAATATTTTAACATAATTAACATGTAGTGGATATCCTGCCATCTAGGGGAGGGGTGGGGAGTTGGGGGGGAAAATTTGTAATGGAAAGCTATGTAACGGTTATTGTTGAAGAATTACCCACACATATGTTATGCAAATAAAATAAAATTAAAAAAAAAGAAAAAGAAAATAAGGATCAAGAGTTTAAAAAAATGGAAAATAAAATTTATTTGATTTGATAGTAAAAAAAAAAAAACCTCTCCTACAAGAAAAAGCAATTGAAATTGTAACCTGCCCAAAAAAGAATTCATAGAAGAGCTCAAAAAAGACATTAAAAATCAAATTAGAGAGATGTAGGGGGAAGATAAGAACAATTTATGAAAAACAAAAAGATTACAAAAAGAAAATTGATCAATTGGAAAAGGAGATCCAGAATCTAAATGATTTCTTGAAAATTAGAATTGGACAAGTTAAAGCCAGGAAAGTTATGACACTAAGAAATAATAAAAGAAAATATAACAAATGAAAAAAAAAAGAAAATCATGTGAAACACCCTATAAGATAAAACAACTTATCTGGAGGACAGATCAAGAAGAGAAAAACTAAGAATAACTTAAACTTGAAAGCTACAATTTTTTAAAAAATCTTGGCACTATAATGAAAAAAAAATTTTTAATTGCCTCAAAGTGTTAGATTATGAGAAAAACCTACAAAATATCATAATCAAATTTTGAAACTCTCAGATAAAGGAAAAAATATTATGAGTAACAAGAAAAAAAGAATTCAAATACAGCCACACCACAATTGGAATCATAGAAGACATAGAAGTGGCTAATTAAAAGATGGCAGGTCTTATAAAATGTATATGTCAAAGATTAAAGAAACTAGGGTTGCTATAGAAAATATCATACCCAACAAAATTAAGCATAATCCTGAATGAAGAAAAATGGACATTCAATGAATTGCCATATTTTTAGGATTTTTTTGCAAAAAGATTTGAATTTAATAGAAAATTTGACTTACATGTTCCAAGGGAAATATAGAAAAGTGGACACTAAAGACTAATTATTAGGAACTTGATGAGGATAAATTGTTTATTTTTTATATGTGTAAATGGAATCAGTGCCTAAGACTGTCATTAATAATTGGTTAATTTGAAAAAGAGAATAGTGTAGAGCTGAGTATGAAGTCATTCTAAAAAGAAAAACTGTGTAGGAAAAGACAAAAAGAGTAATTATATAAATGAGTTGTGAGAGGAAGAACTGACAGAAGAATTAAATGGGAAAGGAAACCCTACTCTCACTGAGAATGAGTTAAAAAGGGAACAATATATCTAGAAGAGTATAAAAGTTTTGTAAATTGAAAAAGAAATAAGGGGCCAAATTGATGATGAGGGAGAACACATGTTACTAATTTTTAGAAGGAACTGTACTTCCATCAGATCTGAGTTAAAGAGAAAGCAACATACATGTATAAGGGAATAAAATTCATAGGAAATAAGAGAGTGAATATATAGAATAAGGGAACGGGATATAAAAGGGTGTATACTTTAATGGGAATGGAATAAAATATATAGATTATTGGGAATGGGATAAAGGAGTATATTTTTGGAAAGTTATATGTCTTTTAAATTCAGATAGAAACAAAAGCATAAGGGGAAATGGTGGGGGGGAGATAAAGAAGGGATTCTTGGACTGAAGATGAGTTAAGTAATAGGAGAGCAAGAGGAGTCAGGGTGGATAGGAAATAAGAGATATACACAAACAAAAAATGAAGAATAGGAGTAGAATTTATAATGTAAAAAAGCAAGGTAGTAATCAAGATTTCAGATAAAATGAAAGCTAAAATAGACTTAATCAAAAGAGAAAAATAGGGAAACAATACTACATGTCAGTCATATTAATAATTTTTAGATTACTTAAAATAACTATACAGTATAAAGTTGGAATATTGCTGTAGTGTAAGAAATGAAGAGTTGGTAGAATTAGAAAAATATGGAAAGACTTGGACTTATGAAGGAAGACGTCATCCATTTTCAGAGAAAAAGAGGATAAATAAGTGTAGTATGGACTTCATATGAATGTATATATGTATATATGGGTATATTATAAACATCTATGTATGTGTCTGTATATATGTACATGTAAATGGATGTATGTATGTACACATTGTATACATGCATGTGTGATTAATTATAGCTTCTTGTGGGGAGAGAAAAAGGGAAAAAAAGAATAAATAAAAAGTACACAGCAGAAGGCAAAAGAAAAACTATGAGGAAGCAAAAAAAAGAGGGACAGCTCTGAACACAATGTGTAGCATTTATTATATAAAAGCTTGCTTGAAATGGAAATTTATTGCTCTAAATATTAATCCTATTCTGCTGTGCACATGAAATTTTTTTCTTTTTCTTGTTTTTTTTATTTAAGTTGAAAATAAATGAATAGAAAATACTTGATATATATGATTTCATTTGATTCTTTGAACAACACTTTGAGATAGGGGCTATTACCACCTCCAATTTACAGATCAGGAAACTGAGGCTGAGAAAAGTTTAAGTGGCTTGCCCAGGGTCACACAGCTGGAAAGTATGAAGGAAGATTTGAACTCAGGTCATCCTGACTCCAAGTTGAGTACTTTCTCTACTGTACAAGTTAGATCTCTAGAAATAATAATCCTGCATTGACATACACTGGCTATATAGTGATACTGAGCAAATCACATAATTAGTTCTAGTCTGAGGCACCAGATGATAGTAGTTTTGGAAGAAGATGCCTACCTGGATTATTAAAGGCAGAACACTCATTTTAAAGGTCCCTAGATCACAGGTCTAGTCCCTATGGTAATAATGATGGTAAGGATCAATCACAGAACTTTTTATAAAGTTTGTAAATTGTATTTACAAACATATGAGGCTCTCATTTGAGCCTCATAACAATCATACGTGGGAATTATTATGATCTCTGAATGAACTGAGGCTTAGATGATGGTCTCCAACCATCACAGCTGCTGATGGTGCATTGGTCAGAGTGTTGAACCTGGAGTCAACAAGATCTGAGTTCAACTCTTGTCTCAAATATTAACTAATTTTCTGAGCCTAGTAAAAATTCTCACTTATCTAAGTCCAGTTTCCCTATTTGTAAAATGAGGAAAATAATAGCACTTATCTGCCACACAAATTCATTGTAAAGATAAAATCAAGTAATTATATACATATATATACATATATATTTTGCAAATTTTAAGTACTCTAAGAATGTTGTTGTTAATGAGTTAATTATGACAGATTTATACCATTGCTTTCCTGTCTCTAGGTCTGGCACAGTGGTCCCAGTACCACCTTGAACATGGCTAACACTAAGCTACTAATAATGTGTGTTGGATAGCGGGAGGATATTTGAATGGAAAATTCCCAAAGAGGCTAAGGACCTAAGGACTTTGCCCACCTATCAGAAGTCCAAATGCCAAACAAAATAACAAACACATTCAGCTTTCTACTTTTTTTCCCTAATTCATCTCACCTTCTCCATCTTCAAAGCATATAATTCTTTCTATAGCATTTCAAATGTCTTACTAAGGTGAACTGCCACCTCTATTTATTATGGCTATTTATGACTGGGTGGGTGATGGCAGGGTATTTGTCACTTTGTTAAACATTCAGGAAGACATACTCCCCGCTGTAACCACCTGACAACAAGATGTGAGGATGGACTTCAGATCTGGGGGAAAATTGATGAAAAAGAGTTTAGGTCCTAAAAAAGCAGTTTATATATATATATATATATATATATATATATATATATATATATATGTGTGTGTGTGTGTGTGTGTGTGTGAGTGTGTGTGTGCGCGCGTGTGTGTGTACATATACATATATATGTATATATATACATATATATATACATACATACACACATGTTGTTATTGTTTTTTATTAAGTGATATAGGAATCAATCAATCAGCAACCATTAAGTGAGTGCTTAATGTTTGCCAGGCATTGTGCCAGATTCCACACACACACACACAAAATGAAAAAATCCCTGTCCTCCGGATATTTTTCCTAAGCCTCTAACACTCTCACTATTCTCGGTAAATAAGATGACTCTATTTGCCAAGGGTAGCCCTCAGCGAAAGACAGAATTTCAGAGCTGTAAGATATCTAATTCAAACAATACTCAAAAACAATCTACTACAATATGCTGATAGTTGGTCCTATAACTTTTGCAAGGAGACATCTGTACCCCACAGAAAACCTGTTCCATATTGGGATAACTCTAATCATTTATCTTATACAGGAGATATCTGATATCAAGTTTGCATTTGTTTCTTTTCTCCTTTCTCCTTCACCCCTAGTTTTATCCTGTGAGACCAAGCAGATCAGAACTGAACCCTCATCCACTTGAGAGATTCAAATACTTAAAGCCAACTATCATTTCTTCCCTCCATTCTCCTTCAGTCTTGATTCTCTCAATCAGTCTTTTGGTCTCTAGGCTAAATACACCTATTTCCTTCAACTAATCTTCATACAGAATGATCTCAGAGATTTTTTGCCAAACCTTCCTTTGGATGTCATCCACTTTTTCAAAGTCAATCAATTAAAAAGTGTTTATTAAATACCTTCCTGTGTGATAAGCACTGTGCTACGCTCTAATGATATAAATGCAAAAAATGAAAAATTCCTGCCCTACAAGAGCTTATATTCTGTCTATCTTAACTTCTGGTAACCAGAACATAACTCAATATTTAATTAACATTCACTATTCCATCCATCCCCTCCAAGCCAATGATAATTTCCTCTCTCCCATTTTTCAACTGCTACTTCTCTATTGGATCCTCTCTTCCTATAAACATGCTCAGGTCTCTAGATCCAAAACATAGTTAAAAAATCAGAAAAAAAATGATCAAAATGAAAATGTTCCCTTTGATACATTTGGAAATGATGAGTAGATTAATATTGCTGCATTGGAGAATCATATTTGAAAATAATAGAGGATAAGATTGGATAGAGAAATTTGGGCTAGGTTGTGGAGAAGTAAAGAGTTTATTTTCTAGATAATGGTAAACTATGGGAATTTTTAAAAAATAAAGATAGACCATTCTTTTTAGAAGTTTAACAGTGAATGGAAGTAGAGTTGATAGCTGGAAAAGGCTGGAGACCCAAGATCAAAGACAATCAGTTTGACTTACACAGTCAGGCTGACCTATTTTCTCCATCTCTATTACTGCTATAATTATCTAGCCCTAGATGTCTAAACAAATTTCTAGTTAGGTATAAACTATAATATAAAATATCTATGGCCCTACCAAAGGGACAATGTTCTTTCAATTAACAGAAACCAACAGGAGAAATCCAGGAAGAGGTGATTATACTGGGGGTGATTAAAAGTGCCCTTCGCTAGGAAGTTCAAGAACATTCATCTGAATCAATATTCATTAGCTGGATACAACTCAATATGTTCTCTTCTACCTCTAGTTCCTCCTCCTTCCCCCCCTCCATTCTCTCCCTTTGCTTTTTTTTTTCCTGCTCACTAGATACATTTTGCTTAGTCTTCAAGAAATCACAACACTGAAGTCAATAATACACTACTCAAAATGGGGCCAAATTTTACATGAGTGTATCTATCTTGGATCCAATCCAATTCAATTCAACAATTATGTATTATGTACCTGCCATGTCTCATGCACTGTACTAGGTGCTAGAGATGCAAAAAGAAAAACAAAAATACTTACTGTTTTTATGAAGTTCACATTCTATTGTGATTAAGGACCAAATAGTACCATAGAGTTTTGTCAGTTTCAAGAGAATTCAATCAACAAATATTTATTAAACACAATATGCATAGCTTAGTATGCAATTGATGAGAATACAAATTAAAAATCAAGTATTCTCTTCCTTTGAAAAGCTTATATTCTTATCGGGATTGCAACATGAAATTTTAATTTTCTCTTTTTCTTTTTTTAATTTTTTTTTATTTTCCAGACATTTCCATGGATAAGTTTTCAACATTGACCCTTGCATAGCCTTGTGTTTCAGATTTTCTCTTCCTTCCCCCATCTCTCCCCCAGAGGGCAAGCAATCTAATATATGTTAAAATATATAACATGAAACATTCATAGAAGGATCTCATTGTAAGGTAAATATCAATGGCATTGCTTCCACAATGTTTTCATGAAGTTACTCTGGTGGAATAGACACTACATAGTACTCCCTGGAACTCATTTCCCACTTAATCCAAGCCTAATACTCTTAGATTTGTTCTGACCATTCAAAGAGTTTGGTATAGATGATGTTGCTGTCCATGGTAGTAGGGTAGACATAAGCAACATCACTAACCTTGCTCAGATCTGGTCATAAAAGCCTGGAAGGATGGCAGCTTTCCCAAAGGCCTATTCTAGCTCTAATAAAATAATCTTATAATCTTTATGCTCTTAATATTTCCCCAAAAACATTGTCTACTGTATGATTTACAACAGCAACAAGTTGCCGAGTTAATTCTAGAACAAGTTGATGGTACATTCAGAAATAAACTCGAGAAATCCAACATTTCTTTGCAAGGAGAATGTTTTCACTTTTAAACACCAGGAGGAAGGCATTTATTATACACAAGAACGAAAAGAATTCTTTCCAATTTAACCTCACCTCTATTTTACATATCACAGAACTATGGTACAATTCTCCCTTTGGGCTTATTATATCTGAAAATACAAACCCCTGAACAGGACTCTCCTCTCCTCAGACTTCAATATATTGTTCTTATAAAAATTCCATGACTAAATGACTATCCAAGCAAATTAGAGCCTAGGTAGGCACAGAGCATACTTTTTTCCAATAAGAAATCATATATAGCCTCTTCTGTTGATGAACAAATGATGGGAAGACCTGTGGACTTTCTCCATAACAAGAAAATTTCCATGCTGTAAGATCTCCCAGAGTCTGAGCTCTGGGATTTTTTCCTTTCCTTGACACACATGAGAAGAAAGTCTGAAGAGTATATCTTTTGTTATCATCTGACAAAATGAATTTGATATTCTTATCAAGCATAAAATTTATAACTTTTTGAGTTAAAGCAACTGAGTGATACCTGTAAACATCCATGGGCCTGTCAAGGCCTGACCCTTTAGAAAGTTATTATGTATCAGGGAAACAGAATGTAAGCATCTTCAATTTAATTCATTCTAAAGTGAGCTTCAATAGTTTCTCAGAGAGCATAGAAACTGTCACTTTGGGAGACTTTGGAAACTTAAGTAATTATAGTTTAAATATCCTTCTATGAGGAGTTTGTGAAAGACTGAAAGTTTAAGTGTCATTCTAAAAAAATTATTATAGTTGATCACTGAAAAGAGACCACATGAAGTAACAGAAAGAATGGACTGAAAATTTTGGTTTTGGTGGTGGAACTATTATAACTCTTACCTATTTTAATCCAAAAAACACAATAAAGGAAATTCCTTAAGGAATCAGAAATAAGGGCACTGGAGAGGTAAATAGTCCTGGAAAGTTATCTGTCATGGCTGGAGAAAAAATATAAAGGAACATGGAGAGAAATTAAGCATGTAATATTTTGGCTAACAAAGAAGATAGTAGAACTGTGATTCAGAAATGAGAATCCAAGAGCAGAGGAGAAAGGTTAAATGTGACTATAATTTTGATCTTTCTTTGAGCTAAAATTCTATTAATACTAATGTCTACATTATAACTATCCTGATAATAAAGTACTTGGCCAGTAACTTAGCTGTTTGTGTGTTTATATTTGTGTATGGATGTATGTGCATATATACAAATCACTAGAGAAATGAGAGAGAAAGCAATTGCTTAGTGGAAAACAGATGTTTCAGTTTCTTAAAGAAATACAATTAAGTGTTTTGTTTAATAAATATATTAAATATTCAATAATAAGTAGTATTAAATATTATAAATATTATTTCACAAACTAGGGTGAGACTCAGTGTTAACTAACAAAAAAAGTTTGCAATTTTAGTAATTAATAAACTCCTAAATATATCCCTTGGGCAGCTAGGTGGTAAAGTAGGTAGAGTGCCAGGACTGGAGTGAAGAATCTTCCCGAGTTCAAATCTGGCATCAGATACTTACTATGTGACCCTAGAAAAGTCACTTAACCCTGTTTGCCCCAGTTTCCTCATCTGTAAATTGAGCTGGAGAAGGAAATGATAAACCATTCCATTATCTTTGCTAAGAAAACCCCAAATGACTGAACAACAGAATATAGCCTTTAATTTCTTTAAAGTTCAGGATGACAAAAAAAGGTAACAGGCTAAATGAGATGAAATCAATGAAACAGATGCTAAAATGCTCTTCCTGTTGTCCAGAACTCTTTCTTTTTTCATGGCTGATGATGATGACTAATAACTTTAACTTGCCTCTTTTACTATTTCATTTATTCATATTAATTTTGTAACATTATTATTTTATTACTTAACATGAAATAGACTGTAGGTTTTAAGATTAATTAACCAATAGAATTATTGGTTTATTGAATATAAATTGATGTTATCCCTATTTAGAAGAGTGGTGATTGACTGATATATTTAGAAAACATATTTGGAAACTGAGAATTCATTGAGATCTCCTGGCTTGAGAAAAGTATCTAGGGAATCAAAATAAAGGTATGGAAAAGAAAGGTCAAAGAACTGGGTTAATTCACAATGAGGTCAGGGCTGGAGAATCTATTTGACATCTGTAAATCACTAATCTATTGGATCATGACAAAATATTGGATACACTGATAATAGAAAATGGCACTGGGGGATTCATTTACACATTCCTATTTGAAAGGGAAGAGCTGGTCAAGAAAGTACAGAATTTAACAGAGACAAAGAGAGAGACAGAGAGAGACAGTCAGATACAGAGAGAGAGAAAGAGAAAGAAAGAGAAGCAGATACAGAGAGAGAGGGAATGAAGGAGGGCCTGGAAGCAAAGAGACTGAAGGAAGTTCTAAATCAGAAAAAGGTAACTCACTTGTAAATGAGGTAAGGGGCAGAGTTCCTTATTTGAACAAGGACACAATGTAAATGCCAAAATCAAATCTATTTTTGCAAGGAACATTTTAAGTCAGAGTTGGGAAGCTTTTCTAGGAAAGCACCCTGTTCTTTTCAGAGAACAAATATGAGAAGTGTGATTCAACAAAGTAACTGAATCACAACAGAAACAGCAGGAGTTTGAGTTAAAAATGATAAGTAGCTTAATGGATGCCTCAGAAAGTCACCTTTGGATGCACACAGGGTTTAAAGGCTACTACAAGATACTGGCCTCACATGGCAAACCTGTTTTACAAAAACTAGAGAGATGATTTCACATCAAAAGGGTGCCATGCACATATTCCTTGGTTAAGCTATCAAGGAAAGGAGCCTGATGTCCCTCTACTTGAATGCTGAACAATCTCAACAAAAAAAAAAAAAAAAAACAGAAAAATCTGAAAAAGGAGATGAGGTTATACTCATATGGGTAGATGATGGCTCAATACACAGCCTGGAGGTAAAATGGCATCTCTTGACATTGATATGTACCAGCCTCCAGCAGATTTTGAGAAGCTGATGGACAGAACATGAAGAATTGAGTGTGGAAGCATAATTGTACTCAGGGGCATTTGATCTGAAAAAAATTCAGCCTCATCTGGCTATAAAAGATCCTCTTGTGTTAAGTCAAGAAAAATAAGCAAATAATATTGATAACAGAGGTGGAAAGATACAAGCATATAGCAGTTATGTTGCAAGATAGAGATGTAGACAAAATGGTCCTATTTGTGAAAAAGAAAGTAGGAAAGCAAAGGTCTCAGCAGTATGATGTAAAATCACCATAATCACAAAGAAAAAAATTTATCCCTATGGCCTGGATAGAATGACACATGATGAATTTACTCAAAAGTTAAATGAAAAATTGGTCATTGAGAAGCTAAAGTCCAAGAAATCAGTACTGGAAAATGAAATGTAGGTCAATGAGAGAGGGCATCCCAGACACAAATAAAAGTTAGATCTCAGCAATATTAAGACTATCACTATCAAGACACAATCAGAGAAGCAACACCATTATGTGATAAAAGTGGCCTTCAATATGTCAAGGGTCCTTGAAAGAAGGATTATTTCTTGGATCAGAGGAAACTGGTGGTTGAAGAATCATTAGCAAGAAAAAGAAGTCAGCATTAAGTTGAATTTGATGTCAAAAAAACTGAAGCCAGATAACAAAGTTTTGCTGAAAAATTTTAGTATTCAGAGAATATTGGGAAGATCTGGTTCAGAATTTAAACAGATATGATAACAAGATAGAAAAATGTGGATATGAGCTTTCAGTTCAAGAAGGCAGTGGAAAATGAGGGAGCATGGGAAATAAAGATATTTCTTATATGTATATATACAGAGGCTTCAAGGTAGCACAGTAGATATCATGTTGAGCCTGGAATCAGGAATTTCTGAATTCAAATCTGGCTTCAGACAAGCCACATAATCTCTGCCTCAATTTCCCCAATAGGTATCCTCAAGATAGTAACAATATCTACCTTACACTGTTGTTGTAAATGAAATGATAGTATTTGTAATTAGTCCAGCTAAGTCCACAGAGACAGTTCCTGAAAAGAGGCTTTACTTTGAGTAGAGCAGAAACTGTATATCGAAGCTCTGGGGCTTAGGAATATGACTGAATCAATTGGGTTACCCAAGCTCACCCAAAGCCTGATTTGTAGAGTCCTTTATTTTCTTATGTCCTAGACTCCTTGGGTAGTTTGGTAGACTTTTTCTCAGAATCATATTCTTCATTGCATCAATATAAATTATATGGGAATACAAATGTATGTGTGTATGTGTACACTCACACATACACACACAAAATTGCCAAAAAATCCAATTATAGTGAAATCCAATTACTGACATTTTTAAAAAACCAAATGAACTCTTGTTTTAGTGATAAGAGAAAAATTATAGAGTACAGAAAAATTGTTAGCAAGTTTATACTATAATCCAACTTAGGTACAGATATACTTCCTGTCCCTTCTATTCTCACTTTTCTCTCCTGACTCCCTTTGTTCCTTCAGAATACAATTTCAGCCCAATTCCCTCTAAGAGTATTTTCTGATCCCTCGTGCCCAGCAGTGCTTTATTCTGAGATTACCTCCTATTTTTACTGGCCATGACTTATACTTTTATAGTTGTATGTATATTGTCCCCATTATTAAAAAGTGAGTTTCTTGAGGGCAGGGGCTGTTTTTGCCTTCTTTTGTATCTCTAGATTTAGTACAGTGACTGGCACATAGTAATTGTTAAATAAATGCTTGTTTGACTGAAATGTAGAAAAATCAATAGACATAAAATAATTAGAGTGATCTAAACTATCCATAAGCTAAATTACAATGCTGCAGAAGTGGTTATTCACTCAGTCAGATGGAATTCATCCTTGATTTAAATGTCCTGTTGTTTGGGATTTTTTGATGTGTAAATGAAGGGTTTTGCATGTATTATTATTCTATTTAATCAGTACAATAAATAGCTAGTGTTGTTACATTATTGGATTCAGTACACTGACTAGCATAGATCAAACACTTACTATATGCTGTGCTGGAGGTAGAAAAAGAAAAATATGAGAAAGCCCCTGCCCTTAAGAAATTTCCATTCTACCAAAGAAAAGCAACATATGTATGGACAAGTAAATATACAAAAGCCTTGAGCAGGGTTCCTAACACCCGAGGGAATCGAAACAGTTCTTGGGTATAAGATGGCATCTGGGATCTTGGAATCCCTTCACAAGAGGCAGAAGTAAAGATGGGGCTCCTTCCAAGTATCCTAATAAGGGCACCAATCTTCCTAATGTTACCTACAGCTCCTTGGGGGCAAAGACTCTTATTCACTTGGTCTCTGTTCCCCAGAACCTAGCAAACTGCCTGGAACATTTGGGAGGTTAGCAGTTAGTTGCCTATTGGATTGAACTGGCAGTTCAAAGAATGACTTCGTGCCCAATGAGACATAATATGGAGGAATGATCTGGCCCAGTTCGTAATGTGGATCAAATTTTTTAGGGAAGATTCAGACAAAGGTGAATATATTGCCCTAGACCCCCACAAAGGTTCTTAATGATTTGGGAATGATTGGGTACCGTTGGCAAATCTAATGCAGAACCTTTGCCCTTTTCCAGAATGTTTTTGAATGCATAAAAATACATTGGGTTACAAAGGAAATCACTTACATTGAAATAGTTTCAAAATAGTTTCAAATATAATAATATATTATTATTAATATTATAATATATTATCAATAATAAAAATATAAGATATGATAATAATAAAAATAATATAATTTTAAAATAGTTTTTAAAACAACTCAAAGTTAATAACTCCTGCATGGACTATGACAGACCTAACTTTGCAAACATGATTAGCTACAACAAAGGTAGTGTCTTTCATGTGTGTATCATCTCATTTTGCTGATGACAAAAGACTACACCAACCAAACCAGTATTAGATTTACAGAACACAAAATTAATGGACAGAAGGAGCCAATGACTAACCCACGGTCATACATCCTTTTCAGTAGGCTTTCATATATGGAGCCAAGGGGTTATTGATTTCCTGTGGCTCTTAATGAACCACAGCAGTGGAAGACAAAACAGAAGTGGATAATGGAAAATTGCAGATAATTCTTTAAGTTGGATCAGGAAAGGTACCCGATTGAAAATTCTACTGCCCAGTGCCATGATTTAACTAGCGGCTAGACAATGGAGATCTATTTCATTTATGCAAACTCTGGCTTCTTCATCTTTATAATGACTGGGTTGGACTAAATGTTATCTACAATTGCTCTCAGCTGGAATAATCTACGATTCAAGCTGATGGCACAGTTCTTAACTGGACAACCAAGCGCCCCAGAGTTTTCAGAAGGAACAGGCCAGCATCCCTTAGCCATGCCCTTGGCAGGTCAGCCACTGCTGAGCTCACCAGCAGCTACCCCACAAAGCAACTGAGGACACAGTTTGCAGGAAGGTGACAGAAAGCTCATTGCCCAAGAAAACAAATGTGTTTTATTGTAAAGCAGGCACATTTACATAATGCAAGTCAGCACAACCACAATTTCCATAAATCCTATCACTCCTTATTCTTGACTTCTTCAGAAAGGACCCTTTTAAACGAGCAGGATCTTGGCGAAAGCCTGAGCAGCATTATTGCTTACAGACATCGCCTTTCAGCTTTGTCTTGGGAACTGACATTTCAAACATGACCATACTGACTCAGTGCTTTATATTCTGTAGACCGGCAGTCAATTTTTATATGTATAATTATTCTACCAGCACCCCAACTTCAAGACTGAACAGAAATCACATTTCACAGACAGCAATTTGGGCCGTGTTCTGATACGCCATGCAGAACATATCCCGTGTTGTACAGAAACCTGAAGTACTCTGAAAGTAGATTTCAAACTCCAGCTGATAACCAAGCTCAGGCCGAACACTCAGACCAGAAATGACTCAGGGATTTCCTGGAAATAAGCTAATGCCTGAAAATGTATGTGTTTTCAGCTAGACAGCCCTAGGAACAGCATTACCCAAATCATTTACAGGGCTGATCATACAGGATTATATCAATGACTGGGGGTTGCCACACTTTGATAGGCAAAGCAATTCTCCATGGAACAAGAAGCAATAGCTGCAGCCAAGAAGAATATGGACAAGGGAGCAGCCTCTCTGCCATGCTGAGATTGTGAAGAGCCGCCTTCTAGAAGTGGAGTCGGACAAGATGGTTCTAAGCCGTCTCATAATGTGACAGCGGAACTGAAAATATTGATGGCATGGACATCAGGAGAGCCAGGAGAAACTCTGTCAGACCACTACAGAGCCAGGAAATTAAGTAACCAAGAATCTTTCACTGGAGGTCTGTTTTGGTGTTTGCTTGGATAATTTGTACCCCTGTGGCTGTGCTGTAAGCTGCTAGCGGTGATAAGGGAAGATGGTAGCCCAGGGGCTAGGCAAGAGTGACTTTATTCCATGAGCTCAGTGACCACTACATGCCTGACAAAAGCTTCCAGAGACTTTCTTTAATTCATTTAAGTGTCCCTATGCCAGACAACGACAAGATCTTTGCAGTCAGAGGTCAGTCATGGGGCCCTGAAAAAAGACATCTGAGGACCCTAACTTTGAAAATTGGAAGGAGGATAAAACTGTCGCCTTTGTAAAGCTGTTTTCAAGACAAACTCACATTCTTACTCTGATTTTCTAGTTGGTATTTCTTGGGTGACAAAACAGGGGACATAAACAAGGCACAATAATCAAACAGTTCAGAAGTGGGAGTTGCTCCCTTGCAAATAACCACAGGTAATACTCAGGTGTTTGTTTGGTTTTTAAAGTTATACACTATGATACAAGATTTTAAATGTCAAGAAGGGGGTTTGGTGGGTGCTCTCCAACTTGTCCCAGTTCAGAAGTTTGAGTCTCAGGTCCCCCATCCTCTTGACTGGATCTCAGGGCTGCTGGAACTGAGACCCGCTGTTGCTTTTTCAGTGGAGACTCCATCTTTCAGTGTTTCTCTAAATCAGAACCAAGATGAAATCCGCCAAAGCACTTGCTCCTCCTTAAAGTTCTTGGCCATTTGGTGGGATCTGCGCAAGAGAGACAAAATGAAGAGCCAGTCAGGTACTAGTATTCAACGTTCTAAGAAATAATGGATGAAGAGGGATGGACAGAAGAAAAAAGTCATTTCTCACCTTGGCTCAGCTGGGAAGCATCCGCTTCTCGGGAAAATTGGGGGACTGGCTTTCAGTGGGTTTCTCTTGTATCTTGCTCTGGGCCTGACGTCAGCTTCTGTGGATTGAGGTTCCACTATTTCACTGTTGATGAAAACATAAAATAAATACTCCTCCCATCAATGACCTAAGGCGCTTAGAGCCGAGGGTCATTCAACAGAACCACAGAGACATGCTGAGGAAGGGAGATGGGAGAGTAAAATCTCAGAAATGATGCTGTACCTGCTGCCTTTCCCTGGATTCTCCTAAGCAGCAGCCGCCTGTGAGGGAAGCTGGAGATGATTTCTAAGACCACACAGGGTTCTCAATTCCCAGCTCCTCCCGAGATCAGAAAAGGCCAAGGATCATCTTTCCATTGTTGTTCAGCCACCTTAACTTAATACTCAGCTCCTTCTTAACCTCCGCCAGCCTCGCCAAACACACACGTGTTGGGTTCTGTCACTGAAATACTGTACAACAGAGAGCAAAATGCAGTTGGAATTAGCTGCCAAGAGTCACTGGTCCATGGGTTCAGAGATGGCCATTTGGTATGGGGCAGGGTGAATGAGTTTAACCAACAACCGGGAACTGTCAGAGGTGTTCTGTTCATGTAAATGTTCACAGCAAATCAACTGTCATTTTCCCACTAGCTGACAAAAAGTTGATAAAGCTCCTTTGTCTTCCTCCTTCTGTCCAGCTCAGAATTTATTCCTGGCTCTGAGATACTCAGACCTACATGCTTTGTGCATTATTGTCACCATGGTGAAATAAAGAACTTTCAGAAGCTGGACAGAGAAAAGGGATAAAATCGCGGTGGGAGTTGCCACCCTCTTCCTATATTCTAGTCATAGAGTCCAAGAAACACCTAGCCCTTTTCCTTTTATTTTTTCCCTCTCCTTCTTTCATTGTCTTTTAATTCTTTGTAACAAAGAACATCTTCCTGGATAGGGTAGGATATGGTAGTGAGATTGTGTGTGTGTGTGTGTGTGTGTGTGTGTGTGATGAGTGTGTAAAATTAAATCTGAGATTTTATCATTGTAGGGTATTACCAGATGATGAAATCCTTCTTTACCAATACAGATCATCACTTTCAATGCAACCTTTAGTATCAGAAAGTGGCCTAAGGAACTGAGAAATTAAGTGACTTCTCTAAGATCATACATCCAGCATGTGTCCAAAAGTGTGACTCAAACCTGAGGCCTCCTGAATCCAAGGATAATTCCCCACCCACTGTATCACACTGCCTCTCTATTTGGAAATGAAGGCAATGTAATTATATTTAATTTCCTGGAAGATGGGGCTGACCTTGTGCAAAGTAGAAATGCCAGCATAGGCCTTTGGCAAGACTATGACTTCACTCTGGTAATGGTATGTAGCATAATGGATAGAGAAAGTCAATCTTGGATCCAGAAGACCTGTGTTCAAGTTTAGCCTCTGAAATATAAAGATTGTGACTGGACCTAGGCCCCATCTTTTGGGTTTAATAAAGAAAAAGGGCCCAGACACTCATTTTCCTATTATAAGATAATTCTGATGATTCATAGAGGCTTCAAGTAGGATGTATAGGAATCTAGAAGATTGTGTCCAAAATGAACCAAGAGTGAGGATCCAACTTCATTGGGTGAAGGAAGGTCCTGGATATGGAATGGGGAAAGCATAAATGGGACTACACCATTTCATGGAGGATGGAACCCTGAATCGTAAAAAAAATACTGGGTTTGCCATATGAGTAACATTTTATGATACACGGATACCCTGGTTAGTAAGTAATTTTAAAAAGAATATTTAGATTAATTCATACACGATCAATGTACAATGGTAACCAGCATGTTTTCCCATAGTCCTGATCAGATTCCCAGGTGATTCATGAAGAAGAATACATGGCAGTAATAATCAATTTAGAATGATAATGATGATGATGACAGTAATAATAATAAAATTATAACTACAGCATTTATATATTGTTTTAAAGTTTATAAACCTCTTTATATAAATTATATCTTTTCCTCATAAAAACCATAAGTGATGCCATTTCATATGTTATTCCCATTTGACATATGAAGAAACTGAGGCAGCTAGTAAGGATCTGAGACTAAATCGGAACTCTGATCTTCCTGACTCTAGATCTGGCACTCTCCTAGCTATACCCTGGGAGTAGATTGGGGATGTGGCAAGATTTTTTAATTAAAGGAAACAGAGCCACCCAGTGTTGGATGCAGAATCTAAGAACCTGAGTCTGAACCCCCACTTGCCACATGCACCTTTGGGCAAATCATCTCATCTCTTGGGGCCTCAGTTTCCTCATCTGTAATTATTATTATTATTAATGATTTCTAAGTCCCTTCAAGCTTTAAGTCTATACTCCTATAATATCAGCCTCCTCTTGGAAAACCGCACAATCCCAGAAAAATTCACTGTCTCTCAAAACCAATAAATCAAACTACAGTGGATCATTATTTCCCGGATGACGGTTAATTGACTGCTGAGCAGTGGTTAGTTCTAGCCTTTCTTCCCATGGGGTTACATACTGAAAAGATGCAAGGAAGCCAGCAGGAAATGGGGAAAGGGACCAGGGCTCAGAGGTTGTGACTTCTAGTGATCAGCATTTCCTCCCACACTGGAAGTCCCTACACTTTAGGCTGGCAGAAAACTCAATTCTCTGGCTTCTCAGTACCTCCAGCATTCAGTTGATTAGATTATACTTTTTAAAAAGCATTTTTTATCAATTCAATGGCTCGACTGTCCTCATTCTCAACTGGCTATTTCAATTTGGAATTCTTATATGCATTCAGAATATTTCATATAGCTGCCTCTGGTTTGAACCTGATAAAACAGAAGGAAAAAAAATGGGATGTTTAGCAACAAAGAGATACCTATGTTTAACAGAAATTCTAAGTCTACTACTTCAGGCAGTTCCCAGCTTACCAATAGGTAATTTTCCAATGGTTTGTAAGTCACTGGTTTGGAACTTCCCCCAAATGAAAGTTTATTTAACATAAAATATTCCTTGATATGATACTATTATATAGTACTACAGTATTCACTCCAACGTATCAAATGTTTCTAGGAAAAAAATCTATCCAGACTTCAAGTTTGGGCGGCTGAGGTACTTCCTCTCACTCTGGTGGGATCAGATACTTTCTTTCTTTGAACATCTAAACTTTCAATGGAGCCCTCTAGTTCCAAGTCACTGGCTGAGCTACCCAGTTGTGGGAATCCATTCCTACATTTGAAATTGATTTTTTTCTCTTGTCAGGATCCCCCATCATCCCCTTTCTTTTCTTTTGAGAGCCCCTGGGATTGATTTATGTGCTTTGTTTTCAAATAATACTACTGATAAAATATAACATATAGTATAATTTTACAATATTATATGTACACATATAGATGACACATTTTACAATATTTTATGTACCCTGCTAAGACTTTAAAGTATCACACTTCTCTTTGTACATTATTCAGGTATATATTTATATATAGATGTACATATTTATACATACACACATATAGATAATATATATTTGTATGTATGTATATGTATGTATGTGTATATGCAAATATACACCTGAATAATGTACAGAGAGAATTTTGACACTTTAAGGTTTTAGCAGGATATGTACATAGAGAAATATGACAGAAAAATATAGTAGAATATGTTATAAAGGGGAGAAATTGGTTTAGAAGCTAATCTACAGGATCTTATCACCAATATTAACTCAATCTTTGAACTTTCCAGAGCAGCTTTCTTCCACTGCCCACATTCTAAGTACCCCATTCCTGCCAAAGTTTAGGGAAATTGGCCACATGTCCTAAGTGTCTTTGAATTACAGAACACAAGTATGATCCAATGAGAAGAGCCCAGATTCTAGCACCATTAATACCTGGATCTACTTCTCACCTCTGCTCAATTTGCTTCATCTCACTAACTCTCACGTTCCTCATCCCTGAAGTGAGGGATCAGCCAAGATGACCTCTAAGGTCTTGTCTACCCTGAGTACCAGGATCTGACTCTTGCATTCATGTGAAATGGACCTCAGGATCATTTCCTCTAACTCCCTCTTTCTACAGATCAGGAAACTGAAGCCCAGAGAGATTCCATCATTTTTTCAAGGTCACACAGCTAATTAGTGGTAGAGTGAAGCTTAGAATAAAGGTCTAATAACTTAGCTCAGTCATCCACACTACTAGATATATTCCAGGGTTATTACTTTTTAATTGTGTCACTTTCCATAGAATTCAATTTAATTCAACAAATCTGAATCAAGTATCTACTATGTGCAAAATGCAGGGGTCTCCCTTTTAGCCTCTACCTCCAACCAGATCAAAACACTCATGGAATTGTCAAAGTGTCTCAAGATCCCAGGGCAAGCTCTTCTCTGTACAACATGTGGGTCCAAGCTCGGTAGACAGAAATAAGAGTACCTGACAAGGTAATTTGAAACAGGAGAAAATAATGTCTTAGGAATCCTTTTGTCTATCCGCAGATCACTCTGTGCTTGCCAGGTCAGCTAAAAGTCAAAGGACAAACACAACCAATTTTGATAAACTAGTTTGCACAAGTCTCACCCTGGCAGGTGACGTTGGCCAAAGCCTGGGTCTCTTTCCATGGGGAAATTCTGGTAATCTTGTGATTATTGATGACCACCACGGTCTGCCTTTAATGATGCCTCCACAGCTGTAGTCTCCAAGCACAATAATGTAGATTGATTCTGCCCTTAGCCATGGCTGCCTTGGACTCCAGTCAGTGATGGGGTCCATGTGTAGCTCTTTCTTGGCCAAATCCAGTATGGATGTCTCAGAAGTTTGTAAAGGTCATGAAGGCTCCATCCACTTTGTCTCCTGCACATGATCTCATCCCTCTCTTCATGGGAGGCCATGACTTGTCTATAAGAAGTCAATCACAGTCTCATAGACTGCCATCTTATTCCTGTTCCACATGGAGGATGATTCTAGATGTGATTGCCATGTAATATAATCGACAAAAAGATTTCTGGGGCCCTGAACCGCCAACCCATTTTCTCTCCCACGTATTATGTTTTCTTTTGAAGTGTTTTATTGCTGCTACCTCCCTCAGCTGTTTGTAATCTCCCCTATATACTTACCTTCTACTTACTCTATATTAATCTTACAAGCTACATTAACCTGATTAACCTATGATATTTTACTCATTAAAATATGTATCTGGTCAAGCTTCATATCCGGAGGCCTTGGTCCCATGCCCTGGAGTTTTCTCTTATTGGGGGGCTCATCTAAGCAAATGCACTGATACCTTTTTGAATGAGACCCACTGCTACCCACAAGCCTTCTCATGAGAGATGTTCTTAGCCTAAGACCTTCCTCCTCCTTTCCTACAAATGGCACCAGACCCATCATCTTCATGAAGCTCTCCCACAGAGCCCAGTTGTTTCTCTCTTGGAAAAAGAAAAGGTGTTATTAAGTTCGTGCCCCTATAACTAGATATGAATTCAAATCTAATCTCAGATGGTGGCTGTCTCAGTTTGTGCAACTGTAAAATTGGGATAGTAAGAGCAAAAGAGAATACTTGTAAAGTACTTAGCACAGTACCTGGCATCCTCACTATATGTCTTCCAATTGGATACACATCTCCTAGAGGCAGAATAATACATTTGCTTTTTAATAAAAAAGACCCGAGTTTATGTCCTTCCTCTATCCTTGTGAGTAAGGATCCTTTCATTCTTTGTACTTGATTCCTTGCACCTAGCACAATGACAGGCACAAGTAGGAGCTTGATTGATTAATACATACCAGCTCTCTGATTGTGCTCAAATGGCGATTTCATCTGCTTAAACATTTCTCTAAGACCATAATTTGAAGGGAAGATGCCAACTTGTGTTGGCAATGAGAGCTTCCTCACTCTACAGCCTCCTATCCCAGTGAAAACATATGGTCTAGTTACTATCTGGGCATCTATCCATTTTATCTATCTATCTATCTATTTATCTATCTATCTATCTTTCCATTCATCCATCTATCTATCTATCTATCTATCTATCTATCTATCTATCTATCTATCTATCTATCTACCTATCTACTGATCTACCTATCTATCTATCTATCTACCTACCTACCTACATAGCTAGCTATCCATCTATCTATGCACTATATGCCCTTAATGGTTACTAAAGCTTAACATTCCCCAAGACTTTTAGAATGCTTTGTATATATACATACATATTCATATATATACATATATATGTATGAATATAATATGTATATGTTATTATTAGAAGGAAAGCAAAAAAATGGGAAACATTGCATCCAAGGGCTCTGATATAGACCTCATTTCTAAAATATACAGAGAATTGACTCAAATTTATAACACAAGCCAAACCTCAATTGATAGATGGTCAAAGGATATGAACAAATAATTTTCAGATGAAATTAAAACCATTTCTAGTCATATGAAAAAATGCTGTAAATCACTATTGATCAGAGAAATTCAAATTTAAGACAACTCTGAGGTACCATTACACACTTCACAGATTGCCTAAGATGACGGGAAAAGATAATGATAAATGTTGGAAGGGATGTGGGAAATTGTTGGAGGAGTTGTGAAATGATCCAACCATTCTGGAGAGCAATTTGGAACTATGTCCAAAGGGCTATAGATCTGTGCAAACCCTTTGATCCAGTGTTTCTATTGGGCCTATATCCCAAAGAGATCATAAAAAAAGAGAAAAGGACTCTCCTGGGGAAAAAAAAAATGTCACAACAGGACTTTTTGTAGTGGCAAGGAACACTGAGTGGATGCCTATCAGTTGGAGAATGGATGAAGAAGTTCTGGTATATGAATGTTATGGAATATTATTGTTGTAGAAGAAACAATCAGCAGCATGATTTCAGAGAGACCTGAATAGACTTACATGAACTGATGCTGAGTGAAATGAACAGAACCAAGAGAACATTGTACACATCAACAACAAGATGATGTGATGGTCAACTGTGAGGGACATGGCCCCATTCAACAACGAGGGTGATTCAGACCAGTTCCAATGGACTTGTGATGGAGAGAGTCATCTGTATCCAAAGAGAGGGCTATGGGAACTAAATGTGAATCACAACACAATATTTTTATTGTTGCCTGCTTGCTTTTTTTCTTCCTGATTTTCCCCTTTTGATCTGATTTTCTTGTGCAGCATAATAATTATAGAAATATGTATAAAAGAACTGCACATCTTTAACATATATTGGATTACCTGTTGTCTAGGGGAAAGGAAAAGAAAAGGGAGGGAGGAAAATTTGGAACACAAGGTTTTGCAAGGGTAAATGTTGAAAACTATCTTTGCATCTATTTTGAAAATTAAAAATATTGGAAAATAGGTCTAGTGAGATGATAACAGTTGCAGCTAGTAAAAATATAATCAGACCTAGGAAGATTCCTACGAAAAATTTTTGACTTAATTTGATTCAGTATCAAGAAAAGTATTACTCTTTTTAAAAGTCATTCCAGAATCTGTGGCACTGTATGCTCTTGATCTAGTATAGAAGACAGAACACTTAGATCCTGAGTAAAAAGTTCTTATACTGCACAAGCATGGCATTTGACAGGCCACAAATGTGTGACAATTTCTCCTACCCTAGATTTAGAATTCATAAGTACTGTCACTGGAAGAGATATTCTTAATCACTGTTATGTCATGAATCCCTTTGGGAGTCTGGTGCACTCTGTGGATCCCTTATTAGAAAGTTTTTAATGCATCAGATAAAATGTGAAAGACTACAAATGAAACACCATAGTATTAAAAAAAGAAAACAAATTCACAAACTCTGTTATGAATCCTTGCTGAAGGACAGTGTGGTACAATGGAAAGAGTTCTTGGATTTGAAGTCAATTAAAATTCCCACTCTTCAACTTAAACCATTTGGAGGATGCTAGACAAGTCATGTCTCCTGCTTAGCCACAGTTTCCTCATCTAGGAACTCAATAAATGCCAAAATCCTTTTCAGATATAAATTTGTGCTTCTATATCCTAGGGCAAAATAATATGCTTTTCTTCACTCTTTCCTTAGTGTATTTCCTCTTCTACTTATATTTAATGGTGGTTTAATTCAAATTTTCTCTGCTAAAAAAATCTTAATTCGATAGTATTTTCTGTTTTCCTGCTTATTGCAACTGAGGCAAAAACTGCCATACAGTTAAGGGGTGCTGATGGATCCTGGAACCACACAAAGTCAGGTATAAGCATATACCAGCAACCACTGAGTGCTGTAAATTGAGAGACTTCTGGGTCAAATTTAATACCTGTTTACCTTCACACTGAACTATTCCATTTCACCTTTGCCCTGCCTCCTTGGATTGATCACAGTTTTTGTTTGAACTCGGTTTCCTCTTCAGAATCTGTTTACCACCTTTGGCCCTTGATGGACCATCTTCTCTGTGACCAAACTTGGTTTATCAGCATGACAAATCTGCCCCTTTCTGGAGCAGGGACTTCCTATGGCTTTCTTGCTTTCTCACTTCTATATCCCCAGGAGGTACCAGTGCCTAGTGGGAGCCACTCAGTCACAGCCCATCAGAGGCTATAATCCTTGGAGCAAACAACCTGTCTCACTTTTGTCCTTGTATTCTTAGTGCTTTGAGAGCCAGGGACATTTCCTGATCCCTGCTTCTTGTCTGAGAAGTCTAGAAGTCACTGTGGGACAATGGTTGGTAATGACCTGATTCTGCTTCTTTGGAACCATGGGCAAGTTCCTTAATGTCTCCAATCTTCAGTGTTCTCATCTGGAAAATAAGGGAGTTGGGACTAAATGACTTCTCAGATCAATTGGAGCTGTACGTTTCTAGTGTTAGGATGACTCGAGTATAAAGAACAACCTTATATATGATTTTATAATATATATATATACATATACATATACATTTTATAATATATATATATACATAATACATATATATACATGAAATATATTTTAGATTCTCTCTTAATTCTTTGAAAAAATGGTGATCCAAATGTTATAAATCTCTGGAAACTTTGAATATGTGTTCCATTCCCTGACCACACCATGCCAGATAACAGAATCCACTATAATGTTCTGTCAACTGTGTCAGGGCTGATTTCCTAGGAAGCTGATTGCTGAGAGTCACAAAAAGTCTCAGGCAGCCAAGAAATTCAGCATTGGCCATAGTTCTGGCTCCACAGATCAAGCATGGCCCTGGATTACCCTGATACCTTTAGCAAGCAAACAGGATTCCAAAATGGGAGTTTTTGAGAGTTTCCATGAGAGAGTCCAAGCTTCCAGGAAGGATGCCCACATTAAAAGGGCCCAAGCAGCTTGCCAGGCAAAGACCTCTTAACACTAAAGAGAAGTTTGCATGAGCTCCCACTCCCAGACACAAGGTCTTTCCTTTTCTCCCTCCCATATATGTATTTGTAGAAAGGTCTCTTCTAAGAGTAAGAGAATCTCATCATTAAAATTTTTTTTAAAAAAAAGATGTTGTTTACATAAGTTAGCTCTAAAATAGACATAATTAAAAACTGGAAGTCCAGAACATCAAGTTTGGGGCTCTATTCACTTTAACAAGGTCTCACACATTTTTGCTATTACAAGAAAGAGAAATCAAGTGTGAGCATTTCCAAGTGAGCTCTTCATGAAAATGTCTAATTATAAGCCAACTTAAAGTCCCATCGATGTCTGCTTCCCATGAACCTGTGGCAAAGGTGGGGAAGGATGAATCACACTCCAATTAGACTTGTTCACACCATCCGAAGCAAGCCCGAGTCCTCTTCCTACTTAAGAGCCATTAAAGCAAGAAAATAGAATCATTTGGTGAGTACTGTTTCTTCCACACTTTGAAAGAAATCACTGTTTATAGTCATACATGCAAACATCCCAAGCTACACCAGACTGCTAGAGTTTTTCATTTATCATAAAATCCTCTTTTCTCTTGCTATGTCATAGGATGGAGGATAAAAGGTTTCTCTTTTTTTTTCAAGAGATGAGGAAACTGAGGGAGAACTATCCACACATGAGACATAACAACAGCAGAGCACCTTGCAAATCTCATTTATCATTATATCTTCAAAATAAGACCACCTTCAAGGAAGCATCTAATTAGTGGACAGATCTAAATTTTTCATGCTGTGTCCCCGTACAATGTCCCTTTGTGGGCAGCCCAGACTTTTTGTCTGGTCTTTATATCACTCCCCTAAATGACTTTCCTGACTCTAAGCTCTTCCCTTGCTAAACTATCAGGTCTCCCAATCACCAACCCTTCTGGTCTCCATTTCATCCTTCTCCCACCTGCCATAATGGCTGCCTAGGTGTGGCTATATCACTTCTCTGGGCAAAAATCCTCAGGTTGAAGGACAACTCCTTGCCTTGGCATTTAAGGCCCTGTACAACCTGCCTCCAATCTATTGTTTCAGGTCTGTTTCACATTAACTTCTTTCCACACTGCGAATTAGAACTAAAACGGATTTCTCTTTGTTGCCCAAATTAAATAGATCACAGGGTCCTATATTTTGAAGTAGAACAGCTATCAGAGGTCATCCAGACTGACCATTTCATTTTATAGATAAGGGAATTGAGTCTTAGGGAACTTAAGTAACTTGTCCAAAATGAGGCAGGTGGAGGAGTTGGGATTCCAGCTCAGGTAATCAGGCATCCCTGGAAGGGACTCCCTCAAGATCCTGGTCTCTTAGAATATCTTGAGGCTCTAAGTTTCCTTCTTTAAAACAAAATTTTATGTCAATTTTGTGAATTTCCTATAGCCACCTGTAAAAAAAACCCAAAGCACATCCACAACAGATTAAAATAGTTTTAAAACAAAATTTTATGTCAATTTTATGAATTACCTATTCTAGGTTGCCTTCTTGCAGGAATTGGTCTCCTTCCTCCCTGCCTTTGCACAAGTAGTAACAGCCAAAGTACCCTGTCTTCCTTCAGGGCACAGCTATCTCCTAAAGGAGACATTTCCTAATCTCCCAGCTGTTAATCCCCTTTATCTCTTTAATTACTGTGTATAACTTTGTGTATGCATATCTTTGTCCATGTAGAGTGTAATATCTGAAGGCAGAGATGATTACATTTCTGTCTTCATAGCCCCAGTATCTATTAGAGGACCTTGAAAATCAGAAGTGCCTCATAAATGTTTATTAGGTTAAACTGAAATGAAGAAATAAACAAGGGGGTTGAAGCCTGATTGGGCAGTTTTCCCTCTCTTCTGTCCCTTTTGTCTTCTAAGAATTGGGAAGTCAGGGTAAAATGATGTCCAAGGAGGCTTAGCTGAGTCTAGGGAGAATATAGATTATAAATCATTATAATCTTCTGTCCCAGATTAGTTCTATGTCTTATGTGGCAGGGTTTTTTTTTTTTTAAGGATTCCATTTTCATTTTCTAGAAGCCATTTTTGAATGAGCCATACATTTGTTATTGAGCTAACAGTTTTGCCTGATAGTCTATGAACTCACTTGTACCAGATTTGTGGTTTATTGATTTGATAGTTACCCAATGGTCTTTGTGCTGGTAGCCTCCATGAAATATCCCTCTTCCTTGAATGAAACTAAGTGGAAGCCAAATTTGCTGGCTCTCTATTTCCAAGCCCTACGATATTCCAAGAGTGTCAGCCCAAATGGATCTGAAGTATAACACTCTTAACACTCTGTATTACACAAATTAGGCAAACACATCAAGGACAACAACATATCCTCTCTCATCCTGACCACGGGCTGTTGCTCATCCTCCCCATCATTCCCTTTACAGAGTCCTACTCCGTGGTCTCCCCATACCTACACTGGTGATTCCCAGTCCCGGCCAGCAGAACAAAGGCTTTGGTAGGCCATTCCCAGCTGGAAATATTTAAAGGAGGAATAACAGATTATGTGTCTGTTGTATGGTGACCCATCTAGATGAGTTAAAGGAGGCTCATTACCACCATGTAATCATTTGGTTGGGAAACCTGCAGACCGTCTGATAGAACCACAGAATTAGAGCAAGAATGGACATGTGAGCTCACCAAATCTGGCACAACCATTTTACCAGAGAGGAAACTGAGTGGGAATAAGAAAGATTGAGTATCTTGACCAGGGAGATTTGAATACAGGTCTTTTCTAGGTCTCTAGCAGCTGTGATCTTTGCAGGTACAGGAGCAGGTACCAGCCTGCATCATCATAGGGGTCATTTTCCAGGAGTATGGCTTCTGGTCCTGGGATGAAGGCACTGCTATCCCACTAACTCTTGGACTGGAGACCCTGAGCTGATTTCTTCTGTGAGAAGAGATGGGGATGAAGGTTTGAATGGCTTGGTACTTGCCACCTCCTCTGTTTTCCTCAGAGCACCTTGCTTTTTCATCCAGGTTGATTTGCCTCCACTGGTGATGTTTGGCTGGCTGTGGGTGGAGCTGCTCATCCCTTCTTCTCCACAGCAATTGCTTTCCTGGACCACAGAGACCAGGCTAGAAGCAGGAAGGGTAGTGCAGTACAGTCTGCAGGCACTCCCAGAGCTCCTGTGCTTATCTGCCTTTGGGGGTATGTTTAGTAGCTGTTGCTACTGAAGAGATAATAAGGAAGGGGAGCCCTTTCTCCACAATGATTTCTTTCCTCATCAAGCTAACAGTGGGTCTAGTGGATTGGTGAGCAGGAATGTCATTCTCCTGGAGACTCTTGTGTTTACTGTCCTGGTCCTGGGCCGTCTCCACCATGGGTCTGAAAGGGAGATTGGAGTCAAGGTGATGGTGGTAATTCTGCTGTCTCCTTCTTTTCTCCCTATTGAATGCCTGTGGGACCTGAGACCTGTTCTCTGGACCTTAATTTCCTCATCCATAAAATGAGATTAGCCTAGATGATCACTAAACTCTAAGGATATAATGCTACAATCCATTTACTTGACTGTGCACCTGAGTGTTTTTATCACTCCAAGGGACCTCCAGGTACTGTCCCAACCTTATGTCTTTCTCATGCTGCCCATGAAATCAAGGGTTCTTCAATGATAGAACATGTCCGTCTCTAAAAGGCTCTGATCGGATCCACTATCCAGTGATACAGACATGACTGAAAGTCCCATTGTAAATCAATTGACAAGTGAATATATGGCTGCCATGTGCCAGGGAGAGAAAACATGATATAACATAGAGAAAATTGTCCACAGAGTCAGGAAGAGCTGGCTTCAAGATTCATCTCTGACACGGATTTGTCATGTACCTCTGGGCATGGCATTTAAAATCTGTTTCCCCAGCAAGTCCCTGAGCTGCAGAATGAGTACTTGTCTACACTGGAAGAGGGAGATTCTCATTTGTTACCAATAAATCCACAGGACCAGACCAATGTGCCAGGAAGCATGACACAAATCAAACCTGACCACAAAGAAGCTCACTCTCAATTGAGTGAGATAAACACACATACGAAGGTAGCTTAAAAATACTGCCATTCAGCCTCTTAGGCAATAGCCATCAATTAGCAGGACCTCTTTGGAACGGGCTAAAGGGGACTGGAGGCCAATTCCCAAAGGCGATCCAGTCAGATTGTACGTCCACTTCCACAACATCACCTAAAATCTAGGTGATTTGCTCTTACTCAGCAGAACCAATTTCCCAGGCAGGAAAGAAATGTAATCTGTTAATATTTATCTATGAGTGGTAAAGCAAATTACTCATCTTGGGCAAACACATTAGGTGCCAACATCAGGTCTGAATGGTGGGATCCTGCCACTCACCCCAAACCTGAGACGATATTTATCCTGGAGAAATGCCATGTCTGTATAAACTATCTAATAGATAAAACGGACAGTTGATCTTGAATCCCAGGGATAGGATTGAAGAGAAATTAATCACTGGGTCTGGGTGTCAGTGCTTTGCAATAAACCTTCAAACCCCACAAATTGTGAGAAGCAGAAGCCTTTAATGAAAGCCTGCCATTGGTCCTCTTCCCTATAGTTTCACAACAGTGTCTCCCCACAAGAAAATTGGGTCTTTGAAGAAGTAATGAAATATTCTGGTGCATCGCTGAAGGAGAGCTCCTAGCAAGTCCACGGTTGCTTGCTTCTAACTGTAAGGTATCAGGAGCAAAAAAGAGAAAATCATACAAATTACCACATAATGTAAAATGGTGTAATCTACTGCCAGGAGGAGTATCGTACACTTAACAGCTTCCTACTTTGAAAGAAGAAGTTTTTATGTCATCTTTTCTCAACACAACGATTGTATGTTTTGAACCAAAAAAAATGTCTAGGGATATGTATATTTTCTGATTTTTAATAAAAGTGACAAAAAAACAAGACCCATAAGGTTTTTCTCCTCCAACAGAATTGAGGGTTTAGTTTCATTTGGGAATGAAGAATTGTCGGGTTTTCTCCTCCAACATAAATTATATTTTAAATTGTCATTTTTCTTCCCCAGCTCTACGTGAAAATCCCATTCGTGAAATAGTCATGATCCTGATTCAGTCAGTGCAAATAAGAACATGGTACTTATGAATGGAGGGATATTATAAATTATGGAAGCCCATGCTTCATTTGACTGATGAAAAAAGTAAAATACTAAAATAATTTCCAAGCATAATAGATTCTTTCTCATGGTCTCTGACTTCAAAACAGTCGATCAGTAAGCATTTATTAAGCATCTACTATACAAAGAAAAAAATCAATCCCAACTTATAATTATACGTTTCAATGGAGAAACAAGTACATCTATAAGTAATCAATCAATCAATATTTATTAAGCATTTGTTATGTGCCAGGCATTGTGCTAAGGGTTAGAGCTACAAAAAGAAAAAAAACATAAACTCTGCACTCAAGAAGCTCACATCTAATCGAGGTGGCAACAGGCAACCCATTTCTACAAAGAAATACATACAGAATAAATATAGAAAAGAACAAATACTGACAAATAAAAATTAGTTAAATATGAGGTGATTGGGAAGAAACCACTAACAACTGAGACCTCAGGAAAGGCTTCAAGTGGAAGGTAATACTTGAAAAAGTGGGATTTTTATGATGTGGAGTTGAGAAGTATAGTCCTGACTTTAGGACTAATGGCAAATATTAAGCCAAGGAGACTGGAAGAATGATCTCATTATCCTTTCACCACACTAAGCAGGATTTTGTTAGGACAAGAAGCAGAATGGTCGGGCTGACAGACATGGAAAGGCCTGGGTTCAAGTCTCATCTCTGAACCACATGACCTGGCTGTGGGACTCTAAACTTAAACTCAGCTCTAAGGAGCATTTTCAGCGTATTAAGTTGCAGATGAGTAGAGATTGCTCTACCAAAGAAATCACAGGCCCATTCTCTATCTTCCAATAAAGTGCAATGAAAATCTAGAATCCATTCTCATCCAACAATATATGTTTGGAGTCTTAGAGCAGGAAAAATGACAGCTCCATATTTAGAAAGACAGGCAGAGGAATCCCTGTATCGGGCTGGGTAAGCTGCCATGGAAATATACTGAAATCTAATATATCTTTTTGGAAAGCAGTATCCCATAAAATGTCTATATGTGTAGGTGAAAGGAGATAGATGATGATGGATGACTGCAAGTGAAAGCCCCCAAACTCCGCATCTACCAGGAACCTCTGGCTGGAACTTTTGCTTTTCTTTGGATTTTTCTTTCATCTTGCCCACCTTGTCCTTCTACTGTTTCATTCTCAAACCCCAGCTCTTCCAGCTTCTGCCCTGGCTCCTCCCCTAGCTCTGCACCTTCCCCTTCCCTTCCTATCTGCTTCTTATTTGTAATCCCTTACTTCCTCATTGAGGTAACTATGTGGATGGTACAGTAGAGAGGGTCAAGAAAATCTGAGTTCCAGTCTTGCCTGAGGTTTTTATTAGCTGAGTGGTTCTGGGCACCTTTCAGATATTAAACATGATAATTTACTTACTGATAAAAGAAAAAAATGATAACATCACAGGCACTTATATATTAAGTATATGAATAATAAAATATATAACAATATACTTGTAAACCTCTATCATACTCTCCCACAAATGCATTCACCATCTGGTGAAAAGAATGGGTACACAGTTAAAGGAAGCTGGCAGTGAAAGGCATCGAGCTCAGGCTAACTAAGAACTCTGAACCACAGGCTTGGATATTATTGGCCAATTCAGAATGTCTGTATTCCACAAAGCCATTTTTTCTGCTGTTTGTCTGCTGAGTAAATTTATCTTCTCTCATCTTCTCCCCTTTTTTCTTCTTAATTTATGTCGCATTTACAAATCCCTTCAATTTACAATCATCCTTACATGGGCACTGGGAAAAAAAAACCCAATTGAATTACATGAATACATGCAAGACACTCTGCTAGGTCCTGGAGCTACAAAGACAAAAAAGGAAACAGACCCTTGTCATGAAAGAACTTTATACAAAGACTTTTCCAGCAGGAAAGGTAGATTAGGAAATGTCTCAGTAATACCTGAGCTATTTCCTGAATGAAGATGGAGCTTCCAAGAGAAAATGCATGCAGTACAATATGTGTAAAAGCATGAGGTAGGTAGGGAAATGAAGTGTTACGTACAGAGAATAGCCAGCAGGCCAGTATGATATGAAGAGTACATAAAGCACAGTAATATGAAGTGATGAGGCAGGTAGGTGGAAGATAACCTGTTTAAGGCTTTAAAATCCAGACTGAGAATGTTATATTTCATCCTGAGGGCCATAGGGAACAACAGAAGATGTCTCAGTAGGACAGTGATCTGGTCAGATTTGTGTCTTTGGAACATTAGTTTGGCTGCAAGGATGGAGAGGGGAGAACCAATTAGGAGGATGCTGACATAGTGCAGACAAAAGGGGATAAGGCCCTGAGCTGTGACAGAGTTTAAGTGACTGGGGATAAAAGGGTGGATCCAAGGATAGTTGTAGAAGAAGAATCAAAAGGAGCTGGCCAATGATTGGATGGAGGGACGGAAGGCGAGCAATAAATCAAGAGTGATGTCTAAGGATAACTGGTCACCCACTAGGTCTTCTGGACTCCTATTGGACAAAATCTCCTGATACTTAGTGCACAACAACACTTGCTCAGCAGGTTTTCTCCCTCCACCATCACCCCATCTGTTTAGCCTGTTCCTTTACATCTCCAACTCATAGCAGAGAAAAAGCAAGAAAAAAAAAAAAGGTCTATATTCTAAATCCATGCAAGATGGAGATTTGGGGTTCATTTGACTTGTGTTACAGAGCTTTATCTTTGTCAAATAAGCATTTTAATACAGAAGACAAGCGTTTCCAAAAGATCCCATCTAATTACATCTCCAGTGGATGTTCCCACTTTATAACGAGGTGAAGGGCCGGACGCTCCCTCTCTCTGGAACAGTGCCATCACTTCAGAGGGTCAATGTGAGTCCCCAAATTAAGCCCCTTTACTGCCCAGACATTCTGCCTGGTCATTTACCTCAAGTCTAGCACACTGCTTTCTTTTAAAATTCTTCTCAGTGCTCTCCTGGGAGAAAGAAGAGATGTATTCATTAGCATACCCTACAAAGTGAGAGGCCCAAATTGGATTTGTCCTGCCCTTCTCATTCAGTACACAACTGAAATGTGCATCTGGTTAGAAATCACATCCATCTCCATTCAAAGACTTATCAGGGATCCTGCAGAAGATATTAACATATGGGCTGGCCAGAGCTAAATGTATGCATTTCCATCACAGATAATAGAGATAAAAAGGAGCCTGTCAAATCCCTGGGTCTCTTCTGCCCATGGAGAAAAGGCAATTGAAAGAATAATCCTACTGTTTTATGCACTGGGGAGCTTGCAGACATCATTCTTCCCACTCTCCTTGGGAGTTTGACTGGCTACAGAGATTGCTCCCATTTTTTTCAGATGAGGAAAAGAGAAGTTCCATGATTAGGAAGACTAAATTTAACTAGGAAAATAATTGCTGCCTTATCTGTTTTAACCTGGCCCAGACAGAAGCACTGGAGATTCATACTTGTAAGTTCTCGATCTAGGATGAGTCGGAGGCAAAATTAGAAAAGTATATATTTGAAAGGTAATACTTGGAGATGAACTCCTTGGAGTCAGGAAGGCTGGGTCATGAGAATTGTCTCTGGCACAAATAGCTGTGTAACCATAGGCAAGTCACTTTTAATTTCCCGTACTTCAATTTCCTCATGCATAAATTAGGGATTGTGAATCCCTAGAAGACTTCATGGAGAGAATACAAGAAAACATAGACAAAATATTTCGCTTATCTTAGAATACTATGTAATTATTAGTAATTGTTTTTATAATGAACAAAGCAGCTAGGTGACAAAAAGGAAAGATCTCTGGTATTGGAAACAAGAAGACCTGAATTCAATAACAACTTTAGATGTTTACTGGTCGGGTAATTCTAGACAAGCCAACTCTGCTTCCATTTCCTTAGCTGTAAAATGGTGCCAATAATAGCACCTAATTCCCTGAAACATTATGAGTCTCAAATGAAATAGTATTTATAAAGAAGATTTCAAACATTAAAGGACTGTAGAAATACGAGGTCTGACCATCATGAGTAGAGTGTTGGGCTTGACATCAGGGAATCCTGGGTTCACAATCTACCTTTGATACTTAGCTCTCCATTAACCACAATGGAAATTGAACTCAAGGTAACTCAACTACCTCCCTAGAGTACAGACACTAAATCAAACATAGAATGTTATCTTGTTAAATGGGAGCAGTTCTTTATACTCACAAAAATATATCCGCAAGACCCTGCTGGATGACTGGCTTCTTGGACTTTTAAACTAATTGTGTACTAAATTCTGAAGGTTTATAAAGATGACTCATTTAATCTTCCCCTTCACCCACCCAAGGTAATTTTAATGAGTCCCCACTGCTTGAGCCCAAAAGGGCATGTCATATGGCAATTGTAGGCGAGGAATCAAGATCGTGGAAAAAAAAAATCTTTTGGAGAAGAAGGAACGCCGAGAACCCTTCTCATCATATCCCATGGGCAGTCATGTATTGGGGACACCAGTTCCTTTCATGGAGCTGTTATAAACTGTGATCAGAGAAGAAACATGTTATCTCTTAGGTGATATTGGACATTGAAACTGCAAGGCTGAGAAAGGGAAGACTCCATCTTTATGATGAATACCATTAATTTAGAGCAGGTATTCTTACTTTTTGATAGGTTTTTTTTTTTGTTTGGTTGGCTTTCTTTGGTTTTAGCTTTAACATTTTGGGTTTTTTTTGTCCTGGATTTTTCTGGCAATTATCTGCTAAAGCCTGTGGACCCCTTCTGCAAATCATACTTTTCAATGATTGAAGCAAAGCTAAATTTCAATGAGAGGTTAGGGAATATAAAAATGTAATAATTTCCCTTCTGGAATCTGTCCATAGATTCTTGAATTTGCATCTCCTTGTTCCATGGATTCCAGAATAAAAATCTCTACTTTACAGCCTTGGTCTCCTCCAATTATAATTTGTTAGAACTTCCTAAGTAAATAAACAAACGAATGAATGGGTGAATAAATAGGGAGGAGTTTAATTTTGAATCAAGCTGGATGAATCAAAAGCTGGAATTAAAATTGCTTGAGAAATCTCAACATTCTCAGATATGCAGAGGATACCACATTCTGAGAGCATAAAGTGAAGAAAAATTAAGAGGCTTCTTGATGAGGGTGAAAGAGGAGAGGATAAAAGCTGGCCTGAAGCTTAACATCAAGCAGACTAAGATATTGGCAACTGGTCTCATCACTTCTGGCAATAGAGGGAGAAGAAATGAAAGCTGTATCAGATTTTATATTATTGGCCTCAAAGATCACTGCAGATGGTGACTACAACCATGAAATTAAAAGATGCTTGTTCCTTGATAGGAAAGCTTTGGCAAATCTGGACAGAATGCCAAAAATCAGAGATATCACCTTGCCAACAAAGGCACGTATTGAAAGCTATGGTTTTTCCAATGGCAATGTATGGCCGTGAGAACTGGACTAGAAGGAAAGCTGGGCCCCTTGGAACTGACACTTTCAAATTGTGATGCTGGAGAAGATTTTAAAGAGCTCTTTGAACAACATGGAGATCAAATCAGTCAATACTTAAAAAATTAATCCAGACTATTGATGAGAAAGCCAAATAGTTTGAATACTTAAGTTCAACTTTAAGTTGAAGTTTGAATACTTGGGTCACAAAATGAGAAGATGTGAATCATTGGAAAAGACTGTGATGGTGGGAAAGATTGAAGGCAAAAGCAAAAGGGAATAGCCCAGGATGAGATGGATAGCTAGTATTATGGAAGCAATGAATATGAACTTCAGGATAGAGAAAAGAAGAGCCTAGTGTGCTTCAGTCCAAGAAGTCACAAAGAGTCAGATATGGCTGAACCATTAAGCAGCAACAAGTTACTTTATTTTGTTTTAATAGTATTTTATTTTTTTTTCTAATTTATTTTCTAACCATTTTTAATATTAATTTTTAAAAATTTTGAGTTCCAAATTATCTCCTTCCCCTTCTCCCTATGCCCTCCCTAAGACAGTAAACAATTTGATACAGTTTATGTGTGTGAAATCATGTAAAACATATTTCTGTATTAGTCATAAGCAATAACATGTTTTTTTTAAACGAAGGTGAACAATAAAGTCAAGTCTAGAAGCTTAGTAATAGATGAATCATTTCTAGGACACAGAAGCCTTGTGAGCCCTAAGAAAGGGAAACAATAACCAAATGGAGCCAGTAATTCTGCCTTTGACAAAGATTGTCATGACCTTCTTTGGTGATTGTGATCAATACAGAAAACCAGTCTAGCTCATGGAGGTAATTTTTTTCCCCTGGCAAGATTGGTTAGAAGTAGCCAAATAATTTCTCAGCCTCCCTTTTGCTCTTTGTCTATGCAAATTTAGCGCCTAAGGAAGCATCAGGAATAAAATTAATTCTTAGGATCCCGTTGGAATATGTTTGAAATATTTTTAACATATTATCTTAGGGGAAAATAAAATGATAACAGTGATACCAAAAGCAAAGACCTAAATAATATGGCAGACCACTACTTCTTATTTATTTTTCAACCAAATATATATCAACTTGTCCTTCCAACTTCTGAATTTAAAGGAAAAAAATTATACCCTGTTAAATGTGTGCCTTAGAAACACTTAATTTCAGTCTCTTTTGATTTTAACATGAATGTTAGTGTTCTCAAAGTTCAAGGAAATCGATTGCTTCAAGTTACACTACAAAATATGAATGTTGATATCACTAAATGGAATCACTGGGGCAATTCAACATCATTTTATCAACATTTTTATTATTGTCACAAATTAGTTGGTGAAGAAGATGGTAGTTAAATACTATTCTTAGCAAATGTTTTTTTCTCTAGGAAAAAACCCATCAATGATTTTCTTTTTTTTCTGTTTATTTTTTTATTATCTCCTTCCAGAAGGATTATGATAAAACAGCTTTTAATAAGTGAGGTAAAGTAATTTATCATGCAGGCATAATGTTAAAATATATATAAATTCATATGGATGAGTTTGCTATGCAGCATTTTCCAAAAGTTTTACAGTAGTAGTTAGATATTAAAGTTTTAAAATCTGAAACTGTACTAAGACATTGGACCTCCTGCATATACATCACATGTTCCACTACAAAATCTAGGAAGGACTTCAGTTCTTTTTGATATCATGGAGCCTGAGGTAAAAGAAGGGGTGAGAAAATCCCACTCTGGCAGCTATGTCTAATTATATTAACTCAGACCCAGAGCACTCTGTGGTTAGGTGGCAATACTTGATCAGAAATACCACCTTCTGGGTAGGATTCTGAGAAGATGGTAGAGTAGTTTGGTAAATTTCAAGCTTTCCAGATTTCCTCCACAAATTGAAGAAATTTGTGCCTTACAGACTAATGAAAAATCAAGAAGACTTGGGGCAGAACAGGGTCCTCCCAGTACAACCTAAGAGTATTTGAAGAAAGTTATAGAGCTGGGGATTACACCCCCGGACTAGCTTTACACAAACACCAAGTGGGGAGCCTTGTGGGAGCTGGGTGTGACTGGAGCCTCAGCAGGAACCACAGAGACTTTCATCTCCTGGACTGCTTGTGGAGTCAGGGTTCGAGTCCAGGCAGGTCTCAACTGATCAAGAATGTCAGACCTGGCTGGACTGCATGGATGTGGATCTGGGCAAGAAGGAACCAGTGCCCAGTGAATGCAGAGGCAGTAGGGCAGGGATACTGCAGGCTGTGGGCACTTGCTGGAGAGTGGAGCTCTTGGTTTGGGGTTCCTGGTCAGAGGAGATCTGAAGGGAAGCCAGAGCACTATTCCCTCATGCCATGATTAGAGGTGCTTACACTAATACCTTACACTAATACCTCTTATTTTAAAAAATGAACCAGCAAAGAAGAAAGAGCCTCATCATAGAAACCTACTAAGGGAACAGGGTAGACCGAGGTTCATCCTTAGAGGAGGACACTGAAGTAACAAAAGCTTCTTCCGCAAAGAGTAATGTAAAATGGTTCTCTGCTCAGAGAGAATTTATAAAAGAATTCAAAAAGGAATTTAAAAATCAAATGAAAGATGTTGAGGAAAAAATAAAAAAAAAATAAAAATCACCCAAAAAAAAACAAGAAGATTATGAGGGGAAAAAATCTACCAACTAGAAAAGGAGATACAGAATGTCAAAGATGAAAACAATTCTTCAAAAATTAGAATTGGGCAAGGGGAAGCCAGTGAAGCTATGAAAAAACAAAAAATAACAAAACAGATTATAAAGAATGAAAAAAATAGAACAGAATATGAAACATCTTATAAGAAAAACAACAGATCCAGAAAATGGATCAAGAAGAGAAAATATAAGAATAATTGGACTGCCTGAAAGATGTGACCAAAAAATGATCTTGACATAATAATGCAAAAGAATAATCCAAGAAAATTGCCCTGAAGTGATAGAGCATGAGGGGAAAGTAGAAAAAGAAAAAAAAAATCCATTAGTCACCACCTCAATGAGATTCTTTGTGGAAAACACATAGAAATATCATTGCCAAATTTCAAAACCTCATACCAAAGAGAAAATTTTGCAAGAAATAAGAAAAAAATAACAATTCAAATATGGTGGAGCTACAATTAGAATTGTACAAGACTTAGCAGCAGTCACAATAAAAGATTGTAAGTCCTGGGACCCTAATAGTCAATTGAAAGATGCAGTAGAGTGAGAAGAAGGTTGAGACTGGGAAACCAGTGAGAAGACAATTAAGTCTGGTCCAGGAGAGAATCAAAAAAGATCTTGCACTGGTTTGCAGCTGTATGAATGAAGAGAACAGAATTTGTATGAGATGTCATGAAGGAAGAAGTGGTAGAATTTGGCAAAGAATTGAATATGTGGGGCAAGAGGGAGGAGTTAAGGATAACAAAGTTGTGAGTCTGGTTAACCTGGTAGATGATGATTCCCTGAATAGGAATGTGGATGTAAAGAAGTGGGGAGACTCTGGGAAAAGACAATGAGTTCTGTTTGCCCAGGGCAAGTTTGAGGTGCTCCACAGCATCCAATTGGAGAGCCCACTAGGCAATTGGAGATATGGGACTGTAGCTTAACAAAGATATCAGGATTGGATATATTAGTCGGGAAATTATCTGCATAGACACGATAAGTGAATTTGGGGGAACTAAAAAGATGACCAAATGAGACAGCAAAGAGGGAGAAAAAGGGCTCCAATAATACAGGCTATTCATTTGACAATAAGGATATTCATAATCAATATGCATGATCCTGTCTGATAAAGGAGTAGTTGACCATGCAGGAGGGGGAAGCAAGAGAGAAAGGTGTTATGAAAACCTAGAGAGGCAGGAATATCCAGGAGAAGGGCAATGACAATGTCAGATAATGCAGAGATATGGAGGAATTTCAGGATGGAGAGAAGACCATTCATTATATTTGTCAATTAAGAGATGGATAGTAACTGAGGAGAGTCCTTTCATTGGAGTAAGGCTGAAATCCATCTTTCAGAGGACTGAGAAGAGAGTGTGAGAACAGGAAATGGAAACCCCAAGGGCAGAAGGCTTTCTTAAGAAGTTTAGAAGAAAAAAAGGAGAAATAGTGGAGGATAAGGAGTAGAAATGGTCAGATCAAGAAAAGGTCTTCTAAGGATGAGGAAGCAGAGATAGGTTAGAGAAGAGATGGGGATAAGACAATGAATGAACAGAAAGACACTGAAGATTAGTCAAGTCAAAAGCATTTATTAAGCACCTACTATGTATAGGTATTTTGCTAAGTGCTGGGTATAAAAAGAAAAGAAAGAAAAGAATTTGCTCTCAATGAACTTAAAATTTAACAGGAAAAAACAAGTATGTACAATATATATGTATAATATAATGTGTATATATGCACATATATATGTGTAAAGATGGATTATAATCTATATAAATACACACAGGATAAACTGGAAATTATCTCAGAGAAAAGGCACACAGGTTGAGTCTAATTCTTTCAGATAAGGAAACCGAGACACAGAAAAGCTAAATTACTTGCCCAGGGTCACACAGCTAGTCATTCCAGGAGAAGTCTTTTTGATTCCAAGTCCATTCCAAGCTGCCATCAACTATTTGAACCCAGTTCATTTGATTTCAAATCCATTGCTTTCCACTGTTTCCCTGCCTCTAGTTATTTTCTGTATGATGAAGCTGTGCCAGTCAATGGTAAGGTCCTCTCCAACTCTAAATCCTATTGCAATTCCTTTGTGTGAGTTCTGTGCAACCTGCACATGTTGCTCCATATATGATTCGTGGACCAGGCAGGGAGAATTCCCCCAGTTCTTCATCCAGGGCACCAATACGGCATCTGAACTCTCGATTATGGACAAAATTGCTCTGATTTACTTAAGGCTCTAATTTCCACTCCTGGGGGTGGCAGTGGGGCAAGGACAACTAAGTAATTATAGCTGAAGGCCTATAGATGGATACATTGCAACCTCCATCCAGAAATGCCCTAATACTTTCTCATGCACTATCCATCCCAGCCAAATCGCCAAACTTGATGTTCTGCAAAACTGATCTTTCATCTCTCACTTCTGCACATTTGCACAGGCTGTGCCTCATTCCTGGAAAGTTCTTTCATGGAACTTCTGGCTCTATTTGAGCTATATATAATCATCAATAATTGTCTCCTCCAAGAGGTTTTCCCTTATTATTAGCAATCCTCACCCCAGAAAGTTCTTTGAGTTAACTGTATATGTTCTGTATTTATTTCCTTCTATACATGCAGTTTCTTTTCAGTTGAATATAGGTTTTTGGGGGCAAAGGGTTTTTTTCTTTTTTTAACTTTTGCTTTTTTCTATCTACAGCAGCTCCCACACTGTCTGAGATATGTTAGATGTTTAATAAATGCTTGTTAAATTGAATATTCGCACCAAGAATTATCTTTAATTTTCCTCTAGTGACAACATAATAAGCAAAATAACTCAGTATAATGAAGAAACCAACATATCTTCTGAAGAGAGAATAAATGATTTCTCACATATTCATACAACTATTTTTGAAATATGTACATGTTATCATGGTAAATAAAATACAAATTCATTTTAAAAATATTAACAGTTCCATTTCAACCATGGCAGGGAGAGGTTTTAAAAATTGACATTAAAAAGGGACCTCAGCAAGACTGGGAACCTGTAGTTTGAATCACAAAGGAAGAAAATCAAAGAATCATCAAATTGAATAAAAAAAAGAAAGAAAAGATCACTGTTGGCAAAAAGTATCACTAGAGAAGAGGATCTCAGGTCCAGAGATGGAAAGAAGCTCAGAGCACCCTTGAGTTCAATTCTCTCATTTGACAGATGAGGAAATTAATGCAAAAAGAGAACATTTACTCCAGGTCAGACAATTAATAAGCATCAGGGATGAAATTTGAGTACAAATATCTGAATCTAGAGGCAATATTCTTTCCAATGAATTGGGCCTCAAGGAATAAGTAGGATTCATAAAGGCAGAGAAGAAAGGGAGAGGGAAAATCTTTGAAGAAGAAAGACACAAAAGGAGGATTTCATAAGACCTGTTGAATGTTGGGAATATTAAAAGATTGACCATTCTGGTTAAGGCTGAGGGTTTATGTAAAAGATTAGTGGATGATAAAGTTGGGAAAATAAGTTAGAAACACAGAAACAAAATGTCTTCTGAAGGAAAAAAATAGAAGAAAGCTCAAAATGAGTTTCAGAGTAGAAAGGGACCTCAATGGCCAGCAAGAACAAGCCACACTTGAAAAAGATTCCCTCACTCCAACCTATCCAACATGCGGTCATCCAGCATTTGCATGGTCATCAATACATAATGCTTCCCAAAACAGGATCTTCTACTTGTAGAAATTAGTATTGAGCCTAAATGTGCTCCTTTTTAAATCCCAGCACATTGCTCTTACTTTTGCTCAAGCAGAGTAAGCCAAATCTCTCTTCTACAATCACATCTGCTCAAATACTTGAAGATAGTGATCACTCACATCCTTCCAGAACCCTCATACCTCCAGATCAATCATCCTCTGTTCTTCCAAATCATCCTTTAATAAAGTCATCACAGGACTGTTCCCCATATAGAGTGCCCTCCTATGGCAATTCTCCAGCTTATCATGATTCATTCTAAACAAGATGGTGTCCAGAAACCAAGGAACAGTATTAAATGACATTATATCTGAGGCTTCCATCTATCTGTCTCTCTCTATTTATCTATCAATCAGAGGGGAAAGGGAGGTTACAGTTACTCAAGGAACCATAATTGCAAATTCCCTACTCTGTGCTGACAAATCAAAGAAAGAAAGGACAAGGGCTTGTCATTTTACATGGTAAATTTGATCATTGCAATTAATTCCTTGTCTACCCTGACCTGGTACCCTCAGTAAATTAGTTCCTTCCATCAAATTTAAGCACAGTGGAGTAGCAGAACAATTTCCAGTTATGAAGAACAACATCAATCATGTGCTCTGACCCCCAAAATACTATGAATGAGCCTAAGACTTTTTCAGACCATTCTGAGACCAGGAAAGTGAATTATTCGTTTCTTTTTTTTCTGAGATTGAGAGGGGGGTTGAGGAAATAAGGAGAGATCCAGATACATTACCTGAGCTTTAATGAACAAATGAACATGTAAATTCCAGGAGCCTAATTAACTGTTCCTGTTTATTTCCTTGAGTATTTGAAGATGTTACCCCAGGTAATAATTATGGAAACATCCATTCCAACCTTTTTTTTGTGGGGCTGACAAATTGCTGTAGACTAGAACATGGAGTCTTGGAGAGCTCAGCTAAAAGTGCTTAAGAAAAGGATGCCATTAAGGAAAATCCATTGGCTTCAAAATATATTGATCTTATAATTGTTTCCATGCAGACAAATGATGTTAAGCATCTCTTCTTCCCTGGAACAGCACACAAAAGGGTCATGTTGAACCTTACAGCATGGGAGCAGAAATTTTCCACTCTAACTTGCTTAGTAGGGTCTCTCCTAATTGCATTAGGAAAGCAGTAGAAAATGTGCTCCAGCTCCAGCTCCCTGGCTGCTGGCTGGTTAAAAATATCCTTCTATAAATAATGCTAATAGCTCCGGTTTCTTCTTTACAATAATGGGATTAACTATTTATGGGCATAATGACAGGTCAGAAAGCAGAGCTCCATTACCTGCCCAAAGTAAACAACTCAATAACCATCCCTTAAGCATCTCTGCTTTTATGTAAAGTATGCAGCATAACATTATTAGAGATAATTACTAGCCAGAGTCTAAGGGCCCCAAGAGTGGAGCAGCCTCAGCTGGAGGTGCTGAATTCGACTTAGCAGGAGCTTAGTGAAGCCAAAAGGAGGCTTAGGAGCCCGAGGAGAACTCCTTGGATCAAAAGCCTTCCATCATGGGTGTATCACTTGGATGCAGCTACAACTGGGAATGTAAAATCCAGCAGCAACCTGCCTCAGTTTCCCTTGGTATCAGCATGAGCTAGGGGAAAACCACCCAGAATACACCGAATGATACAGAAATACAGAAAAGTAATACCCTGAATGTTCACATACACACACTCACTAGATTTCAAAAAGACCGTTTTGGTTGTTTTTTAATTCTAAAAATAAAATGGATTTCATAAAATCAATGAGCAAGACAAAAAAGGTATAATGAAAAATTGATGAGGCCCATGCATGTGTGCCTGGCAGGGCTCTGGACAACTTTCAGAGATTATAAACTGCAGACAAGGCGTTGAGCTGCATTGGTAGAATGAGTTTCTAGGAGTTCTAGGAACCAATGAAATCAGAAGTTCAGTCCTTCTCCCTCTACTTTAGGAATCTGAATTTACATTCATGCTGAGTCCTTCATGATTACTAAAATTATATCTTTGTCTCTCTGTCTCTGTCTCTGTCTGTCTGTCTCTCTGTCTGTCTGTCTCTCTCTCTCTTTCACACACACACACACACACACACACAGCCCCACACACAAGTGTGTGTGTCTATATGTATATGTATGTATACTTATTAAAAAAAATAAAGGTCCATACATCATCCTCAGGCTATGAGTTTCAATCTTGAGATACTATTTGTAAAGCACTTAACAGTGCCTAACACATATATACTTAATCCTTCTTTCCTTCCTCCCTCCCTGTCTCCCTTCCTATCTTCCTCCCTCTCTCCCTTCCTTTCTTCCTTCCCTTCTTTCTTTCCTCCTTCCTTTCTTCTTTCCTTCCTTCCTTCTTTCCTTCTCTCCCTCCCCCTTCCTTCCATCCTTCCTTCCTTCCTTCCTTCCTTCCTTCCTTCCTTCTTTCTTTCTTTCTTTCCTTCCTTCCTTTTTTCTTTCCTTCACTCCCTCCTTCCCTTTATCCCTTTCTTTCTTTCTTCCTTCCTTCCTTCCTTCTTTCTTTCCTCCTTCCTTTCTTCTTTCCTTCCTTCATTCTTTCCTTCTCTCCCTCCCCCTTCCTTCCATTCTTCCTTCTTTCCTTCCTTCCTTCCTTCCTTC